>JAHXMQ010003319.1:35074068-35146914 GCA_020466415.1 Ammodramus savannarum pratensis | reverse complement strand
ACTTGCAATGGGAGACAGAACATGGAAAACAATTAAGGAAGTTATGTCAAATCACTCAGGATTTGATGTAAGATTCATTACTTTCACAGATGCGATTTTTGATAGCTTGAATTCCAAGATTCAGCAATTTTAGTGGAAAGAATTTGTAACAAGTCATGGGAACTGCTGGATTTGCAGCAATGAAACACAGGCATGGGAAAAGATGTTATGCTATGCAGTATCAGGGAATTAAAGGTATGGTGCTAATATTAGACTTCAAATGAAAATCTTTTGTGAAGCCTTCAGCAAATGGAAGATATAAGAGAAAAAAAATCACCTCCTTCCCTCTTTGGAGAGGTGCATGTCCCTAAAAAATAGTTGTGTCAACTGCCCATCATAAATTTGTTTATTTTTTTTTTTTTAATTCAAAGCGGCCTAAGTTTCTGATTTTCCCCAGGATATTTATGCTACAGGAAGGTTACAACATCTCTTGAGATCTGAGCATTTGCTGTTAATGGTTTAAATCAAACCTAGTGGCAGCTACTCATCCCTCAGAAACACTGCCAACACAGCTTACAATATTTACTCAGAGCAGTACAAAATACTATTCTTTCTTCTGAGGCAACTTTAATTCTATCTTTTAATTTCTATTATTGAATTAGGTGATGAGATACAGCAGTTGGAGTTTACCTGCTCACTGAAAGTACAGCAACACATAAAGTGCATTCTAGCATCCTAAAATGCCTGTGCTAACTTCCAAAATACTGTACAAGGACAACAGTAGCAGCAGGGAGCAGAGGATGGCACAGCTTCTGGAATCAGCTAGAAAAGAAGAGTATTATTATGCTAAGCTCTCAGAAAAGTGGATCCTGGTGGGCCAACATAAAGAAAAACAGAGATCAGCCACAGTCTCCCAAGAAAGGGAAGGAACAATAGGAGAGAGCCCTAGTTTTTACATGCATATGCAATAACCCCGTGTGATCTACAAATGTCTGATTAGCTGCAATGCCAACAAGCTGTGAGTCCTCCAGCTGGTATTTGTGACTGAAGTTTAATGAACCAGTGCTGAACCAAAAAACAAGAGTCAGGCAAACAACAAAAACATAATATAAAAAATGTAGAAAGAAAAATCAAATTAAGCGTAGTTGCAATTTCCAAATTACTAGGTCATGATGAGTAGGAAATGAGATTAATATGTGGTTGTGCAAAAGTTAAGGGACTTCTCTTCCCACACTTGAAGGGGAAAAAAAGAAACTGAAAAAAATTTTCCAGGTCAGGGTTTGTTTAGAGTTAGTAGGATTAAAGGTTGAAGGTTTATGGGAAAAAATGTGCCTCCAAGTGGAAACCTTCCCCCTTTTTTGGGCCACTTTAGTATGGCCTGCCATGGCTGCATCTATGACAACTGAAGAGCTGAAGCAATTCCAGGAACTGACAGGCCAGAGGGCAGAGCCTAGCACTGTCCCTGACCTGCATCTTCATTAACTTGGGAAAAATACTGCATTTATTGCATGCACTACAAGAGGCACTCAGGTTTTTGGGTTTTGACTGACTTTTCAATCTTGTGCTCTGTAATCTCATCACATATAGATTCATGCACTTTGCAATTCCCCTGGTGCAGCCAGCAGAGATCTCCAGATAACTTATCCCCCTACCCCACCCCAGTTTCCCTGTACATGAGCCAGGTGTGTGAGGGGAAAAAAAGCGCTGACTCAGAAACCAAGATCACCTTTTCCTGAGAGGGAACTTAGCATAGCAACTCCATAACTGTAATTATTAACAACTCAACCTCCTGGACATGTGCAAGGCATTACCCCTCTTCAAAACTCCCTTTTACACTCATATCTTAAAATGAGACTTTATAGATGCTTATACAGAGGCAGCATTATAAAGCACAAACTCTTTCCATCTCAGAGAACTGTATTTTTTGTTTTGTTGTTTTTACCTACAAAAGGACAGGAGGACAGGAGGCCAGCCCTACACAGAGATTGTTCAGTAGCGTCTGCACCTTGAAACAATTCAACCATCCCAAGCAGACAACACTTGGGAACCTCTGTGACCTCAAATGAAATTCCCAAGTACCATGGCCATACCATAAGATGTGCTACAGATCACAGGGGAAATACTCCTAAACATACGAAGCACCGACTACTCTGTCCCCAAGGATTCAGAGTCTTAAAAGCCTGTGCTGTCCTGCTGGGAACTCATGTCACATTCACAAGGCACTGCTGGTAACACTGAGCTGTCACATCTGATCGGGTCAGTATGACAAAAATATCCCCTCTTCTCTTCCCAAGATGCAGCAAAGAGGAGGAGCACCAGTCCAAACTGCACGCACTCCTTTCCCTGACCTCTGTGGCAGACATGCATGCACACAGCCATGGCATTTCCCAGAGGGGGCAAAGGGGAGTGCTGGCTGTGGCATTCCCAGACAGCTCAGAGACATTCATCACATCATTACCCAGAAACTGGTTTCCTTCTCAGCCCAGGGCTGACTCACACTTTTCAGCTTAGGCTGTATGAGCTACACAAGTGTGTGGCATTCTCCTGTAAGGAGCCTTCTGCAAGACTGCAAACACATTCAGGTTTGTTAGGAAGAGGCTGCAGGCCTTTGGGCATCTGTAGGTCTCCAAAAGCAATTTATTGATCGGGTATCAGCCAATCCTGGTCAGGAACACACAGCTGAGCCTTGGTGACTCACTTCTGACAAAGTCTGGTCCTTGTGTGATATTCTACATAGCACAGATTTACCTGCATTTCCCAGGACTCAAATAACCAAAGGCAGACGTGCACTGTCTGAAGTTCCACTGATAATATAATTTGGTCTTCTAAAGTTTCATTTCATTAGCTCTATGTTTTCGCAGGGAAGAATGAAAAGGTCCTTGTAGCAACAAGCTCTTTGTGTACTAAGTTATTTTTGCATCTAAGTAAAATATGAAAGGGTTTCCTCAAATAAACCCCAAACCCACTGTTAATTCCTCCCAACAGGTGGATGGATACTGTGAAAATGACTTGGCTGATGTCCCACAGCAGCTCATGGAAAAGATTATACAATTAGTTTTCATGTTAAACCACAGCATGGTGGTTAGACAGAATGCATTTTATAGAGGATAATTCCATATCTCTTCCAGAATTAGCCAAGGAAAAATTCCTAGATACTACACAAAGCAAGGTATTTTGTTGTACATGGAGGGCCTCCAAACAAGGCTGAGTTTGTCCTGTGCAAGAAGTAGAGAATTATTTATTGGTGTGATAAATGTGTGCTGATCACCAATATCAGCATTTGGAACCATGTGCCTTGCACACTAGAAGAATTATTAAGTAGTGTCCAAACCAGACTGGTTTTTTAATCACACATTTCACTTCAAGAGAAAATGCAGCATGCAAATTGCAAGGGGGACTCAACAACAATAGGAAAGACCAAGAACTGAGAGAGGAGCAGGAAGGCCTGAGCAAAAGGCAGGCAAGAGGACAAAGGAGAAGCTGCATCACTATGACATCCACAGTCATACTAACACAAAGCCACATGGTACATTTACTGTGCTTGCTCAGTGTATCCCCCAAAACTGTCTCCACCCTACAATCATTAGAAACTCAGCAGAGACTCTGCACTAGTGAGGATTTCTATTTACTTGCTCCTGACTGGAAAACTGCTCTACTTACAGCTGGAAGCTGCTGTGCCCTCAAGGAATCCCTTCCATTTGCTGACAGGGTGAAGCATCCAGCCCTGAAGTGACTTACCCTGCTGAGTCCATAAAGCTCCAGGGGTCTCTAAGAACTGTGGCCCTGGCACTGAGGAGCACTGAGTGCTGTGCTTGGACACCCCTGATTTGCCCAGGCATCTCACAGATCCCTGTGCAGCTCCATTTGTCCAGCCCAGCAGAGGCCAGGCCTCATGCTGACTGAGCTGCAGACTGCATTCCTCAGCTCCCAGACTATGCTGTTTGTTTTTCATCAGAAGCAACAGCCTAAAGCAATGGAAACTGTGGGAATTAGCTGCACTGTGTGAAAACACCATTTACAGTACTTCAGTGTCCAGGCCCCTCAGACAATATAAATTCCTCCCATAAGGATGCCTGTTGCTGGCTAGCCCCAGCTGGGGCAGGGCACAAATCCAGAAGGATCCGTGGAAGCACTGAAGCCACGTGAGCAGGCTGTCCCCCTGAATGCAGATGGCAATTAGCTCCCTTCTGAAGCTAAAAAGGGTAAGTCAGAGCAGAAAGGAGGAAGGGACCAAGCTGGTGTGATGCTGTGGGATTCAGGCTGCTTGGCGGGATCAAAATAAACATCGAGCAATTATATTGGTGCAAAAAAATTAGCGTGTATCTCCTCTGCCTTATCCCTATGCGGCAAAACTTTTGGTTGACTACCCACGGTATCAAAAATCTGCTCTAAAAGCAGTCAACAATACTCAAATGCTCACCTAGGAACAGGGTGGGGAAGCTTATTTCTGTATCTCTTCCCTTCTTTTTCTGTACCCTCCCCCCTAGGATACGTCCCTTTCATCTCCTCAGAGCTGAAAAGAGGCAGCTCCCTCAGCTTCTCCTCTCCTGTCACTGCTCCAGCATCCCCCTGACACTTGAGCACATCAGGGTCCTTCCTTGTACAGGAGAGCCCAGAGTGGAGCAGGCACCCTTCCCTCACCTGCTAATAGCGCAGTTAGCTCCCTGGCCCCAGAATGCCCAGCTGATTCCTGCCGGGCTGCCTGCCCACCCTGTCAGCATTTCTTGACAGAAATCTGGGCACAAGCTTCTCTACTACAAGAAGAATTCTAGGTGTAAATCTGGAGTTTGTGTAAAATCCCTAACTCTCAGAGCACCCTGAAAAAGAGGTATTCTGTATAATGTTTCCTGTTGTTAGCTTCTTGCGGTCAGGATGCCAGTAGGATGTGGTCTGGGAAAGGGGAGATGGATTTGTTCATGCAGACAACAGCTGCCAAGCCAAGTGAGAAGTGCAGAGCCCACAGAAACTCCAGCAGAGTGAGTGATGCTCATGCAAACTCCAAGCTGTGCTCACCCAGCCAGCACCAGCCAGGCTGCTTGTGCATTCCCATTAGGAAGCACGAGTCTCTAGGAGATTTTCTGGGTTGTAATATTGAATAAATATTTTTAAAGCAACAATGACTAGCTGAAATCCCTTAGCACTGGAGGAAAGGCAGGAATTTCCATCTAGATGTTGGTGTACAGTTCATGTCAGCAGCCTGGGCAGACAAGAGCCTTCAGTGGTATTAATCCAATTCCAAAAAGCAATGGGAAAACACTCAGTGCACTGCCCACAGAGGAATTAATGCAGAAGAATTCAGAGACCATCTGACCTTAAAAAATGTAGTGACACACTAAATTACCCATATTTCTGCTACTTTTTGCTGTATAATGCCATACTATTTCTGTTTCCTAAAACTACTATAGATTTTTAGAATTTATTACTATCTAGCAGTGCTCCAGGTTTTCTTCCTGCTACTCCAGGATGCAGCAGAAGTGCACAATGATCTTGTGACCTTTTCACAGAACCATTTCATTAAATTGCATCTCTTCATGTCTGCCTTGCACCAGGTGGCATAACAAGAACATTGTAGGCTCAGAATAATTTTAAGTTTTCCAAATTAATGCCAGTGGATGTCAGCATATCTTCCAGGCCTTTTCAACATCATACACAAACAGTTTTGATAGGGGGAAATTAATCAAGTGTCAGACAACTGGCATCTTCCAGGGTTAGGCATCTCCAGGTTGCTAATATTTGACCATCCTAAATAGAAAATAAAAAAGCGGGGAAAAAAAATTGAGGGGGGGAAAAAATTAATGGCAAATGACATTTTAGTCTGTAACTTAAAAAGACCAACTACATTCCCTTTCAACTTCTGCACTATCTCAAGCACAGGCATCATGATGTGTAAATCAGTTATCTTCTCATCCAAATTTTTCAGAAACAACAGATAAGGCACTATTTTTCTTAATGCTCTTCCAGGAAATGCAGACTAGCAGAACTTCTTGGGTTACAGTGGACAAAGTAACAGAAGACAAATAAAACAACAGTTTCAAATCCTTTCCTTCTGCACTGAGATCAGTAGCAGAAAAAGGGTAACAGGCATTACAAAAATATTTTTGTAAAAATCTCCATCGGTCTTCCAGAGAAATTCAGTACTTCATTTTTTTGTGACCATGACTTGACTTTACAAAATGTACAGTAGCAAAAAACCTAATTTTTACTCACAATTTCAGCACTTTCACTAAAAACAGTATTAGAACTCCATCAATGAGGGATTCAGAAATGCAGTGGACTGAGCTGAATAGTTACAATAAGTGGCAAATTGTGATGTTTTAATCATCTTTTGCATTCCAGTGCATGCACATTCTGATGTCTTTAGAAATGTGTATGAACTACTTCTGTCCTCCCACAGCACAGGAAACATGAGCTGTGAACACAAATCAGAAGACATAACACTATCAGCACAGATGGACAGTTTTATCTCTGCCTCTCTTAAATTCGAGTTATTAAATGCCAATCCCTTCAGACATTAAATGCACAGCTGATGCTCTGGAGACATTTTAATAGCCTAAAGGAGAAACTATTTCTCTAAACAGGAACTAAGGGGAGTCTGTGTTACCATTTATTTCCCAAGCTTCCTGGCTTCACTGTTTTCTTAAACAGAGTAAGTTCAATTAATTGAAATAGCAGACCCACAGCAGTATTGTCTCCCATTACTGAGAATTTTATCTGGCACTGTTTCAGTCACTGATGCTTCAAGAACAGAAGAAAAACTGTATTTTCAATATGTTTATTACATTTTTGGAAGTGGAAAGTAAACCATTTCACGTTGGCAGTTTTATAGATAATTCAATCTCCCCCCTTGGCTTGCTCTGTGCTGATTCTGAGTTCTCCAGCAAGCTACATTATTTCCCAAGTTTTAGGTCCTGGGCTTCCAATTACAAGAGTGGGCTTTTCCTGGCTTTTACAATTTCCTTGCTTCTGGGAAGAAGTGCCCATTCTATGCTGACCCTACTCTAACATACTTTTCCATCAGATTTATTAACTCTGTTCTAATTGTCTTTCAGTCTCCATTTGGTGCCTGCAGTATTCTATGTCTGCTCAGGGGTTTCTGTCTTAACATCAGTAGCTAAGATGTCTCAGTAGTTTGAAATAGCACCCAGAGCACAAACAGTTGCAGCTTCTTTCCCTCTGCAGAAACCTGCTACATTTCATAATCCCAGCCTTAAAACTACCTGTGCTTACAGTTTTGAGTCCAGTGTGGAGCCTCTTCTTCTGAGTGCTTGGTTGTGCACTCAGCTATTTATAATAGCCCCTTAAAGACAGCTCAGGAAGGGGAAAAGGCAGTGAGTAACTGTCTGAAGGCTATGTCTCTCTTATTTAATAAATCTTTATTAAACCCTTCAATAGATACTTTTAGCTCTTTTATTATGTGAGTCTCAAGAACAAGGCTCAGCAGACTGGAAAATCCCAGCTTACATTGTGTTTTCCTCTTGCACACCTTGAGGCAAATCCTTTATTGTTCAGGGTACCTAATGCCCTGACTGGTGCTAAGGCTTCCCTATGCATGGCACACACATCTCAAGGACTCCACGCAGAGCTCACATCCCAGCATCCTGGGGCACAGCTCATGCTTCACATGCAACCAGGCTGAAGGGAAGTATTGTGCCAGAAAGGAAGGGCTTGTTCCATGCGTGCTACTAGCAGGGAAAATACTTAGGGATCATACCCTTTAATTCCAGGTGTACAACAGGCTTAGCTGGCCACTGCTACAAGGCAGCAGAAAAGGTTATGACTCACAGACAGAAAAAGTACTTTCATTTTCCAATTTATCCGTGCCTTAGTCTGGTGACACCCAATGATCTTTAGGTTCAATAGAACTGAGTTTTTAAGTACTGACAGAGAAAGCATAGCTCCCTTCTCCAAGTGTGGGCACCGAGCAGCTGCACTGAGAACTCACAATTCCACATACTGGGAGGGCCTGTTCCCTCATGTGTGACATATAACACATAGCTCCAACAAGTATTTCAGTGGTTTTGGTAACACACTTCATGGCATGCACAGGACTCCATGGAATAATCTTTAAAACTGGATGCAGGTTCATATACAAATCTTAATGGCTTCCAAGGACCAATTCCAGATATGGAAAGGCAGCTGCAGGACACGTGCCTTATTTTCCCTCTGAGTCTTTCACTGACTAGAATTAATAGACACGGTAGGATAAAATACCTCAAATTTTACTTCTCAAAAGAAAAACTGTATTAATAAATCAAATTATAAAATCTCATTCACATTTACTGTCTTAATAATGCAGCATAAACTGGGATTATCTATACCACATAAAAGCTTTTACTGGTATGCTTTTACTTTATCAATAAAAAATTGATGAGCTTAGCCTTGTTTTGCCCATGTGTCTGCAACACCAGTCATTCAAACATTCAAGTTTCTGACTGTAGCACGAAACTGTTATCTGCAGGTATATCAAATACCCCATGAATGCTCACAGTCAAGAGACAATTAAAGTTAAAAGGAATTAACTTTCCACCTAGTGATACTAGTTGAATTTCTCTTTTATTTACTTTCCGAGTTAATGTAAAACCTTCCAATGACCTTCAGAAATATCAGTTTTGGGGAACACAAGTGTCCATCTGGCACCACAGTTTGCAGATACAAATTTTCTCTCCTAGAAATCAAAATATCTTTTCCTAAACCTGAGCTCCCTTAGGAAAACCTCCTGTGCTAGAGAGCATTACTACTTCCATTTGTCAAGAAACATTTCTCTTGGAAGAGATCAACCCAACATTTATGTGGCACTGAAGAAAAATATATTCTCCCACGCTACATCTTTAGGCTACATTCCTACTCCCAGAAAAAAAATTCTCCTAATAACAGGCAGACACAGTTGCAAGGACCCAAAAATCAGATAACGGCCTAATAACTATTATGCTATGAAGAATATATTGGAGGTAGAGGTTTTTTCCACTGTTGTCATACATATTTGCATGTCTAAATAAGTGGGCTAATAATTATTTAGAAGGTCAAGCCACTTCCTACAGTGCAGCAAGTGAATAACCATCCACTCTTTCACATGCCAGCAGAAACAGCACTGTCCCCCTGTTTATAAACTCTGGGGGCTTCCTAACAATTGGAACTCAAACCAGCACAACTTTTACCACCTGGGTTTAGAATTCCTTTTCAATCCACCACTTTCTTCTTTCATTTTAGAGACTTTAAATTAATATATGACATTCTCATGGCTCCCAAGCACATTCCAACCCCCAAAATAAACGTGTCACACTACATCCACAACCAGTAACAAGCAAGGAACAACAAGGTCCAAGCAGCATTTGGAATAGGATGGCCACATAAAAGTAGGAGGAGAGGGGGAAAAAAAGCATCAGCATTTTTTCTTACTATTTCACTCCAGCAACCATCCATTCCTGAAGGAGAAATGTGCTTGGTTTTTGCTTCCTATCAGCCTGTGCAATCTGAAATGGGACACGTTCTCCCAGCACAGCCGCAGAAGGGCCACTCAGCATCACAAGGCAGCAGTGTTTGACCAACACAAGTGAGCTAAGGGGAGCTGGACAGTCTCCAAAGCAGGAGAACCAGGAAATATTAAGAACAGAAGAAGATCCACAAGTGGCTACCTGCTTGACAATAAGTTTCAGCAACAGCACAGAAACTATTTAAATGAGATTCACAGCAATCCCACACACTACATGAGAGGAGCTGAGCGCCCCAGTCACCAGCAGGGATGGTTGGGCTACACTGATGTTCCCAGCAGAAATTAGGAGCAAGAGGAAGAGGGTCCAAGACAAAGAGATGGCCCTGGGAGCAGGGGACACTGATAGATGGCAGTCAAAAGGCAGCTCCATGAGCTGCAGTGCTCCCAGTTCCTGCTGGATGTCAGCAAGAGCACGGCCTCCCTGCTTGTGAGACTGCAGAGAGCCCCCATTGTATTGAACCACACGTTTTATTCATTTAGTATCCAACAGCAGTCACTCCAAGGTCCAACTGCAGGCTTCCAGGATGCATATTTCACCAACTAAGTGTTGGCTCCCACATTCTGAGAACAAAAGCATATACATCTGCTAGAGATTTCTTTACCACTTTTTTTCCCAAATGTTGTGCAGTCTTGTTTCCCAGGCACAATGAGAAAGAGGAAGATCTTTAAGACTTCCCTTTAACTTAGACCTTATTCACCCAGACACTTCCCCAGCTGAAACTGTGTCTTCTTCCCTCGGCCCCTCCAGAAAGCAGCTCCTTAAGAGGACCAAGATCCTAAGAGTACTGTACAAACTCATGGTGGTATCATAATTTACTGTCTACACTTCTCAGAAGGTAGGTATGCTCCCAGATTTTCTTCCCTGTGATTCCCAAAACAAATCCACTGAAAAGCATGCAGGACTTTTGAGGCATCAGGTTGATGTTAAGCTGCCTGCCATTGCTGGAAACACCTTTGCCTGCAGTCTCACAGTCACTCCATCAGTAATGAAGTGAATCGAATGGCTCTGCCATGACTCGTTGAGCTGATAGGCTGCATTAGCTAGAAAGTACTGAAAGCAGCTGTTTATTTTAGTGCTATTTGAGGCCATTAAGTGGCTACACCACTAAATCATCTGGGAGGGAGGGAAAAAAATAGAGTCAGCTCAGAATGCGAAGCATTAGTACATGAATGGCCTTTTCCTTTTTCTTCTGCTTCCTGCCATTAAAGGAACACAAAGTTCATCTTTGGCTGAGCCTCACGGGACATACTGATATGATTTCATAATATGCACAACACTGTCAAATATGTGGCTGGTTAGATACAGGGCAGGACAAAAATATCTGTATTTCCTTATTAGCCCCCCCCCCCAAATTCTGCAATATCAAGGGAAAACATGCAATCACCCTGCTCACCACCACCAAACCCCCAAAATAAAATTCTTCCAATGCCAGAATCTTGTCAAATTCTAGGTACAAGAAAAAAAGGCAAAAGAATAGCTACACACCAGCTTTGAAGTGCATTTCTATAACTGACAAAAGCTTTTAAAGATTATACCACACTTGCTCATTTTAAAATGTGTTTTCCTATCTAATGACAAGTATGCAAAAGTTCATCTTTTAAGGATAAAAAAATCCTTTGTAAGAATAAATCTAACACTATAAATCTTACACTATGTACAACACTGAATTGTCAGGTAGTCATTAAAGGCAAAAGAGCTTCCCAAGAGGATGCTGCATGGAGGACAGGAGGAGTGGAAGAGTTGTGATGTTGCACTGCTTGTTTGAAGTTTCTGAAAACAATCACCCCTGTGCATGGATTTTATCTATAGCAGGCATAAATTCTGACCTCAAAAAGGACAAAGTGTTTTTAAACATATCATTACATATATAAATAAACAATACCAAGTATACATCCTTCTATTTATATATACACATCCCTTCTGCTGAATATAAACATACCCCATAGATGCTTTCATTATTAAAATTGTGTTGTTTATTGCTGAAACAGGACGTGATCTTTGCAAACCTTGTTCTAAGTCAATTCAAGAGAAAGTTTCTAGCCAGCAAATGTGAAATCCTACTTCTATTATTTAAAGGTCAACACATTTCACAGGTAACTAAACCAAGTCCTCTTTTGTTTTTTAATTATAATAAATTATAGGTAAGGAACATCTTAGAGAGGGCATGGCTGTGTGGGTTTCTTCTTCCATGGAGTTCCATAATGCAATAAGCTACACAAAGAACAACAGACAGGCTTCCAATGTTATTGTTTGATTTTCCACGTAAGAACATACTCTCAGAGCTCTGGTGTATCTTATTACATATAAAGCTTTTGGATGCAATCTGGAAATTTGGAACAGACTTCCTGACCACATGCTGTTACTCAAGTCATGGCAATGCTTTTACCCCCCCAGAACATTCATATGGGGAAATGGGGGAGAGGGGATGTTTAAACATAGCTGTTACAGCGAAATTAAGATGTGATACTTAGTAGTTTTCAACCTAAAATCCTCTTTCCCATTTCAATGTATTATAGTATTTTCCATAATATCCTGTCATAATTGGGCTGCTTCTTGTTTACACTAAGTTGCTGGGAACTTTGCCACTGGGATCAGGAGTCAGATGTAATGCTGCAAAACTCTAAGTGGTGGTTTTCCAGACAGAGGTCATTTCCAATTGATGCAAAAAAAAAAAAAAAAAAAAAAAAAAAAAAAAAAGATTTTTGGAGTATTTGGGCAAATTATTACTGGAATCAGTGAGCCAGTCACAAGTAGGATCGACACAGAAGCATTTTGTGTTGACAACTAAGTTGTCCCTCGACATTAATGAAACCACATGTTTTATTTATAGTATTGTCTCTTAAGCAAACATTGAAATACTGGCAGCTAAACATAAGAACAAGAAGGCCAAATATTCTCTTGCAAGATGCTAAACCACAAAACAACTTTGTGACAGGATTCTGATTTGGTGCAAATTTTCCTTTCTGGATAATGATAATAATAATAA
Organism: Ammodramus savannarum pratensis; assembly: GCA_020466415.1. Taxonomy (NCBI): domain Eukaryota; kingdom Metazoa; phylum Chordata; class Aves; order Passeriformes; family Passerellidae; genus Ammodramus; species Ammodramus savannarum. The sequence continues at coordinate 35,134,458 of JAHXMQ010003319.1, read as the reverse complement.
TAAGCTTTGCAGTACTGATAAAAATGTAGATTCATCTTCACTGAGAAGCCATTTTTGCCAAACATTTTCACATATTTGATAGATGAGGTGTAGCAGCCCAGACCAACACATCTGCAGCTTCTCAGATCATAAATACTGACTTACCAGCACAAGCCCTGATAAATCTGTCCACTTACTACAAAACTACATGAAAAGAGAAGTGGTTCAAAGACCAGAAATAGCCACAGCAGAGCCTTTCTGTTCATTCAAGTTCTGTTTCCATCCCTCTGCAATCTGAAGCAGGAGGCAATTAATTTCAGGGCATAAAATCACAGAATATTTTAAGTTGGAAGGGACCCATGAAAATCATTAAGTCCAACTCCTGTGCCTGAGAGCCTTGTCCAAATTCACCTTGAGCTCCAGCAGGCTTGAAGCTGTTACCACTTCCCTGGGGAGCCTGCTCCAGTGCCCTCTGGGTGAAGAGCCTTTTCCTCATATGCAACCTAAACCTCCACAGAGGGGCAAAAAAACCCAACCAAAACCTGTATTTACAGCTCACCTAGTTTGCTCAAAAATTCAAGCCTAAATCCCACTGTCTTTGAAAGAATTTGGCATAACTTAACCAGCTTGCTGGACATTCCAACCTTGTAAACTGGGACTGACTCCAATTGCACTTGGGATTATTTTTTTAATGTAGTGTGTTTCAATGTAAAAATTTCTCAAGAAGATTTAAGAGACCGCACAGAAGAAGAGGCAAGAAGAACTATTTTAGTTTGCTCTGTAAATCTGCTCTTAAAATTTAAACAGTGCTGGGCACTATAGTACAGACTTTTTTTAAACACATAGCTTTATTTATATTGCAAATATGTCAGAGAATAAGAACTCCAGCTGAGCTGGGGCACAGGAGGCTGAAACCTGATCCCAGCACCCCCAGAGAGGTATCATTTTCCCTCCAGCTCTACCATCTATTCTGTTTATTTTAAATTAATCTTTTGCAGTATGTTTGAAGTAGATTTCAATCCCATCCACCCTGCCAAAGACAGATCCAGGACCATCCCTCAGAGTGCACAGGGAAGCAGCAGCCCCAGATCCTCTGACAATTCCATGCCTGCATCCATGGAGCTGCACGCTCTCCTCGCTCCCCAGGCTGGGTATCTGGAGAGAAACTCTCCCACCCCATGCCAGCCTTTCCGCTTTGGATTTTCTGCCACTTGTCTGTGCAGTGGGGTCAGTCAGAGACTGGCCTGGATACAGCATTCTCCAGTTCTCCTGAAGCAGCATCAGTAGCCAGAATATTAAAATGTTATAACAAAACCAAAATCTACAACAAGTCTCTTGTAAAACATTTCCGAAAGATTATGAAATTCCTCCATTTAGGAATTATGTTTCTTTTCCTTACATCAAAGGGGTTAAATACTTGTTAGCATAGTATAGCATCTGAAAAATTTACCCTAACCATTGAATATTTATATGTTTCATAGTGGAATGGGAAAAGAACAAAAATCAAAACAATTTCTGAGGTGCCCAAAGGCCATTTGGAACGAGACTTCCAGTATTCACAGAGCTCCACAGACATTAAGGTCAAGTGTCACAACAAACACTTAATAACATTCAGCAACCTTCAGTAACTGTGAGGCTGAACTTCCCTTGAAAAAGAAGAGTGAATCATCCTCTTCAACATACACTAGTTTTGAAATATAATTTTGAAATAGATTAATTCAAGGTAGAACAACTTTTGATTTCTTATTCAAAATTTAATTCACAAATATTCAAGAAAAAATTTTCTGAAATGGCTGCACATCCTAGGCATATTCTAGGTAAAAAATCTACACCCACAGTCAGTCACAGGAATCCTGTGGCTGCTGTGTACAGCACCACTCTTGTGCATACACAATTCTCTGCAAGCTACTAACTTCTTCCTAGCACTAACAGAAAGAATATGGTAATACAAACCATGTTTCAGGGCTGAGAATGGTATTCCTTATCCAGTCAAAAACACCATTCCAGATTGACCCTCTAGACTGCATGTGACAGCCACACACCAGGAGTAGCTCAAGGGAGCAGGGCACTGCCAGCTCCAGCATTAAGATGTGTCAGAGCTGGGCAGATGACCACAAGCCCAAAAAGCTTGGCACTTGTCAGGGACCTTGCTTCAGGAGATACTTAGCAGAACTGGCTGCTTCGACATGGCTGGGAGCTGAGGAAGCATATTCTCCAGGATTCTCCTAGAGAGACCTAGATGTAGAAAATCCTGTGAGACAGAGATATAAAAAGTAAAGGTAAGGTTGTTTTTGGCACTCCATTTCAGCATAAACCAGTGTAGGTTCCATTCCCGTTGCTGGCTATTGGCCCAGAGTTGTATGGCAATTATGAAGCAGTATTTATGTTACACTTTGGAAGCTTCTGCGCTCCTGCAGACATTCTGAAAGCAGAGAAGAGGGAAGAGGGTTGCCCACTGAGGCTGAGAGCAATTTCAGAAGCCAGTCTGTTGAGCAGCAATACAAGGAGGACAAGCCTACATTGCTCCTCAGGACATTCTGCAGATGGACAAAAAAAATCTGAAGCGTATTGTACCTCAGGTGAGCTTTTCTAACACCACAACCCTAATGCTCTTTTTCAAATCACTGAGAGCCATCAAGGACAAGGAGAGAACTGTTCCTTAGAGAGGTACAGACTCTCCCATTTTATCCAAACAGGATACAAGGGATAACCAAAATTTATGAAAACAATGCAAAGACCAAACACCATTTTCCATTGACTGTTGTTCACAGTGCAAAATATCTTCAGCACATAAACACATACACAAATATTAAAAAATAATTGTAATTAATTTAGCAGCTTATGGCATCTAAGTGCCTGATTTTAAAGAATACACTTTAATACCAACTGATTCTGAACATTTCTTCTTAGTATGCTTTTTAATTCTTGTACTTCCATCTGCTATGGGGCTGAACTACCAGCACTTTCCAGAAGGTGAGCTTTTTCTGATTACCTTGATTTATTTTTTTATTGTACATAGAGATGAATTGGGCTTTATAGCTGTTGTCTGCCAACACCTCTTGAAATTCAGCCTAGCAGCCACACTGAGCTTTTTTTAAACCCTAGTTGTTCATCTCACCAAATGGTTACAGCAGCTCCTGAACTGCTTCAAACACTTTCCCATTTTCAAGCAACCCTGGACAACAAGACACCTACAGTGTCATTAGCACAGTATCATTAAGCTATTATTTTTAGCTATAAAATAGCATAGAGAGCATTTAGGAGTACAAGTGTCTACCAGAAATGTAATTGGAAAGCCTTTTATACAAATCAAGTGAGCAGAAAGTGAGCAGCCCACTGAAACTAACTTATATTTATATATGAAAGCTTGATGCTTGCATAAATCAGTAGGCTTTCAAATTTCAAAATAAGTTGTAATTTCAGTCCAAATTGAAGAAACTGTTTACATATTTATTTTCCCTTCTTTTAATGCATATATTAAAGACAGATATATGCCTGTCAAGAGAGAGGGAAAACAGTCTATCCAAGTATGCAATCACCTGCTGCCTTTTATAACTTACCAGCTTTGAGATTATACTAGTGAAAAATTCTATTAAACATTCACTGCCTTTGCTTTCTTGGTAGTTTCGCTTACAGGACGTGATATAACATTTCAAGGAAAAACTCTCCCAATTTTTTTGGACTACTTCAGACTGAATGGTGACTTTTGAATGGGATGATTCACCTTGGTGAAATGCTGGCACAGCTGAGACGCACTACTTTGACACAGCTCATAATATATGGAATCAATGCTTCCTGTCTTTCCAGCACACAGCATCATGGTTTTATTTTAGCTACCAAAAGACATGTTTTTCTCTTTCTGTCAGTTGTACTCACAACTGAGAGTACAGAACAATAAAGTCAATACCAAAATTGTAGCCAGCATCCTACTTTGGTTCTGCAAGCTTTGTGAGTTATCATTTCCATTTACTAAATTTAATACATCTCTGGAGCTTCCCTACTGACTTCCCGAAAAGATTATTCTTGCTCATGTTTCATTTCTGGACACAAAATAGTCACACAAGAAAGAACAAGAATAATAAAGTCAAGAAACACTGAATGCTTTTCTGCTGAGAAAGATGCAGTGAGGACATGATGGATGGATTAAAACTGAATTCTCCAAACTGCAAGTCAAGGCTTGGCTCAGTTCTTCCAAGTCATCATACGGACAACTGTGGGACTTCACATAATTTATTAGGAAGTTGATTATGTTGCTGGGGTAAGTTTAAATTAATTGCACCAAGGCCAAACTCTCTTCTTATTCACAATAAAAAAAATGAAGGATGACTTCACGTAGACACTGTAACCAAGACTAAATGCAAAACTTTCACATTTAGAAGAGCATCTGTAGCTGAATGGGGCCCATGAAGTGATTGCTACAACTATGTACACCAGCAAATACACATGAGGTGACCAAGTGTACCTGGTGACAGAATACCACATTCTTTGGTCACATGAGACACAGAATGAATTGAATGGACTTGATCATCCAACACAGAAACAAAAATAGAGCAGGAAAATGTTGTTTGGCTCTTTTAAAGCTTTTTAAACAGATTTAACTACTCATCTTCAGCACACTCAAGATTAAAGCTGTGAAAAATACACAGAAATCCCCCCTCTTCTTCAAAACATCATCCTAGTGCAAAGTCCAGACAAATGAACAAACAGCATTAGGGACATAACATCCATGTTCAAACAAATGTGCAAACATTTTTAAGTAAAGAACTGCACTCTACAAAAATATGCCACCTATAAAGCAGTAAGTCTTCTTGCCAGAACTGGTGACAGGCACAAAAAGCACAAACTTACAGACAAAGAAGAACAGGGACCATGACACAGCTGTGACTGTGTGTGAGGATACCTACCTACCCACCACACTCACCAGATGTCTGCACTGATAATTGGGAGGAGCATCATTAACATGAGCTAAAGCTCAGAGCATCCCACAGAAACCCAACAAGCCCAGCTTGCCCAGCAGCACCAGCAGAGGCTCACTGGTGGGTACAGCACATCATCAGGGTGACAGCAGGAGCCACCATTAAGAATTCCTTGCTGAGGGTGGGAAGCTTTCCAGCCTTACCTGGGGCACAGCTGCCCCAAAACAGCTCCCCACGATGGCTGTGGCCAGAGAACAGGAGGCTGCAGAGGGCAGCAGTGCCATGCACTACCCATCCTGGTACAGCACAGCCCATAAAAATGAAACATTAACTTTATTAACTTCATGGCTGCATGGATCATAAAATTTCCTTGATTTTAATGTCTCCCTGAAAACCAGTGGACTCTTAATGGTATTAGACTTTGTTCATGCTGACTGAACTATAACTGGCCCTTCATGACAAAAGCTGGGATAACACTCCTTTCAGTCCTGCCCATAAGCCTCATTATGAGACTTTCAGGAGCAGCATTTTTTGCAAGACCACATAAATGCCTTGGTCACTCAGAGCAGGGTGGTTTGCAAAGGGTAGCTGGGGCATGGAGTGACCAGGACAGGACTGGCATTGACAATTCTCAGAGAACACAGTGAGGGCAAAACCTCAGCTAGCTCTAAGGCAGGAAGATGTAGGAGAGGGGAAGGAAAGACTCATCAGGGATGAAAAGGGGATTGCAATTCTTTCCCTTAGCAAGACAAAGAGAGAACTGGAAAAAGTACAGGAACAGCCACAGGCCTGGTGACAATACCACTGCTTGTTGCCACCAGATAGGAAATCTGAAGGAAACTGGGAGCAGCAGCAAACAAGGGTGCTCTCAGCTCATGAGCTGGCACCACATCAGGGCACCATCAGCCTGTCTCAAAGGTCCTTAGATCTGAGAGGTCTTTCTGCACTGCTTTGTCATCCACCTCAGCAGAAATACTACATGAATTTAGAGAAGCTGATCTGTGAGTACGGAGATTAATTTTAACCACAGAGAAACTATTCAGTAGGTCTGTTTAGCAGGAGAGGGGTTCTCTGCCACACAGCAGAACAAAACACTGCTGTTGAGCACAGAGAGGACATACATCACTGCCTCAGGTGCAGAAAAAATCCAGCTTGGATTTAAACCTTGGTTTGTGTCAGAGCTGGCCAAGATTCATCACTTAAGTACATAAATTACTGAAGTGATCACATAAAGAACTGCCACACACTTCACATTATATTGATCTCCCCATCCCTTCACAAAAATAAATTTTCTCATTACTGTTACAGCAATGACAAATTCTCCTGATCAGTAGGGCTAACTCTGAATTGTATTAGTCATCTGCTTTAGAATACAGTAACAATACAGATATTATAACAAAGAATATTAAAAAAAAAATTAAAAAATCAAGGAACAGCTATGGTGATCAATTACAATTTTAAGGTCAAGTTCACATAACTCAGTAGCACTACTGTAGAGAAAAAAAACCACAGAACACCTTAGGAAAAGTATTATGCATTACTGCCTGCATTTCAGACAAGAGGACTCAACCATGGGCCAGTATGGTGTGACACATGTCATGGAATTAAAAGACAACTGATGCATTAAAAACAGCTGCAGATCCAACAGAACTTACTGGTACTCTGAGAATGTAAATCTCAGTTATCCCAGCTCCAGTGCTGACTCTCTGCCAAACCTATCTGAACTGTGGTTTTATCATTGAAGTGCGTAGGAGTCCCACAAGATCAAAAGCTCTTTCATGTGGGATGTGACTTCCACGTTTTTCTTTTCCCATCATCTGCACGTGTGAACAAAGCTGTACTAAAACCAAAATAATATAAATGTACACACCTATTACAGCACCTGCTTTAAGAGAGCCCACTTTTCTGCAAATCGATGTGGCTTTAACAAGTCTGCCACATGAAAAGCCTTTGGGGAGTTTTTAAATAGGTTTTAGCACACTGGAGTCTAATTCACCTCTGACACAGCTTTTAAATGAGAATCACAAATATCTACTTTGAGTTAAGACTGCAATTACAGCATTTTCAATACAGGCAGGTTTCGGTATCACAAAAGTTCACAAGGATTAATAATAAGGAACCACAATAAATGGATTTGCAATATTTTGTGGCAAAATACTACTCTTCAGTCCATAGAGACTGCCTTTACAGATAGACAGGAAGGATAAACCTCTCTGAAGGAAATACATGCCTGTCCATGGGCCCAACTCCTATCATAATGACAACTCTCCAAAGTAGAATGCTGGGCTCTTGCCACTTTCCAGGAAGAACTACTAACTGATATAATTGGGTACTCAGTGTATGGTGCACCATTTTCCATAATCACAACAGATTTTTATTTTTATTTAAAGGAGAATTGTTTCAGGCATATCTTGATGCCTTTATTTAATCACAAGGCAGCACAGATGTAAAAAAAAAAAAAAAAAAAGATGAGAAATGTTCACATTTCCATATGCAGAAAATAAAGTATTTGACAGGTAATCCATTTGTTGAATTGCATTATAGTTGAACATCTACATTCCTTATTACTTTCAAGCTACATTCACACTTTAATGATATCTCAAAAACTGTAAGGCAATTATGCATATGATTCCAGGAAAGCAAAATTACAGTTATCTGAATGGTGCCAAAACATATCCCTAACTATTCCCATTCCCCATCGTTTCTGTACCACGTGCAGCAGTAAAAGAGGGAGAGACAGCACGGGGAGATTCGCTTCATCTAACACCTGTAGCTCATCACCACCTGCAGTCTATCTGGTAGTACATGCCAAAAAGAAAGATAGATGTCCAGTAAAGAGAAGGGGGAAAGTTTTGGACAAGCTAAAAATGGCAATGACTTCAGATATCCATCACTGACAAAACTATGACCCTTCTATCAGCATCATCCAAACTGGAACAGATGGAAGCTAAAAGTGCTTTTATCCATCCCAGGCCCATAATGAACTGCAGCCTGCCCTCCCTGCCAGAATTCTCTCTCATTGTTCCAGAGCTGCTCTCCTCTGCAATACTGCAAACAGAAGGACAGCACGGGCACGCATGTGTGCCTTGCAGGAACAGATTTTATACTGGGGCTGTTCTTGAGCCTTTACCACAACCTGACTCTCAATACATAACAAGGGGATGGCACAAATTATTTCATGTTCCTCTGATGTAAACACTCCCCCTTAATATACCTTTTTAGTAGCCCACTGCTTAGTTCCATTATTCGTTCTCCTTAGCTCCAGCCATTATTGTCTCTTGTACCTTGATTTTAATGTTTGGCTTGCCTGTTGCTAAAAGTACACTCTCCTACATTGGTGCTACTGAAATGGCTGTATTTTGTTCCCTGAGCAAAGATACATCAGGTGGTTTAGGCAGTTTATTTGAAGTTTTTCCTTAAGCCCCTGCTTTCTCCTCTGTCCCTAGAAAATGAGGTGCATGCCTAGTAAGTCACCACACAAAGTGAAAGGCATGAAGCTGCAGGTGGCATGTTCTTCCGAAGCAAACCAGCCCCTGGTGTACCTGATCTAGTTTGGGGGTGTTCATCCAAGTTCAGCAACGTCTCCACAGAGCCAGCTCATTCTCCCATCAGCTGGCATAAGCCTCCTGTTATTACCACTCTAACATTAAGAGCGTGACTGGAGTTATGCTTCCTTAGAGAGACATTATCCCACCATGGTTTGGGAGCCTGTGCTGACCCCGCTCACTGCTGCTGCAGCCAATCCTTCCATGGCAGAATGGAGAAGACACATCATGGTGCCCCAGGCACCCTGTCCCCCTCCCCAGCACTTGCACCACCGTGACATGCAAGGCACAGATACGTTTGCCCTTTTACCACCACGTCCCTGCCGCTCCCATCCCTTGCCAAAGGCAGCATCCCAGCAGGCACAGTGCCAGCTCCTTCTGCCAAGATCAAGGACAACGATGTGCTTTGTGCCCCCACAGCCACCATGCCAAATGGCAGCACATGGCACCTACACCCAGATCCCCTGGCTGCAGGGCTGCACTTGGCAAGTCACAAAAATCCCCCGTCCCTGGGTGTTCTCCTCCTCCACGCTGGCACACAGCAGAGTGCGACACGGCTGTCACATTTTCCGTGTCACCCTGAAAGGAGCCCTTGCGGAGCAGATCCAACAGCGCACGGACAAAGGGCAGGCTGCTCCTGACACGCCGCACAGGGAACGCTGCCTGCTGGGTTTGGTTCGCTCCAACCCACAGCAAGCAGCCCCACTCCTCCCACAGCAGAGAATGTTCAGTCTGCAGCAGGAATCCATGTAATACCATGTAACAGTGCTCCCTGACTTCATGCTTTCATTAGTCATCACCTGAACTGCAGGCCTGCTCCATAAAACCTGACAGTCAGCCATGGGCTCGCAGTTTGACACTGTCTCTTCATGAACACACATCAATCACACAGTCCTCCTTGCTATTTCTTCCAGAAAATAAAACTTAAGAGCTCACTAAATTTATGGATATAGCAGGGATTTGAAATACAGCACAGAACATCACAAGTTATGCCCATCAGATTTATAAGAGACAGAGTTTAATTAGCAGAGATCCCCACCTCCAGAGGTAGCAGTACAAGCTGTGACTCCAGGAGGAGAGATGAGACAATGTTGGCCTAAGAGACATTCACATTTCACTGAAAGGTTTTCCTTTCCTGTCAAAGGGAAGGAATCAGCCTAACCTCACTTTTAACATGCTGCATAACCATGTACATGATGTAACTCTGAAACTGGCTCATATTCTGCCTTTTCAGCATTACATTTGACACCCATGCTGAAGAAACAAGTGAGGTCCTTGCAGTCACCACGGGTTTGAAATTTTTTCCCACCCTTTTAATACAACGCCGGAAAAGAAGAAAGATGACGCTTTAAGTAAGGATCAGTGTTCCCCAGGCACCAGTAATGGAAAAGGGGGAAGATGAAAGAGTCTGCAGAAGGGTGGGATAAAGGGCAAAGGACTTGGGAGCCTCATATTGCCACAGGGTGGAGGGTTCAGTCAGGCAGCAACACCCAAGCACTTCAGAAAACATGAGTTGTCTGCCATGAGATCTGCAAAATTCTGGAAAATAATCCGGTTCCTATTCAGACTACCTAGGCACTATGAAGTAACATATTTTGAGGATGCTTTGCTAAACCATCATTTAATACAAGTAGAACCTGGATTTTCCCACTACTTTCAGAGATAAGAGGACTTGACAAACTTGTATCCTTTTCATCCCACATCAGAAGCACGGCTCTTTGGAGCACCAAGGAGTCAAGATTTGCCTTCAGACTTAGCCATCAGCTTTCCAGACAGCTTCAGACAAGTCACTTCCTCTCTGGCTTTCCTGCCATTTACAGTGGAATCCCACCAGCTGTATCACATAAGAGGTGATGTGCACCTTAACTGAGTTACATTTTGCACCTGCAGACTTTCTTGCTGAAAATAGTAATGAGCATGGGAATCTTATGTTGGTTTTTATTATTATTATTACAAAAGACTGGCAAACATCTGTACTAAAAAATGTCCCATCAAATGATGGCATCTTGAATTTCCATGCTTTGGAGCTTGCCCCCATCACATTTCTGTCTCACTTCTTCCTACAATGCTATTTTCCTTACTTAATCGAATAGAGCGTCTTTTAACAACTGAAATACAGAAAGTGCACACAAACAATTGTAATGAAAACATTATTGTCCTGTAAAACCTTTCATGCTGACTAAAGCTGATAGATCCTCAATTCTGTGAGTAAAATAATCATCATCACAATACATCAAAAAAAATATCATTATGGGCATTTAGGAACATTTTTGTCAAAAGAAGCTTGAATTATGACTGCCTCTGACTTTTCACTCTTTCCCAGTACTTACTTCCTACTTCACAGGATTTATTTGGGAATCTCTAAGTTGCAAACTGTGCTTCATTATATGTCAAGGTTATTCCAAAAAGCAATAATGCAGCTAAAAACTGAAGCCTGGACTGGCTATCCCAGACACAAGAACATTTATTACTTCACTGGACTTTCTGATGTCGCCACTAGAGGGACTTAAATGAAGCTAAAAAACCCCAACCAACCAAGGCAGCTGGTGTATTTAGAAAAAGGCATTTTTCTTCTTTTGAGGCAAAATTTGTACTTCCACCCCAGAGAATGCCAAAAGTATCAACGGACAAGATTTTGCACTGTCAAACAAAACAGCTACGGACACAAGGATAATGGACACAGACCTTACTGATGACCTACTGTAGCTTCACAACTCATTCCACCCACACATCTGGAGTGCAATTTATCTTTATCTTTAGCCCCACAGAGTCTGCACATTTAAAGTTCAGGTATTTTCTCACACCTTTTAACAGAACAATGGAAAAATCCAATATTGTGCTTCCCCGCACCTATAATTTGGCCCCCAAATCACTACCAGAAATGATCCAAGAACAAGCTCTCATTCCAAATACCTTTCTCACTTCCCACAGACCACCTGGCTTTGTGAGAACTCTCTCTGCATTTATGGCACTATTTAAACCATGTTCCAACATTATTAATGATCATCAAAATCCAGTGCTGGCTGCAGAGCTGAGGCAGAGAAAAGACATCTCATTGTTGCTGCAATTACAACTGGTAGTATTTAAAATAGGCTGGGAATAAGCCATATTCTCTCAATGCAATTTTCATTATGAGCTGCACCCTCAGTGGGAGCCAATCTGGTGTGTGCACACAACAATGGTGGAAGTTTATCACAAACTCAACCACTGAGTTTGCTTTTTGCCACTTAAGTTTTTAGAGATGCCACTGCCATTATGCTCCAAATTCTCCTGTGCAGCAGATGACCTCCAGAATGACAGCAGTGGGTCACAAATGATCGATACTGCTAACTCAACACACCTCAGATCACATGCACCACGGGCTAAGCAGGATCAATAAAAGCAATCCACTTCTGAATTAAAAGACAGAAGTGAAAAATAACATTTTAACTTCAGCTTCATACACCATGCTTGAGTAATGGTATATTTTTATGGAGCATGGGTGAATTTTTATAGTCTGTACAGTCTTCTGCCACATGAAATTAATGCCACCGAGAACAGATGATTAAGCAGAATTACTTCAGATGAAAGAAAATGAAATACACAATTGTTCAGTTGATTTCAGAAATTATTCACCTCTCTCACTTATTTTCAGTATAGACTGTAACTAGAAAATAACATTCAGAAAACAGGCAACATTACTATTACTTCTAATATAAACACACTTTTAGCCTATAGTCTGCACTCATCCACCAAGATAGAAGGGATTCAAGATAATGGGTTTTATATATGTAAATCTGTTATGTTCCACTAAATACAAAGTTACACACTCCAGCCATCTGAGCAAGGAGAAATGTGTTTATTCTGCACATGCTGTATACCTCAGAGAAGATAGTCAGAGAAGACTCTTCTTTAATTTTTCTTTTAGAAAAAGATTTAATTCTAGATTTAATTCCTTCACTTTAAAACAAGATGGCCCAAACTTCTACTATCAGATAATTCTGGACTGAAAGAAACCCTGTGAATTAATTTTTTTGTATTTAAAGAAATGATGTGTAAAACAGTTATTTCAGGCTCTTCTTTGCTACATATCAGTGCTTCAGTTCTACCAGAAAAGCAACCTTGTCTTCTGAACAGGAAAAGGTGCTTCATTTCCTCTTGCATGATAAACTGGACATTTTCTGGTAGTCCTTTAGTAGCCCAAATCTGAGTAACACCAATTTCAATCTTCAATCAGTATTAAATGCAGTATTGTGAGGGGATCTTCCATATGAAGGAGATGAGGCAAAACTACTCATGTCACTCTGAAATGTGTGTCTCAATCTCAGCCCTCCATCTCTCCCCCACAGCCCTCATTTATAGGTTATCATTAATTCAGACTGACTCCATTAATGTGCAAGGCTTGTTCTACAGGCATCATCTCAAATATGTGTGGACACATAGGCACAGAAAGGTAAGACTTGATTCAATGTCACAGAAGGAGGCACTGGAACAAGAATAAGGTTTCTTAAACTTGGTGCCTTGTTGCTCAGTAGCCATGACAAGAAAGGCACGAAAAGACAGGTAAAAAGGGGATACCACATGCATTGACTTGTCCAGAAATGAGCAGATTTTATGGTAGCAGCACAACAGCTCAGTGGCATGACCCACCATCTCATTTCACAGGGATGTAGGATTGAGGATGGTTTGGGTGTTGTTTTTCTGAAAACTACTAAGGTAGGACAGAACTGGGCACACCAACTAAATCCGAATCACGAGAGCCGCTGCTCAGGGTGGAAAAGCGTTCCTTTCCAGTGAGCCCTCACCATTAACCTTGGGAGAAACATGCAGCAAGGCTTCAGCCAGCTTCTTTTCCCTGGCTCACTGACTCCAGGAACCTCTAAGACTCACTTAAAAAAAAAAAAAAACAAAAAAAAAAACAAAAAAAAAAAAAAAAAAAAAAAAAAAAAAAAAAAAAAAAAAAAAAACAAAACAAAACAAAACAAAACAAAACAAAACCAGTTTTGAATCACCTTTCAAAGGATGAGGAAGAGGCAATGCATGCCAATGTGTTCAAGTGCAGAGAGGTGGCTCTCAACCAGATACATTTCTGAGAAATGTATCACCCTTAATAAGGATGGCAGCGCTTTCAGGAGATCCTCGACACGGAAGGAGCAGCGCTCAGAGCTGCTTCAGCGCAATGGGCGATTACACAGAGATATCTGTGCAGCGAGGCCGGTGCCCATTTGATTAAACAGCCTGTCTGCTCCCTCCACGAGATATCAGAGGGACAATTAGTTCAGTCGGCGCTATCAGCAATGCCCTTGAGGTGCTGTGCTCCTGACGAGTAATGAAGAGGCACTGCTGGCTGTCAGCACGTACAGGGGGAGGCATTCATCTTCCTGGCAGCATCAATTAAATCGGCCTGCATCATACCAGCAGCCAGGAATTCAGCGCCGGCAAGGAGTCAGAGCAGCTGAATAGTTTAACACCTTGGTTTGGGGTTTTATATTGTGGAGAAAAGGGAATAAATTGGGCTAGCTATGCTGATGGCAAAGGGAATGCAGAGAATCTGCCTGACAGCAAAGACAGAGGCAGCACCCCAGAGCTCAGCTGTGTGCACACCGGAGCTGAGGAAAGTCTTTTTTTTTTTTTTCTTGTATCAGGGCAGGAAAAACCTCTTAATACACAAACAATTTTCTCCTAAAGTCAACAGAAGAGAATTTGCTTATTGCACTGTGTTGCCAATATTCTGCTAAGCCTTCAAGGAAAGCTTAGCATGTGTAGGTGTATCCTCACTTAGGACACGGAAATTACTCCTGAGAAGACAAGGCAGGGAGCTCTTGTCCCTGATTTCTTACAAGGCTACATCCTTACAGAAAACACACAGTTCTATTTCAAAACAACAGGCTTTAAACCTTCTACAACATTTCTATCCCTGAGACATGATGCTGCATCATATCAGCCACAGTCAAACGTGCCAGCTAATCACCTGCCCTGCCTGGTGTCTCACTGTAAAGTCCAACCTTTCCCATCCCACAGAAGTCTGGCTGTCAATAGGACTTACAGGACTAAAAACTACTGATATCAGAGGAGAAGGGTACTGAAGTTGAAGCTACAGTAAGCACCTGGTATCTAACTTGCTAAGGTACACAGGAACACTACAAAGAAAATTGTTTTTAGCTGAAAAAGATATATCTGCAATTTCTGTTTTGTCTTCCTTGTGTCCCTTAGGGAAAAAATACAAGTGAACTTAGCAAATCCACATTTTCCAGGCCTTCATGGACCCTTAATTAAAATCACTATGAATCAGTAGATGGCAAAAATTAGCACCTAATGTGGCTTTCTCATTTCAGATGTTTTGAGAACTCACAGTGAAAGTCTTAGAGGGTTTAAACACTGTACAGCAACAGGGAACTCAAGAGGTTTTGGTAACTTCACAACAAACTGGCAGTCACTTATCTTCTCAAACCTCCCAACACCTTTGTGGAGGCTAAAGGGGCTGTTCACTGACAGGGAGATCAGTGTGACACACACAGGCAACACAGAGCCCACCTGGCTCTCAGCCATGGGGGCACAGACCTACCTATGCACATCTCAGTTGACTAAAACCAGTGAAAACTTTGCTGCAGGAGAAGCAGCAAAATCATTTATATTCCAATCTTTCACATAAAGGAAGTTTAAAAAACCCCAAGCCTCAAGCCCATCTCACACTCCCTACCAAAACAGTTAAATTACATTTCTTGCAGGTTGCCATACAACATGCAATTAAATACATGAAGAAACAAAGAAAAAAGCCTCTGGATGCCACTCTTCCTCTGACTAATGAAAAAAAAAAAAACAAAAAAAACAACCTCTATTTCAAAGTTCTTGGAATTTAGTATTTCACTCCCTCACAGAGGTTTTAATTAAGAGCCTGACAAACTGACCTTTAACAAAGCATAATTCTTGCCTTCTGCAGTCTCCACCATCCATGACTCAAGACAAAATCTCATGTTGCCTGATAGGAAGTGATATAGCCCAGGATCCACAAGCACAAGAAATCAGCAGGCACACAAATGCCGAAAAAAAGCATCAGCAGAGACTCCAAGTGACTTTGCTGAATTATTACAGTTTTCCTAACAGTCTGAATAATCCCTAAGCACAAAACTTCAATTTAAGCTGCAGAGACAACTTGGGGCTGCACAGAGAATGCTTTTAGTGGGATGAAGTGACTTTGGTACCTCAGTAAGACCAAAGTGCAAACTGATCCACACAGATGCACATGCTGGACTATGATACTTTGTCAATATTAAAAACCACAACACAGATGCACAAAGTTTACAAGCAAAAGATTCCACAAAGAATACTGAAGATCAGTATTTGGAAATGTATGTTCTAGTTTAAACAGTACTAAATAAATATTAAAATTCATGCAACTACAAAACTCATCAGAGAACTCTTTAGGAGTTTTGTGTCTGTAAGGGAACTCATGATTTAGATCACAGCATGCAAACAGGTCACCTGCTGGTGAACGCGGTCCTGAAAGTAACCTTGTCCTCTGTGTTAATTTTTCACATGATTCGGTAACATCCAAATGGTGAGGCAGCACTGGAGTGATGATCTGGCTTCTTACCTGAGGCCAAGCTGCAAAATGATTTATCAGACTCAGAGAAGGACATCAGCTAGCACACAAGGACCTCAAGTAACAGCAGCTGCTGGGGTAGCAGTATGAGCAGTTTAGTTTCCAGGATCAAAGTCCAGTCAATGATGAAGCACATTCCTTTGTCCATTCAATAACCATTATGCCAATTGCCGGCATAGGCCCAGATTACTCTGAGCTGGTGGTGCGTCCTGGGAGCATCAGAAAATGAGGATTCAAGTCCTTGGAGCTCCAACAAGCCTCCAGACATCCCTGGGAAAGCCACAGGCCCCTGCTGCAAGGCCTCTCATGCTGCACTTGCTCCAAATGCCTTCAGACAGCAATCCTTGGAGAGTCCAGAGGACTCTAAAACTCGTGTGAGAAACAGGGGACAAGCCTGATCTTCCCACATCTCTGTGCTTGGCTGCTCCTGGTGCCAGTGAGGTGCAGGAATCCTGTCTGCAAAGCACCACACACGTAAAGCACAGCTGTGCCCCTGTCCTGCACCTAGGGGTGACATGTAACCCACCGAGGCACAGCAAGGTCACCTGTTTCAGTTCCCTGGTAACACAGATGTCCTCCCCCATTACACTGCACACCATGAGGAAAACCTCAGCTTTCCTTTAGAATCCAACCAATGCACAGAATGAGGGTTTATCGACTACATAAAGCTCAGAACAATTAGCAAATTCAAGGCAATCACTCAAAACTAATCACACAACTTGGCTGTATGTGCACATTTCCCACTAAAAGGTATTAATTTAAACCCTCTTCTGATTTTTGTTGACCATGAAACATTCCTCTGAGTCCACAGGCATCACTAATCATTTCATGGTCACTGACTCCAGCACAAAAAACTCCCACACAGAAGAGTGGTGTGGGCTTTGTGCTGTACAGGAGAGGGTTTCTCTCCTGTAAATTAACTTTGTCAGCTTGCCAAATTTTTTCTTAAAGACGGAAAAATTTTAAGCATTAAATCATCGAATGACTTAGAAAATGAACAGAATGTTTTCAAAATGCAAATTGAAGGCATCTGTATTTTAATTACAGCACCAAAACTGCAAGATACTTGTCTCCACACACATTTTTCCATTCATCTTCAGAGATGGCTGCATACAGAGTATTAGTTTCCTAGTATAAACCTACTCCCACGTACATTCCCAAAATAATTTGCATGTATTACCAATAAACAAACACACGCACACAAGTTTTCAGGCCACCCACAGACCGATAGACAAAAAGAGGACTTGTCACTTTTGCTTTGGGGATGCTAACTAAAATTGCTTCAAATTTTAATACAGGGGAAAAAATGCAAGAGCAGCATGAGCTTCGACACCATACATTTAGCACAATGCTCAGTTGACAAAATCCTTTAAAATGTGCAAATCGATCCTGTTGCTACCTAGCTGATTTCCCATATGAAAGCTAACAAAGGCTAAACAGAACCTAAGCTACAATATACTTTTCTGTGCTACACTCAATGAGCTCAGTTGTGTTGTTGTCAGCCTATAAAACTGACTTTTATACTGAGTCACTAAGAGGATACAGATGACAAACAGCTCCATTACAGAAGGATGACAAATTCTTGCCTTGAGAAGCAAAAGTGACATGATGACAGTGGCAACGCTCACTTCATCTCTGCACAAAATACAGCTGGCACTTCTACTCCACATCTGCACTGTGATACCTCCTCCACAGCCAGTCTGAGTCTTCATTTTCATTTCATTGCCCAAAGACCAGTGTTATGGTATGAAATGTCCTGATTTTCCAAAAATACCCTTTTTTTTGGTCATGAATCCTTGGCATTAGATGTTCAGTAGGAAGTCTCTGTAGCCACATGCTTGTTAGCAAGGGGGCACGGGGGATAAATACACTTGGGCTATCCTAAAACATATTCAAAACCCCATTCTCAGAATTGAAAACAAGCAAAACAAAAAAGTCTACCTGATTCTTAGGGATGCTCCAGATAATTACTGAACTCAGCTCAAAAGTAAGTACAAATTACTTTTTTACTTGACTCCACGGAAAGGCGGTGTAACAAACATTTTGGGAAATGGAGTGCACTCGACTTGGACATGAAGGATAAGCATCCCCAGGGTCAGCATTATCAGACAGACTAAGGTGTCATATAAATCAGGACACGTGGAGAATTCTCTTTATTTCCAACAGAAACAAGATTTTAGTCCACTCCAGACTTGCAATGCTAATAAATAGTTTTCTTTCAATATTTTGAACATATAAAAAAAGACTTTGAGGAGAAAGAGTGAGAAACTTGATTCAAGATTGGGGTGAGTGTTAAACCTCAGAGATACCACACTGACTGTCTTTGCATAACAATCCCTTGCTGCCCATGGCTTTCACAATCAAGCTTTGGAGTCTACTTCATATTTCTCACACTTGTACAATTTATTATAAATAAATTGTTCGCATTGTGTTCACATCAGTGAACACAACTACATTTGTGCCTGATACTTAGACAGTTGAAAATCCAGAACAACATTACCATCTATTTGCCCTTCCAAATAGCCTTGATAGGAGGCAATTTGAAATGTAATACTGGGATTAACAGAACATATGGAATAAATACACTGGGCTGACTGGATGTGGAAACGGAATTCTTTCGCTTTGGAAAACATGCTTAAAATCAAGTCCAGTTATTAACCCAACACTGTAACATCCATCACTGAACCACATTCCAAAGCATCACATCTGTAAATCTCTGAAATAACTCCAGGTATGACTGACTCCTCTACTTCCCTTCCACAAGGGAAGTCTCAAAGTCTGACAACCCTTTCAGTGAAGCAGTTTTTCCCAATACCTAATCTGAATCTCTGCTGGTGCAACTTGGGGCCATTTCCTCTCATCCTGTCACTTGTTACCTGCAATAAGGTCCCCACCCAGCTTCCCTTTCTCCAGGCTCAGCCACCCCCAGCTGTCCCTCAGAGGGGGCTCCAGACCCTTCCCGGGCTCACTCCAGCCCCTCTGGGACTTTCTGTAGTGAGCGGCCCAGAGCAGGACACAGCATTCAGGGGGTGCCCCTCCCCAAGTCCAGGGGGACAATCCCTGCCCTGCTCCTGCTGGCCACACTGCTGCTGATCCAGGCCAGGATGCCACTGGCCTTCTTGGCCACCTGGGCACAGCTGGCTTGTGTCCAGCTGCTGTGGAGCACCTCAGGTCCTTTTCTGTAGAGAAGTCTTCCAGCCACTCTGCTGTCAACCCACAGTGCCGCATGGGGCTGTTGTGATCCAAGAGCAGGACCTGGCGCTTCCTTGCCCTGAGGAATTCTGCTTTACACTGACAAATAAAATACACATCCTTTTCCTATGCTGCCTGGGGGTGAATGAAAAAATTATGAACCACCATATTAACAAATTAAACCTTTTTTTTTTTTCCCTTAAATTGAATCATTAATCACCTTCAGCTTCTGTTCTGGCAGAACAGATGTGGCCATTTGTCACTGAGGACAAACTGCAAAGGCTTTTGATAAGGAGTAGAATATCCTACCTGGAACAACCTCAAAAAGGAACTTTCCTGGACTTTCTTCATTGCAGGGATGCTCAATTACTCTGTTGCCAGGCAGAAAGATGGTGCCCTAAAGAAAAAAAGTAACAACAAACATAGGTTTAAAATTGCTACCATACTTTGACAGACTAATGCCTCCTCTTTCTGGACTGGGTTAAACATGAATTTTTCACTGTAAACACCTGAGCAGCTAATTTCCAAAGTGAGATTGAGGAGGGATTATCCCAAGAGCCACCATCACAGATCACTTTAATTAATTGAGGCATTTGACAACAGCTTTAAGTTTTTTTAATCTCTTAGGTATTTGATACCATGCAGAGTTCTGTACTTATCACATGTACTAATCCCACTGTTCTGCAGGGTAAAATCAAGACTTAAAAGCAAGGGGTAGTGAAGAGCTAGGAGGTTGCATGTGTGAGGCTGGTGAACTCAGCAGCCAGGTTTCTTGGCTGAAGCCAAAGGGGGTGTGGATAGAAGAGGACCCTCATTTTGTGGGGTGCATACCCAGTTCCTGCTCTGGACCCTTTCCCCATAGCATCCCAGGGAAGAAATAAAGAGAAGACATCCCACTCCCATCCACTGGCTGCAGCATGCCAGGCTGCTGGTGCTAAGCCACAGCAGGCACAGAGGGAGTCCTGTCCAAAGATGTGTTTGCTACAGGCAGAGAAATGTCAGAAAATCTCTGTGGTGGGCATTGAAAGCCTTTATTACAACTTTACTACCTTGAGAGAGGTGGGGAATTTTAGCTGTACGTGCTTCTAGTGACACTCAAAGACAAAAACCACGCCTGTAACCCTCAAAACATTTCTGGGGCTGTGTTGAAGAGACAGCTTATTCCCTCTCCTTTCATCTGCTGACATGTGGCATGGATAGACCACCCCTTTCCTCTGATAGGTCTTTTTCAGTTTTAGAAATTACAGCTCCTCCTACCATTTCAACCCCCATCAGCAGGCACTCCTCAGTGAAATTATGCTGGCATGGCTGTCTAGGGATAAATTTTCTGAGTGGCATCCTAGGAATTGTATTAGGTACAAGCTCTCCACCATTGTTAATAGGAGATAACACCTACTTAGTAATATTCCAATTATGGCATAATGGGGCCCCCATCTCCAAAGTAAACAACTTACATAACTTACACAGCTTAAATACAGAATACATCAAGTCAGGTCCTGACGGATCATTGAGTCCAACATGGAGCACCATTTTCCATAGTAGTTTCAACCTAATGCCCAAATATGTCAGACCCCTCATTTAAACAGCCCTAAAGGTATCCCTGTACATTAAAAACATTAATTCTATTATGTAGTATTCATTGTTATGACCTGGAACCTTCATTACAAGCAGAACCATTTACAATTATTGGGAAGTCAACACTACCGTTTTCTCACAAAGGAATCCTTACAAACTGACAGGAAAGAGCCACCTGAAAGAACAGGGAACAAATGTTTCACAAAATAAGTATTTGTTCCAGCTGATGTGGAGTCTGGGCTCTGTACCAACTTGTCAGTGCTGTGTGCCAGCACGAACAGTGTCATCACAGGAAGGGAGAGTGCACAGCGATTTCATCAGAACATACAGAATCACCTCCACGAAACACTGTGATGCTTGCTGCTGCTGAAAGCAGATTTCATCAAAACATACAGAATCACCCCTATGAAGCACTGTGATGCTTGCTGCTGCTGAAGGCAGATGAAGCAGATTTTGTCAGAACATACAGAATCACCCCCATGAAACACTGTGATGCTTGCTGCTGAAAGCAGATGATGTAGATTTCATCAGAACATACAGAATCACCCCCATGAAACACAGAGATGCTTGCTGCTGCTGAAAGCAGATGATGCAGATTTTGTCAAAACACAGAATCACCTCCATGGAACACTGTGATGCTTGCTGCTGCTGAAGGCAGATGAAGCAGATTTTGTCAGAACATACAGAATCACCTCCATGAAACACTATGATGCTTGCTGCTGCTGAAGGCAGAGGAAGCAGCACAGCTTTCTGCTGAGGTGGAACAAGCAGCAGGTATTAGCAGTCGTGGGCAGATGTCCCCACTCACTGCATATACAAATGTATAATTAGCATTAAGTGCCTTGGTCCAACAGCCCCATTCAGTGATCTTCCTTCATTCCTGCCACAAGCAGCATCCCTTAACAGATGTCACACTCCAAAGTATACCTTATTAGGCCACCAAAATATCATAAACAAAAATGATTATGTGAAATGATTAGGAAAACATAAGTCCCAATACAGTTCAAATTCTCATATTAACATCTAAAGAAAAAACAGGAAATATAAGGAATACATTTTTTCTGAGACTTACGGGAGACCAGGAGTAAGAATCTCTAAAAGGCATGTTAACTACATGCATTTTTGCCCCGTGTAACAGACCATTAAGACTGGTGTAAGGCTTTATTTCCCCCTCTCAGACTGAACTGGTTTTATCCAAAAGAAGCTCCACCCAGCACTCTGGATGAGCAGATCACTCTTCATGCTGGAGTTTCAGTGTCTCAGGAGCTTGCACCACTGAGGGCACACAACATATTCAAGCCAATCACAGTTCCTACTACTCAATTAAACAAAAATACAAAATTAACGAGACCTGGCCTACAGTACTGTAGACTAAAATCAGTTCATGAGACAGTAAATGAAAACTGCATTGAACATTGCTGTCAACTCACTAGCAACAGGCACGTTGCAGACTCATTACAGTGTGATGTTTTCTGATACTTTGATGCAAAACTCTTACCATTTACAGGGAGCTCTCCTAATGATGGATTTTTGAGAACACAGAAACAAAAGTGTTTTATTTATAACACCCGTGCCTTCATTTCATAGATGAAACCTATTCCATCTACTAAAATGTAAACCCTAAAGCCACACACAATAGCTAAATTAATATGAAGAGAAACCAGACTGTAACACCATACAGAATACTGCCATAGTTTATAAAGAAAATGTCCTCAAGTGATGATTTTATTTCACTGTTTCCAGAACTATTATTGCAAACATCAGTGCACATGAAACATTTCAATATACATATGTGAGGGTTTTTTTAAAATTAAAAAAAAAATTGTTTTGTTTGTGCAACATGCACCTGGGTGCCCAACTCCAGTGGAGAAAGCGTTCAGAGAGCAATTGCAGCTCTCTCACTTCCCATTCTGTCTGCTTTCACACCCATCTGTCTGCCTTCAGCACACAGCAGCACTTCCCCCTTGCCAAGCTCTGTAGCTGTCTGCATCACTGCCCTGAGGCTGTCTGGAGTGTCCCTTTGCTGAGCTCCTCAGCAGCTGATGCCCAGGGAACACATCTGTACTGTAACAAAGACCTGCCTTGGGGTATCTGATACAAATGGGGTCCCCAGATCACTGCGGGTCCCCTGGCTCAATTGCATTTCTGGGCCCTTAAGGTGCAACATCAGGCCCATCCTTACAGCCTGGAGAGTCCCATGAGTATGGAATATGAGTTAGTTGCAAAGCTTCAACAAATTCAAGCTCTCCTTTCTGCCTTGAGTACCTAATTCCAGGGGGAAGTCGGAGAAAAGCAACCAGATAGCCTTAGACACTTAACAAGACAGTGATTTGCATATAAGAGAGGAAGGTGATTTCCAGAGGAAATACACGGTTAACTTGGCTGTCAGTGCCATGTGTGCATGCAAATGTTCCTCAATGAGGCAGCTTCACATTGCTTCACATCAAAGTCTTCAGATCATTCAAAATATTTTAAAAATCGCAACCCAAGACTGCAGATTGGAGCAGATGAATATTTTGCTTTCAAAAAAGAAAAATGGAAAAACCAAACTAGCATGGTGCCAGCAGGAATCAAGACAAAGACATACATTCTATATAGAAATACAGGAAAAAGGGAAGTGGGAGAAAAATATGTGGCCCTGACCCAAGTCCCTCCTGGCTCCCATTGCCATTCGGTTTGCAGGCTGTGCCTCCACCAAATCAGCAGTGTTTTGCAGAGCTGCTGCTGCAGTATGCTCGAGTTATTTTTCCATTTCCAACACTTCTGTCCTTACCAGGGCAGTTCTGCTTCTCTAGCTGAGCATTCAGTATGACTCACAGCATGCAGGAGAAATCTGGATTGCTCAAGAAGCATTGGCCTTTTCCCTAACAAGCCCATTTTCAAAGGAGATTCTCACGCACAGAGATTTTTCTATAGCTCACTGTTGCTTCAAACCAAAGATCTCCTAAACAATTTGCAAAAACCAAAAATCTGCATAAATGAAGCGTTTAAATTGAGAAAAAAATTCTGCTCTCTTAAATAAGTGCTTGACAAAATACTGTAGTGCAGCAAGAATTACATCAATCTACTTTGGATTAGTCTCACAGCATGATACAGTCTTGCTCAAATAAATGTTTTATCCCATGCTGGTGCCTGAAAACATTTCCAGCACCATTCAGCAGCTGAACTTCAGAAGGAAGCACGGAAGAGGAGACAGGATGGCCACTGCACAAGTGCTGCATGAGGAGCAGCTGACAGATGGTGCTTCTATGTGCACGCTCCGTGTGACACCCTGCACCAGGGAAGTGACCCTGTGCCTCCTGCTGGCTCTGCTCCGCCACCCTTCCCTAGGTACATCTCCTCTGCCTTATTTCAGCTCAGTTTTCTGAAGTAGACTTACAGCACCTTGTCCAGGAGGTACCAAGTTTTGCCCAAGAAAGCCTACGTTACAAGGAATTGCAATGCTTTGAAGATGCTGACTGGCAAATGTGAAGACAAATACATTATTTTAAATATCTCTGGATGGATTTTACTCAAAAAGTAGATAGAGACATAAGGCAATTAAGTGCTTTCTTGCCAAAATAATATTTTCAGGTTTTATCCTAATACACTTCCCTAGGGCTATTTGCTTGCTGTAGTTTGTCCTGCTACCCCTTAAAAAAGGATTAGAAGTACACAGTACTAGCAATTGCATAAGATGTTCTTCTTGTCCTTCCAGTTTGATTACTTATTATTTTATTTATTTTATTATTTATATATTATTTAAAGATCACGGAACTGTACTTTGACTTTCAAGTGAGGTGTTGCATTTGTGTATCTGTTTTTGTGGTTTCATGGAAAACTCATCACATCGGCTGTCAGAGAGACAGGATGATCATCAGCCAGGGAAGAGGCAGCTGATGGAGGGGATGAAGAGGCAGCTGATGGAGGGGATGAAGAGGCAGAAGGAATCTTTGGGTACTTGTGTCTTCTGTATGACTCACAGCCACATCCAACACAGCAGTGTTCTGTGGTTTCTTCTGTCACTGTTGCTGCTTCTGCAAAGTCTGGGCTGTCAAACTTTGGAACAACAGTGGACTTAAACTCAGATGGCATCTTAAACTGAAAAATGCCATCTGAAAAAATGAAAAATACTACTTTTAGTGAATAATACTCCCAACATCACTAGTATTTACAAGGTCACCACCAGAAAGGAATCTACTGTATTTCACAGAGAAGGCTGTTAATCAACATAAATTAAAGAAAATACATGACACAAGTATATTTCTACATGTGTATACAGACATGTGTATACACCTGCGAATTCAAAAATAAGTGATGCATAGCAAAGAAGGAGAAAGAACATGCAAGTTATCAGCTGTTTATAAATTCTTGTTCCTCCCATTGCTGTTTCTGCTCTTAAGCTACCACAAAAACACATCTCAAGTCCAAGTGAGCCCTTTGCACTGCCAAGAGCCCAGAGACAGAAATCCCCTCGTACCGAGGTCAGTAATGAATGAAACCCGCACTATGCTCACCATATGCAGTTTGACTGCAGTGGTTTTTTAAAAACTCAACTTTACTTCCACCATTACAATTCATTTCCAAGATCCCAGTGAAATCACTTGCTGCAAAAGGGCACAGCAACTCTGAAAGCCAGCCCTTTCATCTGACTGCCTGCACAGAAATATCTGTATTTCAAACTGGGCCTGAGTAAGTTCTCCAGCTGGCTCCAAACCCTGGGTCAGTGCAGACTTTTTTAATTTTTATCACAGGAATGGATTTTTATACTACTTAAGGAACTAAAGCACTGGAGGAAGTATATTTACTGCAGGAGGTGGTACACTACTTGGCTTGTAGTTATTGCAGCCATTTACAGTTTTGCAATATGTACAAGGAGAAAACAATGGCTGGGGGTAACTTTTCAGATTTTAGGGAGTAACATGCCAGGAATGAAGCAAACAAAGAGAAAGCACCAAAAAAAACCCCAATCCAGAGTTGGTTGGATGAAATTAAGCTATTACACAGCATACATTTTTCTGGCATAAATACTGTGCATTTGACATTTTCTTGTCCCATTACGTTAAGTTTGTTTCTGTTGAAGAATGAGAACTATTGTTTAGTTCTCAGAAACTCCGCAAACAGGAGCCTAGAGAGATCTTTTTTTTCTTTTACTTAAAGCAATGTTCAAACCTACCTGATAGCTTAATACTAAATAAAAAAAAAAAAAAAGGAAAATTCCTTCCCGTGGTGGTGAATAGCATCTCTACCATTTGCCTGATAGGGAGCACCAAAACATTTATTCTGACATGAGAGACAAAACTGACAGTTTTATTACTATGTGATTACAGTTTCTTTAAAGATTTTTCTCCTTCTCTCCTGCCAGACATTTCACTTCATGGTTGAGTGCTTCTCTGCTAGAGAGAAACTTCTTTCCTCAAGAATGAAGCAATCTTGGCTTGAGCAGCCACCAGGCAAAAAACTCCCTTATTTGTCCCATAAGAGAAAGCAAGCTCATGCCAAGTTAAGCTATTGACAGCACAAAAAATTAAGTTTGTCCAAACCCAGAGGCTGGATCCATACTGCATGCCTACAGTTTTGATTTCTCTAGTAAGGGCAAGAGAGAAGAAACAGCTGGGGTAAGACTGAGCTCAGGTAAGAGAGGAGGACAGATCACAGGGTTCAGGGGCAGGAGGTGCCCTCCTGTGGATCCCGCTCTGCAGTTTCCATATTCCTCACAGAAATGTTCCTTGGTATCTTCCAAAGGCTGAGGAAAAAATAAGATGCATAAATAAATTCAGAGAGTGCACTGAGTTTAAAAAATCATGAATACAAGCTGAGAGCATCATCGCATGCATACATGGAAGTTCTGATAAAATTAGGCTTCACAATGGTCATTAAATTTTGATCAACACACAAAAATGGAACTGGGTACTACTGAATTTTTATGTATTTTTATTACAGAAAAAAATACTTTCAATAGCTCTGGTCAGCTTTTAATTAGATAAAACTATTTTCCCAAGATAAAAAGCCAGTAAGGCACCTGAACACAAAGGACCAAGTCCTGCTTTACAGATCTCTTCTGCAAAGGAAATTTACCAACTTCCAGTCCTGAGAACATCTAGATCAAAACAATGCAGTTATTCCCCCAAAAGGATAATATTTGACAAGAGGAAAAGTTGAGATATAACTTCTCATTTATCTATAAAGCTCTCCAGTGACAGTCTGGACAGATACAGCAACACTGTGAGAGAGACACTGGCCTATTTAGAAGTCTGGTTGATATGAGTGCCCTGTGAGACATTCCTGCAGGGCAAAGGAGTCCAGGAAGGCTGGACATTTTTCAAGGAGGAAATCTTAAAGATGCAGAAGCAGGCTGTCCTCATGTGCCAAAAGACAAGATGGTGAAGAAGACATGGGTGAACAGAGAGCTTTGGCAGAGAGGGAAAATGAAGGAGAGTTTATGATCTTTGGAAGCAGCAGCAGGCAACTTAGGAGGTCTAGGAGGATGTGGTGAGATTATGCAGAGAATAAATTAGAAGGCCCAAAACTCAACTAGAACTTAATCTGGCTACTGCTGAAGAAGACAAATGATTGTATAAATGAAGTAAAAATGATTGTATAAATACATAAGCAACAAAGGAGGGCTAGGGAAAACCTCCACCTTTGACTGGACATGGGGTAAAATGTAGTGACAAAGGATGAAGAAAAGGCTGATCTACTCAATCCCTTCCTTGGGAACAGAACCAGACAGCATGGATTTATAAAAGGCAGGTCAGCTAACTTGGCTTCCCTCTACCACAGGGACACCCCCTTAATGTGTGAGGAAAGGGCTGTGGATGTTTATTTAAGACATAAATAAAACCTTTGACACAGTTTCCCACTACATTCTCCTGCAGAAACTGGCTGCTCCTGGCTTGGATGGGGGCACTCTTTGCTGGGTAAAAAAGCTGCCTGGATAGCTGGGCACAGAGAATAGTGTAAATGGGGTTAAATCTGGCTGGCAGATGGCTACAAGTGGTGTTTATCTGCTGGAGAGTAGGAAGACTCTGAAGAGGGATCTGAACAGGCTGGATCCATGGGACAAGGCCAACTCTATGTTTTTTCCAGGAAATCTATATATGGCCAACTATCCCATTTAGGACAATTAATTTCCATGTCAAAGTAAAGGTTGAAGTTGCTGCAGATTTCCTAAAAATTACACATAAAGTGCAACTTTTACGGCATAAAAAAGGTGGCAGAGAGACATGGACATGGGACCACCAAAATTGGTTTTTCTCCTGTGCAAATACTCTTGTCAGCTTTTGTCTAGCAAGAACATCCCAGGGAATGTCTGCCTAACTTATCTAATTTATTATCTTGCAGTTTTTCATGGGCAGAAAAAAATCAGTTTCACAGGGAAAAAATTCAGATGTTAATGGCAAGGGTTATCTATTTGTTTTGCAAGGTTTTTTAATGACATTACTGCCTGTTGCTTTAACATCTATATACACTGTTTACATTTAATCTATACAGTAAATTTTCTATGAGCACAGCTTATAAAGTGCTACTACACTACAAATACCACAATCACATAGAATTAACAGTTCATTTAGCTTTCTGGCATCTGTGTAGGGTACTCTGTTGGTACTTGTTTAAGGGATTACATTAAGTAGCAGTGATTCTATCTGAGGGGGAGACTAGGGTCACATCTTTTGTGCTATCCACATAAAATAGGTGCCACCTAAACAAACAGCACAACTGAAACTCTGATTCTCTGATTACAAATTACTTCTCCTGCAGTACCATTTGTGTGCAGTAGGCATTCCCACATTTTACTTTTAGTTCAGCATCTTCATTTGCTTCATTCATTCTGTGATACGGTTTCCAATTAGAAACTGGACTTCTTGGATAGTTTCATTTTTATAACTGGTCAGAATCACACACTTTTACAGCTTTTGTATGAGACATAGCTGTTCATTATTAGTCTTATTAGTGTACTAGTAACATGTTTTTTGAGGACAAGGCTTAAATTACAAACTACATAAGAAAACGTGCCAGATAATCCCCAATTTAAATAGCTACAAAATCAAGGCAGAGTTTAGGAGGAGCTGGTTTAGGTCAAGTCAAGTACCAGTGAATCAGTTCAGCTGTGCAGAATGCAGGCACATTTCTGCAATTCTGCTTGCACAAGTTAGGGTGAGGGTTTTTTGTGTACACGTGGTTTCTTCTTAATCTCCAACTGGCACAATGCACATTCAGAACTATTTCAAGCTGGGGCAAGTTGTTGACATCAGTTCAACTCCATGAACTGATGTGCATCACAAAACCAACCTAGGGTAAGGCAACAACCACTCGAGGACCACCGCAAACAATTCCTCTCAGTGCCAGCTTAATTGACCTATTGTTTCCCCTTGGATATCTCTTCTAAGAGTTTGCTACTCCAGGAGGAATTTACCAGGTGCACAATTAAAATACCACAGTCATAGGATAACAGATATCTATATTGAAAATATAACCATGGGGAGAAAAGGCCACTTTTCTGGTTTTTATCTCGGCAGTTTGGCTGTAAGGACACTATGGGAGACCACACCAAAGCCAAAGCTGAGCCACAGAGCTGCTCCCTCTGTATGTAAAAGTTTCCAGAAAGACTTGCTCCTGCACCTTACCAGGGTCTGTAGGGGAGCTGGCCTTTTTAATTAGAGGTATCTTTTAAAAATAGCCAATATTTTTCAAGACTATGCTGTCTCAAAATAGCACTTACTTCACTGAGAATAAATAAAACTCTGATAATCTAGATTTTTAAACTGTTCTCTGAGTACGGCCACTGAAGGTATTTTACAACATTCTGTACACGTACAGCAAGAACAACTGGGTGTACTTGGGCTTACTACAGCTTTTTAAAATATAGAGACTTAAATATCAAACCATCATTTATCTGCTTTTCCACAAGACAGCGTGACAAGCTTTCTGCAGACCTGCTGAGGGGGGTGTATCTTGCAGAGTGCCAGACAGTCTAGAGTAAAAATGGATTCAGGGTGACTGGAGGCCAGCATTATTAGCTGCACTCCAGCAGCTGCTCTGTTCCAACAGTATTAATATAAATACCTTAGATTCCATGTTGCTATTTTAATAAGTTATCAAAATATAAGTGACCATGAAGGCCTTCACGGTCTGCAGGAGAAACTACAGAAGCCTTTACAAAAGCAAGAGGACAAAATACTGTTTATGGAAGAGGAGAAACCAAGCAGTGTTTACACAGCAGGTGAACAGAAACAAAGCTCCAGGTTTTCTGGCAAACACAGGGATATTTTGGCCACTGAACTGCTCCCTGCCTGGAGTTATTGTTGAAAAGAGGCCTTTCTTCCAACTATTAAGAAAAAGTAGTTCATACCAGTCATCTGCTGTCAACACTTTGGAATCTGCTTTTTTTGAGAGACAGCTCCAGACGCTTTAAGCATTTCTAGATGCACATTTATTTCTGTTGCACATTTGCTTTCTCCAAAGTGAAAACACAGGGCAAAAATGTCAAATAAGTCAGCTCACCAATATGCAAGTGAAAACTTTACTCTGGAGCTGAACCAGAAGTGGCCCCATTTTCTGGCATGCTCACAGCTACAGAGAATAGTGACTCCAGCTGGAGCTGGGATCATCATGGGAAACCCAGGTACCCATGAATTAGGACATGACAAGAAAAAGGGTGTCTCAAGTTTATAGTAGTTTGTGAAAACTACCACACTGTTTTATCTCATGGGACAAGACGTAACTGAGGCAAAAGAAAAACAGAAAAACTTCTGAATTCTAACATCCACTTGAGTCACTGGTTTGAGGATGCTTTCACAGACTGCTTTCTGAAGCCAGAACACCCAATGAAGGTAATCAACAACATTTCATTACTATGTTTAAAGGGTACAATTTTACAATGCCAGTGTTTCCACCAATGGCTATTACTGATCGTGCTCCCAACTTTGCCCATGTACCTCACAAATCTCTACACAGCTGTCTCCCTTGCTATTCTACCTCCTTACCCATTGCTTTTACTTTTTCTATCTCCTTTCTGCCCTTCTACAACATCAGTGAGCTTCATTCTGATCATTGCATAGCTTATGAGTATTGTTTACTAAGCCAGAAATGTCTTCCACATCCACAGTAAATCAAAGTCAATCGAGGACCTACAGAACAAGCATCCAGTATGCTCCTGGATGAAAAAAAAGAAGACTGGGAATTCATTGAAGAGCACAGGAAAAAACACCCTGTTGGGGTTTCTCAGAAGAGAAGGTTCTGGGGAGACCTTCTAGGAGCCTTACAGTACCTAAAGAGATTATACAAGAGGTATGGAGAAAGACTTCTGAATAGTTTTCCCACCTGCTGCAGAAAAACCTCCACCAACCTGTCTTAATGCACTCAAAGGCTTTCTCTCACACACATGGAAACATAACATCCTGGTACATTCTTGGTTTACTCTGAGAAACATCATCTTCCATTTAGAAAATCCAGAGCAACTACTTTCTGATTAATCTAACAACATAACCTGAGGATGGGCATCCTTTGACTCCCAACATAACACGGTCTCCCCGTGGCTTTGGACAAAAGGCCCATGTCCTTGTGGCTGTACTGCGCAAAAGCCACATTTAAGGTTTAATGGCTCCTTCACTGGTTTGCCTGAATTCTAATTACAATGCCAGAACAACACCAGAGATGCTCTACTCAGAAGCATTTGCTACATGATATCTCAGAGTGTCTGAGATAAGGGAAATCTCAGCAAAGGAAAATGACAACATTAATTACACTTTTTCTGTTAAATACAGAACAGTTCATTAAAAGCTTTAACAGGTGGCAGGT
This sequence comes from Ammodramus savannarum pratensis, assembly GCA_020466415.1. NCBI lineage: Eukaryota > Metazoa > Chordata > Aves > Passeriformes > Passerellidae > Ammodramus > Ammodramus savannarum. The sequence continues at coordinate 35,102,890 of JAHXMQ010003319.1, read as the reverse complement.
TTGGCAGCTCTATTGTGTGCAGGCTCTAGACAGATTTATCATGCCTTTCATTTTAAAACATTTATGTGAACGCATTTGCTGAGATAAATTATCTTGTTCACAAAAGCATCCTGATCAAGGCTGCTGTTTGAAGTGTTACATCAATCAAATCATGTTGTAAAAATGTTAGCATAAATTTTGACAAACAGCATCTCATATTCATAGCTTTGGTGTTCTCTCCATTAATTTCCCTTCCAACTTAGGTATTTTGTATGTTTTAGATCTACAATAGTGAAGGAAGTGCTGAACACAAACTGGCTGAGTCATTCAGCATGGCTGGACGGATACCCCGGGGAAAGCAGAGAGCAGGCACACTGCTGCTGTCTCATAGCAACCCAAAAAAAGACATCTAGACTCACAGGCAGGTTTTGGGAGGTTCATGAGGGACTGAAATTAAGGGCTGCTTTCATGGAAAGGCAAGGTTTCAGCCATTCCAAGGTTTTTCATTAGGCAGCTGTCCTCAGAAGCATTTGTCTGAAGGGAAAGGAATTACACTGCTGTGGTTTCCACTTTTGTTCAGAAACTTATTTGTGTAGGCACTCAGATGCACAAAAGCCAGGGTCTCACATCCCAGGCCCCATCCATCCAGCTAGGAACTTTTCACAAAGACTTGGTATTCAGCCCAACAAACATTTAAATATATATACTACAAAAATCCAGTCCAACTGAGAGTGCCACTGAGCAACAGCCTAAACTTAAAGGAGAGAAGACTTTCAGATAAAGTTTCTGCCTACATCAGCAGAGGTGTCTGAAGTGAGACTTAGAGCTATGCTGAATGAAGGAAATTATCAAAATTTCTACTGCTATGATCCACTGGCAGAGCACCAACCAAGAAGTGGGAGTCCATGGAACACACTTAGCAAAACAGAGCAAGAAAGCTCTCCAGCCTGAGAGCTCCACTGAATTACAAGATGATAAACATACAGTCACCCAAACACAAACAATAGTAAGTTCATTTGAAGCCACAGAATCCATCCTTTTCAGCAGGGTTTTCTTAAGGTAAAAAAGTTTTTCCACTACTCTGAATTAGAAACTCATGTCTAAGCCATCTCCTTTTCTATCTCCTAAGAAGAGTTTCCATCAATGATTGCTCCAGATCTCTTTTCTCTTTCCTTTTTAAAGGAGAGAAGATCAACTGATGTAACAATATTCCAACTCTAGGGGGTTGAGTAGGTTTTCATTTTGAAACACAAATTTGTACCACAATTTAACAACCTCCCTCTAAGGCTTGCACTTCCATTTACACAAAGATTTCAAGTTTTGAGAGCTAAGAACTGAGGATAAAGAAAATTATTTTCGAACGCCAATGGCTTTATGATCTAAGAAAACCAGAGCAAGTACCAAAGCCTGTAAACATTCCTGTCCAACATTCAGTCCACAGTCCTTGTCACTGAGTTTCAGGGCCTTTTAACTGATACACACTTCTTTGGTACCACCTATTCCAGACTTCAGGCATTTCTGACCAAGATGCCTCTTAAATATGAGTGCCAGTCAAACAAATGACAGACACCACCAGCCCTGAGGGATTCTCATCCTCTATTATTAAACTGAAAAGTTTAATAAAAAGTTACATAAATTACAGCATCTATCCAAAGGATAGATGTCTATCACAGTCTCATGTGACAGACACTGTCAGAATTTTGGGGCATCTGTCCTTCCTCATTATTAATATCATACAGGTATCAAGGGAATTGCAGTCTGTCCTGGTCCCTGCTGTCTTGTGCAATATCTTTGCTACAGACATCTGAAAGTAAGACAGCAGATGTCAGAACAATAGCCACCAAGCCCTTTTTGGCACTTAAACATTTAAAAACTGTTTCTCCCATCCACTGTAAACTCCTGAATTTGCTAATCTTAATTTGTTAAACTGAACTACCCTCGTTCCCAGTGCAGAAAAAGGACTCATTTGATAAACCCAAGCTGTATAAAAGCACTGCCATTGACCTGCTGTATTCAAGTTTCTTGCACTAACCAGTACAGCACCATCTCAGTTTCTTCTCTACTGCACTTAGTTTCTTCTCTACTCCACTGTGTTCTGTACAATTGTCACAAACTTCAGCTGTTAAAAGAGCCAAATTATTTTTGTCCTTTACTGCTGATAGAGAATTAAGTGTCTTGCTTAAAGGCAGTCTGGCAAGATTCCTATCAACACATTTTTACCTTGTTTGGTCTATTTAAAGAAACTTGGAATGGTTCTTGATAGAGGCTCGTATCAATGACTGCGCAGAAACCATGGTTCAACCCATTAAGAACTAGTTGAGTGCTGCCATCATAGAACTGGACTCAGCAGGCAGCAGGAGCTTCTTTTCCCACATCACTGACTGTCCAAGCTGGAAAGGGAATGAGAGCAGCTCCAGAAAGCCAGAGTCACTTATGGAAATATTTTCAGACTGCCAACTGAAGAGTAAGGAGGATTTCAGGAATGCAGTGTGAGGTCATTCAGTTTTTCTCTACTACACAAGCCTGTCGAAGAACTAAGAAAGCCTCTTCCCCCAGCAACAAGTCATGTTGTACATGGTGCTTATTCAGCTGCAAATACAGCTTTTATCCCAGAGGTAATGGACTTAGAGAAGGCTATTCTTAAGCACTAATACGCTAAAAGGACTCAATTATTTTAATTTCAAGCCTAATGAGGCTCTCCTGTGAGCTATTCATTTTGCTACTTCCATGAGCCATGCACACTTGTACCACATCCAAGTAAATAAAAGGAAGGAAGAAAAAAGTCATCATGACTAGGCTCTGTTAATGGACACAGACCTCCTACAGTGCTGAAATTCCCTTTCAACAGCAAAACAGGAAGATCATCAAAAGCCCATCACCCACACAAAGGTCAAGCTGTAGAAAAGACTGATCATCACACAACTGCTTATCGTCCCTAATTGTTTGGAAAATTTTACAGCATTGAGACTGAGTGTGGGATGGAACAAACTTGAATTCTGGTTTTTTCAGGCCACTCATGTTGACCTGATCATGATTAGTCCAATGCACAAGTGCTCCTATCTGACAAGATCAAGAGATTATGTGAGATTACAAGGAACAGCATCACTGTTACTCATGTGTCACCTGGGGAACGAGCCCATGTGAGGATACACACTCACTGAACCTTCCCCTGTGGCCACCTGAGACTCACTGCCTCAACCCTCCATCACACCTTTAAAAACACACAAGGGGTTTGGTTGCTCACCCCTGGAGGACAGAAAGCTATTTCTGGTCTTTGAAAGCAAGGTGGAAGACAGGCTTTATTTTGTGTGGGGGAGAAAACCCTACTATTTTCTCAATATCTGTGCACTTTCTATATTCTATTTCTCCATCTACCAAACAAATTTATTTAAGTCTTGGATAAGTCAGGTAGTGATGACACGGCCTGTGCTGTTGCTAAAACTTCTTAATGCTTTACTGAAAACACAAAACAAACACAGAAAAAAAAAAATCATCAAATTAAGACACCATGATTCAGTGCTGCACTTCATACTACTGACATCAAAATAAAACTTCCAATTCCCAAGTCACTCTTATTTGATTTGTGCCCCTCTAGCTCTGTCTGGCTGTTGCTCATGTAATGCTGGCCCAGCACATAATGCACAGTGTGCTTCTAGATCCCTCCTCTTTCTTCTGCCATGACAAAACAGCTCTCTGGGCCTAATTTGATTTCCTGCTAGCTCAGTCCTGACACCTGAAATCCTTCAGCCACTTTTTCTTTTCCTCAGGGCTGTTTACAACAGACACAGGTGAAGGCTGTGCAGGATGCCTGACAGACTGGAGAGCAGAGTGATGGCCAGTGGCAGAAATGCACCACCATTCCATCTCACCTCAGCTGCTCCACAAAGCCTGGAAACCTTTTTCTACCAATTTTATTTCACCTCATTCCCACTCCCATAAATTTTCCCAGCAAAATAAACTATAATAAAGTTCTTTGCAAAGTCCTCAGACTCTAAAGCTACTACTACACAGCCCCCATGTTCAGAAATGTCCATCTTATCAAGAAATAGTCAAAAGGAAATCCAAATGTCTGGAAGACCCCCTTTCAAGTCCAAGCCATTGCTGAAGCTCAAGTTCTTCTCTGCTAGCCAGCATGACAGGCAGCTCAGCAGGCACTGAGCATTTACAGTTCAGTTTTATACAGAATCATTTCCACATGGTCACATTGCTTTCTTCAAACCAAGAATATTTTTTTTCATCATTAATGACTTACTGAGGTATTTTAATTACCTGCTGTACCATCAGGGCTGACATGATAAAGCAGTGAAGTGCAGTTTTAGTTTTTCAACTTGTCTGAGAAAAGAGACTCTTTTTTTCATATGGTCTGTTTTCATTTCAACACTGAAAACTTATCAACCGTGCCCTCAGAAGTTTATTCCAAATTTCACCTGCACATTCAGGTAAGTAATTTTAGGCAAGCAAAAAGCAATCTGACTCACAATCTAAATGCACAGGCTACTGAGATAGTATTTCACAAGTCAGTGTAAACATAGTAAGAAATGAGCATTAGTCTGTGAGAAAACATCAGCCTCTGGTGTGCAGTAGAAATGGAAGCAAAATCAAAATTGCCTTATAAAAGACAGCAATTACCTACTAAAATCTATCTGGCAAAACCAGCCATCACCCCACAGCCTGCAAAGTGTGAGTATTGTCTGAAAGCCACAGTTTTATCTCAGGTTACCCGACCAGAAGGGATCTGAGCTGCCAAGTGCCTGCACTGGCTCTGCACAGGGCAAGGGGCTCACATGAAGAATGCTCCCCTTGTTTTTAGCACTTCCTGCCCATCACTTCCCTGATATCTCAGGAATCCTGCCATGAGCCTCATCCCCACAATCAAGGACACCCCTTCTACTCCACTGAGCTTCATTTCCTACTGAGGATGATGAATGGTGACAAGTCATCTCTAATTTATTGGGACTGTTACTCTCTCAATCCAGAACTGTTTGGAGCTGTCACCTGCTCACTCATTTTCTATGTGCTAGTAATATGGGACAGGGGAGACACTTCCAAAAAACTCATGCAGGTGCTAGTAAAAATCCTGTGGTTAATGGCTAGATTAAATTATTCCATTGAATTCAACAGGGGATGATATATTCCTTATAGAAATGTTTGGAAGTCATTAAACATTTCAGTATATTTCCAAGAAACTTCCAGTATAAAACAACAGTGAAATTTCTGTTCCATCATTTTAAGTGATAGACAATCTTTCCATAAAGGTTATGAAGAATTTTAAAGCTGGGATAAATGGCAAATAAATTTGAATGTTAATCTTTATTCCTCTCTTTAAGCAGAAACCAGGCCTCAGTTTCACAATCTGATAAAATAGCACAGCAGCACTATTTGCCTACACAAAAATAGAAAAAATCCTGTGATGAGAAGTGCTAATACAAGTCTCAGGAAAAGAAGAAGTGGGCAGGTTCCTGCACCATACATGCTAACACCCCAAAGCCATGTCCCTTTTACTTCAGCATTACATCAAAAGCATTTTTGCATATTCATCATTCTCTGTACATGCCAAGATGGGAAAATCTAAAAGGAACTGAACACCCATTAGTCTCTAATATCACAGTGCTAATATCTATCAAACCATGCATATGAGAAGAGGCTCGTTTTAATTTATGACATAGGCTTAGACTAGGAGAGCACATTTTTCCACAAATGAGTGGATACATTTGGCTAAGAAAGGGTCTGGCAGTGCTCCATTACATTCATGTGATTTTTGCCAGCCCATTCACCTCATATGATACTGCCAGAGTCAGTCACTCAGCCACCAATAAAGTTAGGGGGCCAAACCAGAGCAGATGGGCCTCACCTGATGCTAAGTGACTGCATTCATCCCAGTGTTATTATGCAATTCCTACAGATGTCATCTCTTAGAAAAACACTTCACATAATTGCCCATATGCAAACACTTGATACATGTATTATTTCACTGTGTCACCAGCTCCCTCCATGAGACACTCTGTAAGGTCCAATGTAATTTACCATTAAACTCCGTAGTAAAATTCTGAATTCATTTCTGATCTCAGAAAGTTACAAGAAGTCCTTCACTTTTACTGCCCCACAGCTGATGGTACACGGCCCTTACTCATTTATTTCAAGACAGGGCAGTTAATGTTTCTTTCAATAAATTAGAAATAACAAGTTTACAGTAAGATTTCTTTTCAGTTAACCCCACACAAAGCCTAAGGTTTCCTCCTGCAGGTAAGTGAAGTAAGCAGTGGAGACCAAAGAAACAACCATCAAAGTCCACTAGCAAAGAGCCACAAAACTTCAAATGCCAATTCAGATTCCTGCCAGCTGTGCTTACATCCGACTTACAGCTAATTTACAGAGAATGTAGAGAGCATCTTGCTCATCTTTAAAATGGTCACAGCTCTCCTCACAGGTGGCTGGCACAGAACTGTCACCTCCAGCAGCCACCCTATCACGCTGTAGAAGAGGGTATTATTATCCCAAAGCACTAACTCACCCCACTTGTTTCCCCCAGCTCTGGCACACTCCCTAACCCACTAAGAACAGTGAAGTCAACATAAAGCAGTCAACAAAGCACATCTAAGCGCTTAACATTCAGATCCACATACTCTGAGGCAAGGTTAAAAAGGTCATTTCCACCATGGTGATATCCTGGATAGCAAGAGCCAGGCTGCAATGAACAATTACCATTTTCACTGAGTCTTTATGTGACACACTGCCCCTATTCTCTGAGCCACAGGGAGCTCAACCCTTTTTGTCCCTTACAAAACACACTCCTTGGGTTTAAAATGACATTTTTCTTCTAGGAAGCTAACTGTAGTGTCCCTAAGTTCTTTCATGTGAATTTAAAAAAAGCTTTGCTTATTTTCACAGGGCTCGTTAGGTTGCTTATGCATGCAAGAGCTGAATGCATGAAACTTCTCATTCCTTCTTCTGAAGGAATGATTCCTCTACTTTACACAGAAAGGCAGGCTTCAAGTGACAACAACAAAAATGTAATTCCCAGAACTCACTATAAAGTACTGCTAAATAAACAAACAAAACAAAAAATCCAGGGATATTTGTCTGTCTTGCTGAAGACAACCTAGCATTTGCCATTTCTCCTGAAATGACATCCCAACCTAGGTTAAAAATCAGTGTCTCAGCTTTTATAACACCGGTGACTTAAGTGACCTATGTTTTTCTATTTATGCATCTGACAGTTTTGAAGAGCTCTTTCCTTATTTAAGTTTTAGCGCACCCCTGACAGAGTCCACAGCTTTTTCTTAACCAAAAATCATTGCCACACACAGTGCACAAATGTGTGCACCCTATGGTGCACGTAATCTACAAATGGAACTAAATGAGTGATCATCAATTCCATTTAATCCTTTTTCTAATATTCTACAAGCCCCTCACAAACGTCTATGAATTTCCAAAATATTAAACGCAATTGAATCTTCTTTCCAAATTGTATTTGGAATATTATCTCTCCTTTCTTTTAGTAACTTTGCAGTGTTTTTAAGCTAGAAAGTGTTTATTAAATTATCCATACACTAAAACTAACTGTGGATAATTGAAAATACCTGAAAACCACAAGCCTAAGCTTTTCCTTTTGGGATACCAAATTCATCCCTAGAAAAGAATGCACAAGTCTTCATATATTTTGCAAGTCAGAAAATAGGTAAAACTTTTTGAAACTACAGTTCAAAAACTCTGCTGTTCATTCAGATACCTGCGAGGATTTGGTAGGGCAGTTGGTAATTTAAGGATGAATATTTGCCCAGACCTACACCCTGAGACTTCCTGCCTTTCTCTCTCCCATGACACTTTTGTTCTTTATGAACATTCCCAATACTCTCCAAACCCCAGCACTTTCTTTGGCACTTGGTCCTTCCACTCCACTTAAACAACAGAAGGGTAGGAAGAATATGAAAGGACAGTGTTACCTGGAGTAATTATATGGTAAAACAAAATTGCATCCTGAGCACACTCTGCATCACTGTGCAAGATTCAAAACAGGACTTGACACCAGAGCTACATGACAAAGGCATTCTAGTTTTTGCCACTCAGGACAAATGTAGGCATGAAAAGAGGACCACTCTTCTGACACTCGCCTGAAACATGACTTTTTCCAGTGGCTATTCCTCCAGTCCCTTTGCTGGTATGCAGGAAAAGCTGTAGTGATCTATTTTGACATTCACCACCCCATTGTTACTTGTGTCTCAGTTTTTCCCTTTGCTTTTATGCACAGAAACAAGGCCAAAACCCAAAGCTTGCTTCTTATCTACCTAGTTCCTAGAGCCTCTGTTCTAAAATTATTTCTAGTCTTTTTACCAGGCTCGACATATAAAATGGCTTGTCCCAAAATTTGCGTTTTCTTAGAAAGGCTTTTTCAAAAACACTGGACTCATTCTGAAAGTAACACAAATGTGGATCTTCAAAGCATCATACAGGATCAGTTTCACTTCTTCAGATAGGGAATCAAAAGAGACATCTTCCACACCCTTCCATTAAATCACTATCTTCAGCATTTTCTTTTCAGACAGTCCTTAACATGTGAGCTACTCTCTCGAAGAAGCACAGCTTTGTTCCTCCTCCCCAGCTCAACTTCACCACTGCCCAAAACCCAGCCAGACTTACAGGCAGTCTGAGCTCAGCAACCCTTTCCGAAAACCTCCCCCCTGAAGAAGGCAGGCAACAACAGCATTGCCTGCAACATTGCTACTGTTTGAGAGAAATGGAGCCATTTATGTCAGCTTTCCAAAATTTCAGACAGATAATTGTACCTTTAGATAATCTCTCCCTGTAATGATTCAGATAGAGTGAACCCTACCTTCCTGCAACATCACCTTTTGGGTGCCCAGTCAGAGGCTGTCTCCCAGTACTTACTTTTGCAGACATCTCCTTCTCTCCTCTCCCAACCCTGACCATGGTATCCCTCAAAGCAGATCATCAGAGTTTTCCTCTCTGGAGGGACCTTCTACTACCTCAGTCCTGCTGTGCACACAGTGGTTGGATTATTAACTGTGTAAGCAGTTAATAGAGAAATCTATCATTGAACCTTCCTGCTGACTACACAGGCATTAGCAAACTCCACAAAGCACAGCAATTCTTTTCTGGATAGTATCCATTATTCACAGTCACCCTACATAAAAAGCCTTTATGCTCTTCCTGAATGTTTGCAGCACGTTGGGGACCTGCTGGACGCAGCCCACTGGATAACTGGCAGCAGGGCTGCCTTCAGCTGGTTTCATTCTGCAGCAGCCTCATGTACCATTGCTGGCAATGCCACCAGTTTGAGAGAAGCATGGGTATTATTCTAAAAACTCATTTTACTGTCTGCTTTAACATTATTTTTCTACTGTGAAATGTTCATTTAGAAGTGCCTACACAGCAAGATTTAGACATCATCCCGCAAAAAAGCATTTTTCTCCCTGTATCTTCCACAGGTATACATTCATGGGCTCTACTGTGAGCTGCTGAAGGTTTTAAAAACAGAGCTGAAGTGTTTTGTGGGAAAACACTACAAGCCAAATGCTGAACCTAAATGCTATTTGCAGATGCACACTGTGCTCACAAGGTGAGCCAAGCAGAATAATGCAAGCAAATAATTATCCTCTGAAGAAAACAGAGAATGTGAGGAATAGTGGTTAACAAATTAATGGAAGTCCTGCCAACATTTTAGATCTGGAAGTTTAGCTCTTCCTCCCCACACCTGCTGAGAAGCCCTGGTGCAGTTCCCCAGCCTCTCATTTAACATGCTCTTCCCTCGAGCTCTGGTTACATTCCTTGAGCCCACACAGCACAGCTGAATTTTCTCCCACAGCCCCCTCTGACCACTTCACCCTCCCCCAAGGTCAAATGCTATATTCGTGTCCAAGCTTCCATAGCACCACATTCAAGCCCCTGATCCGAAAGAGACTGCACAGCTTTACATGCGTGTAATTAACCTCTCTCTGAAGTTATTCCTGCATGCACCCCCTGAACCCTGCCAGCTCAGGTTTGTAAACTACAAACCCAACTTGACTAGCTCACATTGAGCTACTGTATCCCCAAAGCACTTTTATTGCTGCAATGACAGTACTGGGCAGCATCTCCTCTGTCCCTGCACCAGGACTGCATTCCCAGCAGAAAAGAGATGGCAGCACAGGGTGATGGGAATCCATCATCCATGCCCTGTAAAAGGTCTCAGTCCTGATAAATGGATGCTGCCAGAGGAATCCAAGTGTCACCAATACTTAAGGGCCCTTCTTTCTTGCCTGGCTTCTATTTCCCCAGCCCTGCTTCTCTCCCAAAGCACAGTGCAGTGAGACAGAGGAGAGGAGCAGCAGCACACTGTGAAAAGTTTGAACTGAAAAAAAAGTAATATAAGTTGAAACAAAACTACAGAAGTCTAGCAGACTTATCAGCCAAGTACACTTCAGCAGTAGTACATTCTTCTGGCAATCTGAGAGCTTTAAAAGCAATGATACAAGCTCACCTGTGGTGAACTCAAGATTTTCAAAGTAATAGAAGAGGGTCTGGAAAGCATCTTGCATTTCAAAGTCCTGTAGCATACTGGAGACAAACAACTGCTGATCCCTGCACTGAATCCAAATCACACTGCTGCCACTACAGAGAACATCACAGAGCTGCAACCATGCACCACTTCTGAGAGCCGCACTAAATGCCTCAGACTTGAGCATATTCAGGAAGATATTTGAGAAATATTAGAATACTTGAGAGAAAATATTATTTTTGTAAACACAGCAAACATGAATCACTCAACTGATGAAACCCTTTTAACTTCTGAAACACAGGTGATTTCAAACAGCAGCACTGGTAGTGCTGGTTTTATAACTCGGTTATATCCAGAGGCAGTAAACTGAGCAGGACCCAGCAAGGGAGAGGACACAGACACACTCCAAACACAACACTGCTTCAAGTCAAACAACCCCTCACATTTACAGCTGGATATTTTCATATTCTGGATATCTTCAGCAGGACATAACCATAAAAAGTCTCAATGCTGTCATCTTTTGGGAGATCAAGAAAAGCACCAACAACTTAACCTAGTAGACCTTCAGTTTAATTAATCACTTTATTAGAAAAACTATGTACTTATTTATGATTCATATTTAAAAAGTGCAAGAATACAGATGTGTTGTGAATGCAAGCCAAGAATGGGAATCTTGGTTTTGTGTTTTCCTCAAGTCAGCTTAACAGCTTAATTAGCTCTACTCACAATGTTAAATACTCTCAGAATGAGAATTAAATCAGCCTTTTGTAACATTCAGAGCAGTGGATGAGGTTTTTTCACTCAGTTAATTGGATACTTCTTTCCAGTGTAGCAAAAGAACACCAAAATAATCTCTGTGCTTACTAAACCAACTGTTACACTAAAGAGGTTAAAACAAATGCCATCAGGCACACTTGTTTGTTTTTAGAATTGGTTGTAGTCTGTTTCTTGCAATCACAAACAGGCCTTGAGAGAAAAAAATAGGGTCATAATGCACTGGTCCTAAAATCATGATTTCACACTTGAGTAAAATCCACGTTTTCACAGTCCAAACTCACAAGTGCCTCTGGAATATAAACCTCCAGCTTGCAGAGGAGAAGTGAGAAGGACTGGGCCTTATCTTCCCAGTGAAAATTGCTCCACAGGCACCAGTGATAGCACTGACATCTGCTAAACTTAGACTTTTTATTGGAACAAGTGCTTTAATAGAAATTGAAGACAATTTTAAAGAAAAAAACCTCCCCATTTCCTCTCTAGCATGTCTTCAGCATACAGTACATGAATCCTTGTCTCCAACTGGCTCAGAACAGTTTGATTACTCATAAAATGCTTTACTTTCACCTTGGTATGAACCAGAGGATAGAAAATTACCTTATGCTTGTCTTCTTATTGTCACATTATAAATGCCAAAGATGGACTTCCCTCTGTACCCTCCATCCTCAGCTTAGGCTAACCTATTAAAAACCAAGTCAACTGGGCAGAAAGCTAAAAGTCAAAAAACTTCAGTACATCAAAAAACCTGACACACAGGACCTGTGTGTTTTATTTTTCAGTTATGACATTTCTTCCCAGATAGCACTGGTTATATAAATGACATTATATAAATACTGAGAGAAAATGAAGAAACACACCTGGAATAACAATCAAACCCATGAAGCAAAAGGAAAAGGATCTTCTGTTGATCCGAAGGTATTTAAATGCAGCATGTGTTTTACAGCCTAGGCTGTGAATGAAATCTAACACCAGGCTTCTTCCAGACTAACCCATGAACTCTCATGCCAACAACATCCCTTCAGGAGCCCACCATCGCACACATCTTGCTCAGCCTCACCCCCATGGAGAGCTTTTCAGTCTTTTTCACCAGGAAAGATGCTTTTTCATGAGGAAAGATGCTTGGTGCCAGGAGAGTTTGGATACTGCATGGAATTTAATACAACTTCACTAAAGAAAATCAAGCCAGTTTGGTGCTCCTGGGACTGATCTGGCATTTCTGAGAGGCATGAAGAAGGCTACAGCACAGCAAACTTCACACTGTTAATCTCCTTTCCTTTCCCAGCACCACTGTGTGCCTCATCCAAACTCTACCCATAGCCAAGCTCTCTGCTCTTAAACATTTATGTAAGGAATTGTGAAAACAGATTGATCTTAGTCTGCCTTTTTTCTTTATCTTTTTCAGAGACGTGCTAACAGGACATGCACCAAACACCAATCGTGCTAGCATTTCTCATGGGGTGTTTTCTCAGAAATTCCCTCTAGGCAATGTTTTCCCTGCTGAAAGGGATTATTTCTGTGACGTGCAAAAGTTGGTTTATGTAGCACATCATCTGTCTCATACACATAAAACTGGATCATTACAGGGAATTTGAGAGTATACAGATGAAGAGGTAATACTGCAGTCAACAAAAGATATCAAGAAAAGCAGTTATTCTGCAGTACAAATTAAAGGTTTTATAATGAAGTGTACTGAGCAACAACAACATCTGCAGAAAAGATATGAGGAGAAACACAATATATATATTATTTGCTAAATATGTGTTTAACTTGCAAAAGCTCAACAGTTTCAGTAATGGCTGGTACACAGTAAGGTAAGTATCACTTCCAAGTCCAGAGAGGACTGGGAAATCTGGCACATGAACACTAGGCAGTTTATGGCAAATAGTAACTTTAATAAGAACGACAGGCTGACGTCTTTAATAATATCCTTTTTCCATATGAATACTAAACCTCTTCTTCAGATGTGGAGCATTATTTATTGCTCTTTAAGTGAGGAAAAGGAAAGGAAGGAAGTGGGAAAAATCTGCAAGTGTCTCTCATTCTGACTGGGCTCCAAAACATGTAAATAATTCTCTATTTCCTTCAAGAAGTTTCTTCTGAGATCCCCACTGGTAAACACACATACAGTGGCTTCCTAAGCATCAGCTCATATACTTAAAAACACAGCCTTGTGTCTGTTTTCTATCACCTGCATGACCAGTTCATTACAGTAATGCTCAGCTCATGTCAACCAGCTTCCCAAACACATCTACGTCCATGAAAGTCCTTAGTACTCCTCAATTGCTTGTGGTTATTATTCAAGAGTAAAAGAGTGGAAACATTGCAATTACTCACTCAAAGCAGGAGCACTTTGTGGGTAGCTGCATAGACTTTTAATAGATTTCATTCTGCAGTCCAAGCAGTAAAAGAGAAAAGTTCTTGTTAGCTCAACTTCTGTGCTGCAAGCCTGCTGGAAAGGATGTCCCTCCAGCATTAGAAGTTAATTTAGCTGCTTCTGTTACTGTTCAACCCCTGGACTCCCTTCTGAGGCTGCCAACACAAATACCACCTGTGAAGGCCATTCTCATAAACTTGTTCCATGCAAAGGGATTTGAAATGTCTGGCTCAGCTCGTCAGGGAACATGTGGCAGCCCAAAAGCTCTAACAACCAACACACACAGGAAGGTTCTTCTTGCCCACAGTGTCCATGTCAGATAGCACATCTTCACCACACTGCTGTGTTCAAATTTGTATAGGATTCATGTCATTTCCATGTAAGAGCATTCATGCAGTCTAGCTGAACCAAGATGAAACCAGTGGACTTGTATGAATGCTGCTAAAAATTATTGCTAGGATAAGTTCTCAATTACTGCAGCAACAACATTAAGTAAATCCCTTAGCAATATGCAAGGAAATAGGCAAACACACCTAGGATTTCTTTATTTTGGGACATTAACTGTGGCCTACACAACGTAATAGAACCAGCTGAACTTTTCCACTCCTAAAACTTCCCTTAATAGCATACGCTAAACTAAAAACTATCAACAGCAACTTTAGGTCATGAGTTGAACAAATGTTACTGAATTTCAACTGTCAGGCTCCAGAACAAAACATCCTCATCCATTCATTACTCTACATGTTTGCCCTTAAATAACAGAGACTTACCACATAGCCTCTGCTGCCCAAATTATTGGAGTGTGAAAAAAGATCAAATTTTACAATGGTTAAGGTTCCACATATGCTCTAAAGAAAGAAACATTAAGTTTACTTAAAGATGAATTTCGAGGCTGATTTTCATGGAATTTCATCCTATGGCCTCACATGTGCTGTGTAGCACTATTCACATTAGTTGCTTTACTGCTTCTATTAAGCAAGGAAATCTAAAAAGAAACATCAAGAGCAGACCATGCTGTCTCACTGAATATGACACAAGGCACTGAACACTGCACTGGAGTTCCTAAACCATCGACAGAATTAGGAATTTAGATCAGACAAGAAGGTGGTAGTAAGAAGACAATCAGTAACAGCCAGTCCAACGTTAGATCAGGTATATTTTTTAACCAGCCTGACACCGCCCTTACTCCTCTCCACAAAACTTCATGAATCAATTAAATATACATTCATTAGCATTCACCAGAAATGCACTTTTCATTTGGCAGCCAACAGAGAACAGAAAAAGACAGTATATCTCCCCTTGCTTCCCTGTCCCACACCCTGGCACGAGTCAGAAACAGAGAGGAAAGGAGGGAGGGAGAGATGGTGTGAGCATAAAGGGAAATACCAGCTCAAGGCAGCTACAGACTGGGCAGCTCCACGATAATGGAAAAGCAGCTCTGTACTGTCGCCCTGATTTTTTAAGATTTTCTAAGCCTTCTGATGCTTACATTCTTGTAGCAAACTTTCTCACACACTTTCTCTACATAACTTATTATTTTGCTTTCTTTTATGGAGGAGGAGAAATTTGACAGACTGTTGGTTTTTTCAGTGTCATTGGAGAGGTGGCACTTTCACCCTCCAATCCACTGTCTCTTTTAGAAAGCTACAAATGTTGGAGTCAGAAAATGAACTTCCCTTTCCTTCACCTTGAGAGCAGCGGTGTGTTGTTTTGTGTCCTATAGTGACACTGTACCATGTAGCAGCTTGTTATATTTGGAAGCCCTGCCTATCCATGAAATGCAAGGAAGCACACCAAGGGCTGAACCTCAGCATTAGCAAGCTTTTACAAACAAGCCAGCTCCCTGGTCCCTGGAAGAGAAAGGTGGGGGCAGCCCTCCAAACATTTGGACTAGGCAGATGCATTGGCAGCCAAGACCTGAAATTAAGCTGTTGGCCAGTTTACATCTTATTAGAGAGCCTCTCTTTTCCAATCTAACAGCAGGTGTTGGCTGGGTCTAATGACACACGCAGTTTACACAACACATGGCAGCGTACTCAGGAGCTTCAGCTCTGAATGCACACACAGGGCAATGGTGCTGGCACTTGCAGTCAGGGCCATCAGGCATTCCTGCTTTGTTCTATTATAAAAATATTTACTGGAACTAATTTCCCACTTTGGATTGATTAAAGATACAGAAGTCTGGGAGTTTGTATTTATTTTTCCCAAACAGCTCTGAAAGAGGACTTGGGGCAGTACTGACTGCCACACAAACAGGCAGACTCACATGGGAGCACATTTTCTTTACCCTCCTGCATTTTGAGTTTGGTTCTAACAACAAAAATTCCCCGTGGAATGCACAAGTTGAAATACCATAGAAGGCTCACATTTCTCACCTACAAAGCTGTCTCATTTCACCGAATTTTGAAATTCAGTCACTGAACCTGTTTCCTGAGGTCCAAAATGAGACAGACATGCTCTCAGTTTAGCATAGCTTGGCATGGCATCCAGGCCCAGTGTGGTGGGGAAGGGGGTGTCAAAATGCATTTAGAAGGCATGGAAAAACAAAGTTTTAGTTTTAGCTTTAAACTGAATATCTACTCAGGCATCCAGCATGCTAGGGGCATGGGAACAGGAAGGCAACTCTTCAATCTGTTATCTTCCAAGTTATCAAATGGGATGGAGACACTGAACCATGTTAAGAGAGCAACAATCATATAAGTCAGACCTTTATGAATGTTACAGGCACTTAAAGAGGAAAGGGGCACAGTCATTTCACTAGCCAGTGTATTCAGAGGCAAAGGAAGACCAGGAAAAGTGGGAGCCAGAGCTACATCTGAAGAAAGGGAACAGCAGCAATGCAAGAAGGATGAAGACTGCACCTGAGAGCTGTTTTAAAAACTCAGTCAAGTTCAGGGAGCATGGAAGGCTTTAAGCCCTTGGGAATGAAGCATGCACAGATTTAAACTAACTGGTATAATAGCAGGATACAGCAGCTTGCAGATGTTGCCAGTACGGTCACAGCAATGACACAACTGCTACATGCATATCTGACTAAAAGAGACACTGAATTCCCCTTGCATTGCACTCAAACCTAAAAACCATCCTTACAGGGGAATTGCATTTTCAACTGCATAAGCTGGGGCAAAACATGGAGCAAGAACTGCCTGATTTTGGCACAGACTCCTTGCAAAGTGTTTAGTAACACTCCTATAATTAACGCTTCAGGAAAAACCTTTTTAATTCCTGTGAAAATCTGTAAGGCTCCTACTGGGTGAAGCCCAAAGACTTGTTAAAGGAACAAAACAAAGAGCAACTGCTGAAAATTCAAGTTTGCCTTTTTGATCTGAAAGAAGTAGAAAAGGGGATTAAAGTTGGAATTTGATCATCTCCAAGTTGAGTACCTCAGTGATGGATCTTGTTGCTATTTGTCTTGGGCTGAGAACAGAAATTCAGTCCTGTGAATTTGAGAAACCCTTCCCCAGCAACAGAATAATGGCACTAGACGTACCCTGGTATCAAATAAACTCAGTCTTATCGCACTAATCTCTCATGTACAAAATTCCCAAGGGTATCTACTGACCAAAGTGTATTACACCTTTATAAGCACTTATCTAAGCCATTGAAGAAAAAAAATGTGTCTCCAGGAGTAAGTTGCTGAAACCTGCAGCAGTAAATTACTTGAAAACTTATAAAGGTATTAGAAACAGCAGAACTTTCTACTGCACATAAAAGCTAAGTCTTATCCTTTGATAACCCTCCCTGTATTTCAGAGATTTCACTGCTTTAGTTGCAGAAGCCTGTTTAAATTAATATAATTGAGAAGCCATTCATGGAACACCCAATAAAAGAGCCTATAGTAGTTTTGAGCCTTTCCCTTCACCTTCCACTCCACTGCATTCACATGAGCCATTTAAGATGTGCTTTTTGATGGATTTTTTCATGAAGGTTTTTTGTTTGTTTTAAGTTCCATATTCACCACTACTCAATCACAGAAAGTCTTCCTGGTAAATACTTTGAGATCTGGCAAACATCAGTACTGATGTCAAGAAAATCCTATTTAACGTCATCCAGTATATTAAGTGAAATTCCTGAGAAACATCTCTCTATCAAACCTCACGCCCAGCCCCCCATTTCTTGTGACACCTGCATAATTTCATTTGATTAAATTCTCCCTTTAAAGTTTACAATAGGTTTGCACAGGCAAGAGTTCACGCTGCAGCACATGTCCATCCCAAAACTGTTTCTACTTTCCTAGATTAATAACAAGCGTTTTGCCTAGAAATGGAAAAATTGAAATATCATTATCAGTGGCTTGGACATTCCCTGCTGTTTTCACATTAAGTTCCTGAACTGGCTTTGTGGATTTTCAAGCAAGGCCCGTGAAGCCAAGCGTGAACTCAGTGCTTTATATCCTTCCCTCAGCAAGACTGAGGGGGATGCTCTTAAAATTAAAGCAAAATCTGCTGAGAAGCTGTTTCACTTGCTGTGATGCTCATCAGTATTTACACAAAAGCTGGTTCTTGCTGCTTCCTACAGACAAAGACCAGAGTACATACTCTGATCTCCCTTGACTGAAAATGCTCTAGGCAGCAAGGAGAGATCACAGTTCCTGTGATGCAGTTCTCAAGTGCATGTACAATTAGGTTTTTGCCCTCCATACAGAAATGTTTTCCACTCCCTTCTAACTTATTAAAAACCATGACGATCAATCTTTAATCATATTCAATACTAATACTGAAGGATTTTCCCTGAGAGGCTAAGATACAAAATATGTATTTATCATAGTAATTTCTATTTACATTCATTAGAAGCTTGATTTTAATTTAAAAATGCAGCTGCAGTTTATCAAGCTTTCTATTAATGCTGTTAAATGGATTTATCGGTAGATGAAATTTTTACACAAATTGCATTAAATGGGAAGCAGTGAATCTGGCAGAGACACAAAGAATAACAAAGAGGGGCTTCTACAAGTATGTTAACCAAAAAGGTGTATGTTAATCAAAGAAGGTGTAGCCACCCCAATAAACAACTGCTAACAACAGGTACACTGTTAACAACAGATGAGAACACTGAGGTACCCAGTGTAGCTGAGGTACTCAACTTCTTGGCCTCAGTCTTCAGGGGCAACCTGTGTTCCCACACCTCTGCAGTGGAGGGACAGCAGGACAGGGACTGGGGGAGCAAAGTCCCTCCCACTGTAAATAAAGATCAGGTTCATGGCCACCAAGGAACCTGAATGCACATGTGTCTGAGGGACCTGATGGGAGGCACCCCAGAGCGCTGAGGGAATTGGCTGATGTAGTTGCCAAGACACTTTCTGCAGTATCCGTTTCCATGATACTTTAAAAGCCACGGCAGTCAGGTGAGGTCTCAGATGATGGGGAAAAAGGGAATCTTTTAACAGGGCAAAAAGCAGGATCCTAGGAACTATCAGCCTCACCTCTGTGCCTGGGACTGTCATGGAACAGCTCCTCCTGGAAGCTGTGCTAAGGCACAGGGAGGATGGGAAGGTGATTTGAGACCCCCAGCACAACTTCACCAAGGGCAAGTCCTGCCTGACCAACCCTGTGGCCTTCTGTGATGGAGTGACTTCATCAGCAAACAAGGGAGGGTTACAGATGTCATCTATTTGGGCTTCTGTAAAGTCTTCAGCATGGTTCCCCACAACATCCTTCTCTCTAAATTGGAGACAAATGGATTTGATGGTGGGACTGTCAGGTGGATAAGGACTTGGCTGGATCCAGAGGGCTGTGGTCAAGGGCTGAGTCCCAATGGACGTCAGTGACAAGAAGTTGAAACTGGGTGATCTTCAAGGTCCCTTCCAACCCAGGTCACTCTATGATTCATTCTATGATTTTTCCAGAAAGTAATACTTCAAAATATATTTTTTGTACATCAGAGAACATCCTTCCCTTACAGACAAAACAGTGACCTGTACTTAAGACTGCAGTTGCCACTACCTCACTTTCAGTCAACAACCAATTCAAATGTCACATTTAAGATTGACACTTTTCCACTTCAATCCCCTGCCCCATCCCAGGGCCTAAGATACTGCGAGCCACTGAATATCTTCCAGCATTACTTAAGCTGAACAGTTAAGTGCTTATAAACATCTTGAGGAGAAAACTGCATGGCAAACTGTTCAAACTGGAACATAAACTTATAAACTGGGGTATAAACTGAAACACTAGATCCTTGTCAGCTTTCAGACAAACACCAAAATTGTTTCCTGAAGGCTAACTCATAGCTTTTCAATATCTCTCTTCTATACACACCTCAAACTCCAGTCCATAAACCAAGCTGAGTCTCAACAACATGAAAGAAACTCAAATTCTTTTTAGACTGGATAAGCTTGTCCATGCTTGTTCATTTACAACCTAATACCAATGATGCTACATCAGGACAAGGTACCTTGCTCCCACTTCCTCAGTAACACTGGGAGAGTGAGACAGCAAAACTGCAAAAAGGAGACAATGCTCCAAATCTCCCTTCTCCTGCTCACAGAACCACAGAAAAAGCACCATGTCTCATGGGCCAGCACTGACTTCCTCCTCCTGGCTGCAGTCAAGACCATGTCAACCCTGACACAGCTGGAGAGGTTAACCATAGGAGAGAAGAAAGGAAGAAATGAATTTTCATGGGCTGCATTTAAACAACAGCTGTACTGTGGAAAAGAGAATGCTAAATTCTGATTTCTTTCAGCTGCCCACATTCCAAGCTTGAAGAGCTGACCTTCAGATCTAGCATAAAACTAGCTTTCTAAAGCACAAAATAGTAAAAAGAATTAAGAAAGCAAAATCCAGTATCTCTTCCAAGCAGTAGAGATAACACAGATTTATCAGAAATCAGATTTTATTCCTTCACGTGGCTTGCTCACTTATTTGTTAAGATTTTTTTCTCCTGTGGAATTAACTACATCATTGCTATCCAAACACACATTTTCAGTAAACAGAAATGCTTTGCCAGATCCTCAGAGATATTTCAGGGATACCAGAGCAAACGACAGATGCTAATTTATTGATAAAACATTACAAGGGAAAGATCCATGTGTTTGATGATAATAAAGAATCAATGACAATTCACTGACCTTGACTGTAACAGCTGTGCACTGCTTTTTCTTCTGCTGTTCTTCACTGGCTCTGTGTGCCTGTAGGCACAGGTTGGCAGAGGCAATTCCCCACTCTCACACTGATAGCTAATGACTTTTAAATTTAATAGCCCTGACGCCAAGGAGATGTACACACACTGACTACAGCATATGTGGTATCCATCTCTGTTGCTAGCAGGAAACCAGCCTGCTTCAGGAATTCCAAAGCATTTACTGATGGTTTAGACACAAAATGTTCCTCCTTCTCTTTACTTCCATTATACACAGTCACTTGGAGAATAAAGTCTGACAGATCATAGTATTTTTCTAAAATTTGGTTCCATTCACATCTCCCTCACTTTCAAAAATACAAAACATCATGGCATAATATCTGTTATAGACTGAACAGAAGCCAAGCCCAAATGTTAAGCAGACTGGTGCTCAGGACACCTGCTGACTTTGCACCAGAAACTGGATTCTGCTTTTCTCTAATTCACATTAACATGAATATCAGCTATGAACATAAGCTCACTGGGTTGTCTTGTCCTCTCCTACTATAGTTCTTCCACCTTCTATAAATATATACATATATATATATACACATACAATTATATTTATTATATATATACGTGCAATTAGAATATTCCTCAGTACAAGTAATCGCTGCTCTCTGCCTCCCCCCAAACACAACCAACCAACAAGCAAAACAAAAACTACAATCTGATTTGGAACAAAACCTCATTAAATTTCTTCCATTATATTATTGTCTAAAAGAATTACTGTATATCTGTAAATTGTACAGACTGTACAATCCAGCAGTAAACAAAGAGGTATTTATACTAAATACAGATCCAATATAACAAAATATGCTTGCCATTTCCTAACATCCCTATGCACTGAAAATTCATGTTATCAGTGGAGTTCTTTGCTTTACCTCTCCACAGCAAGAACAACAGGACTCCCAGAAGGTCATAGTGATTTTCTTGTCACAGTTAATGCAGCAAACTCTTCAGTGTAATGGGAAAAAAATAGTTATGTACATGGCATTGAAGCTGGGACATATTTCAGGCACTGACAGTTGTGCAGTTTGCTTCGGAAACATTTCAAACGCTACACCAAGGTGAGCTATTGACTGATCCCAACTTGGACAGGCACATTAATTTTCCAAACCCATCAGCATACCTTAAGTTACACTTCTCTCAGCACTTTTCCCACCCTACTTTATATTTCCTTATGAACTTCCTTGAGATTAAAGTGGAAAATTCATATAAGCTTTTAGTTACTTCACAAGTTAACCTAACCTATCACAAGTATCAGATCAGAATCGCCACCTCCCTTTGACAAAAGGGAAGCAGCAAAGTCAACAGGATATTTCTGAAGCCATCCCACAGGTCATTAGCAGATGAACAAGAAGATACTTTGGGCTCTGGGCTGTAGAAGGTTCCACAAAACACAGCATTATGCCACCTCTTAAAAAGCCACAAAGTCTTTGCATGCAAACATCCTAGCACATATCAAGTACTAGGAAGCAGAGTTATATTCTGGAAACCCAGGACCCAGCCCACAAACATTTTACTTTGATGGCTGCTTTTTATACTCTTGATTGAAAATATATATACAGGGGAAGATATGCTGTATATATATTACAGAAATTATTAACTATTTCATATTCAAAGTAGTCATCATATAATATAATTTGTGTAAATACGGAGTGTGTTACTTGATTAACCTATACTATCTGAGATAATTCTATGGGAAAACAGCTACCAAGATGTGAAATGGGTATTTAGAAATTAACTCACACTTTGGAAACCATTTCCTCAAGACTGAATACTTTTCTTAGCATATGCACCATAATACAACCTGTAAAGCTTGGCCAAGTATCATGTCTGCTCCATACAGGAAGCTGGATTAGATGGCTTTTACATCTCTGAGAACTCCCTGTGAAACTCCATACAAAAGGTATACCATCAGAAATTTAGCAGCCATAAAAAAAAATATGGGTGTGATGATCATATTTTAGTACCTCCACAGAAGTAACTCACAGATGTTAAAGCTTTTTTTGAAAGTCACAAACATTTGGAAAACCATTAATACATGAGACTATCATACCCCTGTAGGTGCTACGAGGAGATCCTTACTATCAAAGAGGTTGACCCAAGAGGCAGCACTATTTAACTCTACTCCTCTGGCACTCTGGGGCTAGGCAGCCCTGAAGCATGATGTTGATGAAAAAGCTAAATAAATAGGAAAAGAGATGAGTGTTAAAGAGCAGTAAATCATCACAAAAGAACCAGCCAGGCACACACCAGTCTGTTCCATATTACAGATGGCAATGTATTCAGGCTAGGGTCTTATGTGGGAAGACACAAAGCAGGGATACCCTGCACAGTAAGCAGAAAAAAAAAATTTAAAAAAAAAGGCATCTTTTCAAATACAGCTTATTCATCTGCCTCAGTCAAATCCATCTGACTGATGATTTTTGCTACTTGAACTTCCTGTATACTCCTCTCCTTTTAAAATGCAGAAATGAGAAAACCTGGCCTGGGAAAGGAAGTTTTAGAAACGAGTCTGATGGGGAAACCACATTAACTGCCAGGGCCTGACTCAGTGTAACCAAAATCCCAAATCCAACACTGAGCCACTGACAGAGATGGAGAACTTTGGTGCTTTACACTCCAGACAATTCTGCTTGCATTAACTTACTTTTCTCCCTGACCTCCCATCCTATCTCCTCCTTCCACTTACCAAGGGCTTGGTTTCATCTTCATCTTTGAAATAGTAGAGCTGGTCCCCCCTGAGGACAAACCAGCGCGTGTGCCAGGTCTTGACGAAGCCGCCCTGCTTCCGCAGCCACCCGCACTTGATGGCAACGTGCTGCCCTGGGCTCAGGGCTGGAGCCTCTGAAGAGCCATTGTGTTCTTCCATACTGGCAATGTGCAACTCTCCTGTTGGGCAAACAAGAGGAAAAGGTAAAATTATTACATTATTATCCACGCAGTAACTGGCTCCTTTCAACACAGCTGGAGAAGAAACAGGCCTGTGTTAGATTTGCCATCTGCCTGCTTGTTCTCATAGCAGCACCCCATCAGCTGAGAGAACTACTACTCACCTATAAAATAATGATGAACTGCTAAAAAGGGGGCAAAAGTATGTTCAGCTGCTGTGCAAGACATTTTGACCAGCACTGAAGAAGACATCAGCTGTTTTTTGAGGTAAGGTCTGCTGGGTTACAGGCAGTAACAAGAAATGAACTTAGAGTACTTCCTCTGACTAAGGAAAGCAGCTGACTACTGGAAGTCCCCATTTAGAATTCCTTAGCAGGCTTAGGGCTTTCAGGGAATGTTTAAAGAGTCTCTGGCATCACCAAAGCTTAATTTTAACCCACCAGACAAGAGGGTGTTTTTTTTGTTATTATTGTTGTTGCTCCTTTTACTGAAGTCCATTCAAAGGAATGGGGACAGTAAATGCAAGAATAGTTGCACATCACCCCATACAGGCAACCCCTGACTGAAGTGACTGTGTGCCCAGACACCTGTAATAGACATCTGGCAAATCATGAAGAATTTTGGCCCATCTTAAGGCACAAGAACTGTGTCAAAACTAGAGCTGAATTGTGGAATTGAACTTCACAAAGTTTCATGTGGAATTTTGGCCTTATTAAAACTATACCTTTTAACCATTTCTGGACAGTCATGACTCTCCTGATGAATTTTGTACATACAATTATGTCATAATGTGCTTAACCTTCACAGTCAAAAAGCTTTTCTTGCTCTCCTATTAAGTCTAGAGCACAAGCAAATGATTTTGAGTTGCAAGTTCTGATATTTCCAAGTTAAAATACAAATCAAACCGAAATCTACATGTGCCAAAGAGTTTATACCTAAACAGAATAAAATGTGACTATGACTACAAACACAGCAGTGTGCAAATCAATCATGAAATTTCACTAAGTGTTTGAAGTACAACATGTTGCTCTTCTTTCCAGACTACTCTTGCCTCATCAGGAGCTTGCACAGCTGTTTGAGCCCAGAAAAGCTGGCTTTTTAGGTAGCTTTTTGTTTCCAAACATCAGGTTGGGAAAAGAATGAAATATTCTTGACACTGCAGGCAGCAGATATCTGTGACTAAGAACATCTAGACTGAAGCTTCATGTTGTCACTTTAGGAAAGTGGGTTAGTGAGTCCAAGCCTGGCACTCCTGCTCTGGGTCCCGGATGCAGCAACAAAACTTTCACTGAACATCGTGACTGGCCATCAGCACTGCCACTGCAAAGGGATGTACTCAGCTTCTAAGGCAGACTAGAAACACAGATAACACACTCATTTGACAGATGAGGCCATCCCTCTGACAATTAATACACAGTGTTATATCACATAAAATGAATCACAGTAACAGAAGGAACCAATAGATTCCAATCAGAAGTGGTTTTCAGCCCTTTTTTCCTTTGGCTCCTTCTTCCTACTGCCCACACATCCCCTTTGGAACAACTTCTCCAGCTGCCACCTCTGTTGTGTGTTTACAGCTTTTTCTCTTTCAATACCTCCTGACAGTCTGTTTTCATGTCCCTGCTCTGGGCTGGGTCCTGGAATCTGCTTGCCATGATTACAGCTCCTCACTGCCCTGTGCCACTGAGGTTAACAGGGCTCAACACGAACAGAGAGGTTACCGCAAGGTACAAACTGCAGGATCAAAACTTAAATCACTTGGCATTCTTCTCAGAGAAAGGAAATCCTTCTCCTGTCTCTTTAGGGTTCACCTAGAGTCACCCAGAACACTTGTACTGTGAGATTTACTTGAGCCAAGTGGCACCACAAAACATACAAATGTGTCTGGCTCTCTGCAGGGCAGATAAAGATTTTTGTGTGTGTGTGTCTGTGGTTACAGTTGCAAGAACAAAACCGAACCAGCTGACAAGTCCTCAGACCACACTGCCCTCTCTCCAAAAGGAAATGCACCCAACTCATAATTGGCATTTTCTGAATACAAGCAGGAATCTCTTGGATGCTGCTGGGTTTTGACTGGACCAAAGGAGATGCCAAGAAGCAGCCCTCCAACTCACACCCTCAGAAAGTGAATATTAGCAAGTATTTTATGGGAAGCATTGTAAACAGCAGGTGAATTACTGCAACTGAAAAAAGGAACAAAATCATTACCCACAAGCTACCCTGTGCTCCTTGGTGCTCAACTGCTAAACTGGTCACCTCATCTCTGCTGCCTGGGCAAGCCTCAAGGCAGGGACAAAGGAGTTTAAATACAGTATCTGTGTGTATCACTGCAGTGCTAAAGACATTAGGAACCTATTACACTTGGACCACAAACAAGAATCTAAATACCAAAGTCAAAACCAATTAGCTGTTTGCATGAAAGACAACTTTTTATTTTCTTTCATGAAGTCACACGCCAATGGTGCTGATATCAGTGTACAAAGTAAGGATATAAATTTTTATCTAGTCAAGGAAGATGTTAATACATCTCCATCTCTTGGTCTGGTAAAATTTCTATCTATTTCTGCAATATTAAATGAGGTATAGGAGAGACAACAGGTCTACTGCTCCTAAGTCCTCAGAGGACAGTGTAAGATCTCCCTTCAAGCAGCAGTATGCACTTAGAGATGCTCTGTACAAAAAAAAAAAGCTATATTACTTCATTCATTAGTGATTTAGCTCTCTTCAGCACTAAAAAATTCAGCCACTTAACTTGTTTGCATTTAGTCCTGAGATTAAGTTTATTTGTTGTTTTTCATATATCCTTCCCTTTCAATGTCTGCCTACTACAAACCAGACTTGGAATCAGAAATTCCAGCAGCTGGCTCACTTTCACTACTTGTTTTTACAGCTGTTTCAACACTAAGATCATAAAAATAAATTGCAGAAATATCAGGGTGCTGGCACTGATGCAGAGAACAGTGAGGTGCAAACAGTATGTAAACAACACATGACAAAGTGTGGAATTACATCAACGTACTCCCAGTCCTCTCAGTCTCATAAGAGGAGGCAGAAAGCCATGCATTTTCAGCACTAAATGAGAATATTCCTCCAACTCATCTTCTCAACAGGAAACACAACTTGTACTTGCTGCCAGAGTCAACTCTACTGACTTGGCCAGCCTCCAGTTTAGGTAATGACCAGAACTGAATAAATTCTATAGAATATATTCATTTGGGGCTGCCTGTAGGCTCTCTCTCCTGGGCTTGTCTGGACATTGGGAGTGCAAAGCAAACAAAATGAGAAATGTTCCCTGACACATTGGCTCTGCATCAACATCTGCTGGCCCACAGAGACCATCACCATCTACCACTGCTGGCCTCAATCCAACCTTTTTCTGCTCCCATAAAACCACTTACCTCTCTTACTGGTCCATCTAGAAGGCAACTAACTGCACTCATGTTCTCCTTGCCAGCGTGGAACGTTTGTCCTGGCGGCAGGGACAGAAAGCAGGCAATTTTTTTCCTCAGCTACCACTCACTCAATACTTGAATTATGAAATTGGCCATCTCCCCCAGATCCCAGCATTTTGCCAGGAAATAGTCAGAGAAACTCATTAAAGCACACCAAATCCAGTTACAAGAATAGCCACAGGACTCCTGAAGATGATCTGTTTGGCAAGAAACCCTGGTGGTTTGCAGTCCATGTTTTTCTTCTCACTGAAATTTCTCATGGCCAAGATGGCACATTTCAAGCATGCAAAATATCAGCAGAGTTCACTTCCAGTAACTCTTCATGTTTGCCACTGCTCAAATGCTGTTCTTTGCAGCCCAATGACAGCCTACCATAATATGGATAAAAGTGGGAAGCTGCCAGAGTGCCTGCCCCAGATCCATATACTTTCACCCCATCTCATCTAAATTCCCTTGCTCTCATAAAAAGAGCAAAAAAGAGCAGGCATACTGCAGAGACATGACTTCTCCACACCAGCCACGCGGACAGACAGGCAGTAAGAGGCAGCAATTTTGCAGCAACAATAGGCTTGGTTATTGATGAACTTATCTGCCAAATACACATACACAAACAAAATTCATAAAATTCTCTGTGACACAATGGTGCTAGGTAAAATTAGATTAATTCTTCAACACTTACATCTCTTTCCAAGTGATATCCAGTTCTGGGTACCCTCAGCTTACTTACAACAAGCTATCCAGAGTGTGCTTGAGGTTATTGGTATCTTTCAGGTTCAGAGTTGCTGCCTTTGACCAGTGAGTTCCCTTCCAATTTATTTTTGATTTAGTCTCACTGACTAGTGAGTAGTAGTCTCACTGACTCTTCAAATCATTTAGTATGTGAAAACACTGTCAAGCACTGTGAACACACTTGCAAGCATTGATCTTGCTTGTAAGACATCCCAAGACACCTGACTCTCTGCTGCAACAGAGGCATGAGCTTGTAAGCAACTGCTGCAGGAAGCAGAAGACTGGCCTATTTCCCACCATCAGGATATTGCAAATCAGTTGCTACTTATCTGTAGTGCCAGTGGGATATTACACATGGAAGGAAAAGCATGTCAGAGGTAAAAACATACTTAATAACTTACTAAGCTAACTTTCTGTTTGTGCTTAGCATTTTTACATTGCATGGAGCACGTCTCAGTTTCTGCCACTGCAAGAAATCTCTGAAGCAAGCAACAGTATACCTCTCTTGCTTGCTTCCAAAATCTGCAGCAGTGCACTTGCCAGTAGCTTTCTGCCACAAACTTTTAGAAAAGAGATTATACATTTATCCAGAAGGTTTTCTAAGACATCTCACAAACCTCTTGCAGCGCTGGCAGTAATGATCTTAGGCACAATCACCTGGCTGCTCTGCATTCCTCACTCTCACTTCTGTCCTAACAGGCACAGCCTGAATATACTTTGCTTGAAAGAATTTTAATTCCAAGGCCTAAATAATTATTCTTTAGGCAATAAAAAATTGTGAGAGGTGTTATCAGCAGTCAAACTGCAGTAGGTGATATTCACTGCCTGGTGCAGCTGAGGGGAAGACATCCATTACTTTTACAAATATTTTGAGATCAGTTTGAAAACCAAGACCCGATAATTTTGGCAGAAAATTGAGGCCTTGGTCAAATACAACTCTTTAGTACCTCATCTGCATTTTCATGTGTCCTAGGTTGACTATATGATGCTTTTATCCCCAAT
>JAHXMQ010003319.1:35059869-35073968 GCA_020466415.1 Ammodramus savannarum pratensis | reverse complement strand
TTTGGGGAATTCTTCCCCAGAGTTGCTCCAAACCTGGACACATGTCAGAATGTTCTAACACATTCTTAGACCAGCCAAACCTTTACAAGCCTACTGTTTTCTTACAGGAATTCAAACACAGCTATAAACAGCCCAAATAAAACGAGACTTGAGGATTTAGAAACAATATAAGAAGGTATTCAACTTCTTGTGAATTACAACAGGAATTAGTTAACACATTCGGTCAGGCACTTTTGTAAACATCCACTTCTGCATGTGTATATTTATTTTCTGTGATAATGACTAGTGCTAGTAAACACGTGCATAGTTTTGTAAAAGCAAAGCAATTGCAGCCTTTCTGTTACTGCATCATCACATCACACTGTCAGATCAGCATCTGAACTAATTTTCACAGCTTTAACTTTTGCTGCCCTTGCCATTCAGCCCTATTCTGTGAAAATCTACACAGCAGCTTTCTCCTTCCTTGTCCTCCCACCACTCCTGCGGCAGCAGGAGCTGTAACAAATTTGCAAAGCCAAGAGCACTTTGTTGATCACAGATTCTCTCCTGACACCTAGGAAGGACACCTCACCATCACTTCCTAATCCCACTAACATTTTTGGGTGGAGATGGACTCCACCTGTAGAAGACTTGTGTAACTGGCAGACATTTGCACAAATCTGTCTGGGTATTGTTTCTCAGGTACAGATACACCATACCTGATTTAGGAGTGGCTGCAAAATGTCACAGCACAGGAAAGGGTTTTGAAGAACTTCAGCAACAACTTCCAAGGATAACAGCATCTCTGTTATGCGTTTTTGCATGCTAAACATTATGTATATACCCCCTCAGCTTTTTCCTCACATGGTAGCACACAGTTGCAAGACAAGGTCGCTGTTACCAAAGTGATTGGAAAAGTGAAGGTGTCCCTGTTCATGGCAGAGGAGTTGGACTGGATGACCTTTAAAAGGTCCCTCCCAACACAAAACTATTCTATCATTCGAATGGAGTGGTCCTTGACCTGCCAGGTTTCTACCCAGACTCCCATTTCAAGTGTCTCATTCTGCACAACTGGCAATGCTAGAGGTAAACTGCATACAGCAGAAGATCAGCTGGAACTATCTGGAGAAGCTTGAAAAACTACAGACAAGGCAATAATAGCTGATAGCTGAAAGGGTCAAGTGATGCAAGACAGACAAAAAAATGCAGAACAGCTGACAAGTCTCAGAAGCTGAAATACTGAGCAGTGAAAAGGTCAGGGAGCAAGTCAAAAGCAGCATCTGGAACAGCTGAAAGACATTTCAAGTCCCAGATGTCTCTTCCAACCAAAGGATAACACTGCCTCTGAATATCTGACACTGGAAATACATAAGCCCTGTTTACAGCTTCATACTTTACATGGAGAAAGTAGTAGCAAGGACAGCTTAAAAGTAACTTAATTCCCACACGTGAGTGGCGAATACTTCAGCAGATACTGGCTTCACTTAGAAAAGAATTGATTAAGAGTTGAGCCCAAGCATGATCTCAACAGATGATCTCTCAAAGTATAAAAATAATCTCTAGCACCACTCTTTGTTCTCAAAGACTGGTGGCAAAACACATCTGAGTACAGATGTCAGCACTCTCTGACAGTGAATCACTGAGAATGAAACAAGGCTGAATGCTTTTTTAGGAAATCCAACACAACAGGCCTTTCCATGTTGTCCAACTCAAAGCAGTTCAGACCTTGCACATTCCTTATAAAATTGATCAAGAGAATTAAGATGCTACAAGTGAAATTCACTAAATGTGCTGCCAAGCAGCAAAAATACATTCCAGTTTGTCTATGGCAGCAAGAGCCTCTTCCCAGATCTGCTGCAGTACTTGCAAATCAAAGGAGCTCACAGGTTCTGCAGGAAGAGTTTGTAGCTGCTGGAGAGTGGGAGGAATAAAGACAAGTATTTGCTGCCTGCACCACACTTCAAACTCCTCTCTTGGTCAGAGCAAATGTAGTCCCAAACTTGGGCAAAGAGATGAACACAGCCAAGTACTGGCTGGCAACATCTCTCTGGATACTCAGATGTTCAGAGCAGGAGGAACCTTATCTCTGGGTGTATCCACAGAAGCCTCAGGGGAACAAAAGGAAGGCTCAACCCACCTCAACTCAGCCCACAATGACCTTTAAAGTCTTACATTAGTTCACATTTGACAAAGAGAAATCCATGGACTTATTTTGAACATATTTGCTATGAACATTTCATGCAAAATTACCTCCTGTGCTTTGTTATGCACAATGTAATGTTTATCCCTGTCAGCAAAAAGAAGTTCAAGTAACAGCAGCACTTGCTGATATGCTGAGAGATTCCTCTGAGGCAAATCTTTCCCACTTCCATGTGCTCCCCAGAAGGATCATGGCATCACAGATGTGCATGTGGGAGCATCCTGCCCCAGTGTAGCAGAGGAACTGACAGAGTTACAGCCAGTGCCTGCACTGCATCCAGAATCACCATGCCCATTTCCCAGCTGTCCTGTATGCATCCAGAGCAGTACATGGATATCAAGCAGGTAGGCACATCCTGTACACAGGTAGTGAGCACCCACCCAGCCTCTGGGAGTATTTTGACACTGTCCCAACTCAAATAAACACAGGCAAGTCAGAACCAAAGGCTCAAACTTGGCAAGCTCAGAGGTGCATCTGCTTCCATTGCTGCTAAACGTAATACCAAAGCCAAGATTTGTGTCCTCTCAGCGTGCCAACCCCAGCAGGACCTAAGCTTTAAATAGACCTACTTTTAAACAGGAATCAGTATAGTTTTAATGCTGTTCAAAAATGTTTTATGTAAATGGTAATTGCATCTGTCACTTAAAAACATTAACCATACTGACATAAATTTCCATGCTAGAATGCTGGAGACAATATAGTCAGATTTTTTAAAAAGCAGATGTGTGTCTTTCCACTGAAAAAGCCAACTCTAAATAAGCACCATTACTTTGCAGTTGACATTTCCATCTTCTGCCCAGGAAAAGCATTAATTCATACTTTAAGAACTATTTTTCTGATGTAAACTTGGTCTTACAAAAGTGAAATGTCAGAGCTCACAATCCTTCCTATGTACTTCAGAAAGCAGCAATGTATGCCATGCAACTTGTTTTAGTAAATGAAAAATTATCATGTATTAATAAATGAAAAACAGCACCACTGTGTGTTACTGCCCTTTCCAGTAAAGCTCTAAGCAAAGTGAATACTATCCCTGAATTCCTAAATCAGCACCAACACTCTCCTTTGACTCTAAAATGAATTCATATGGGGGAATGGAATAAATTCATGGGGTCCTTACCCTTTAAAAGGCCAATCTGTGCATGGATGCTAACATCTACTTTTCCAGCCTGTACTAAAGGAACCCTTAAGGGCAAAGCCAACTCTGCTGTGCTGCATCCACAGTCTTCCCACTCCACCATCACAATCCCCAGTTAAAAGGTAAGCACACCTTCCCTAAAAGCATTTTATGTTCATGTGTCTCCTTCTGGTCACTACTGTGCCATGTGAGCTGAAGGAGAGGCAGAACTAGAGTCAAGAACACTCAGGTTACCTTCAGTGACCTGAAAGTCTGCCAAAAACACGTGAGCATCTTTTGCTAACATTGCTGCACCCAAAATGAAAAAGGGAAAATCAAGTTAAGTTCACCTAAAAGGATTCAAAACTAGCAAACATGTATATGTTACTTACCTCCATAAAACTTCAGGAAAACATTATGCTTAGATTTGAAAAAAAAAAAAAAAAAAGGCACTAACTAGTAGCAAACAACATTGGGCACTCCCCAGGTTTTAGGCAGGCTACAAAAAGAGAAATTGACATTAACTAGGGCTAACTTCAGAAAAATACACATAAAAGCAAAAGAAAAACAATCCAAATATGGTGGCTCCTGGATCTGCAGCCACTTTGAGACTGTGCTGAGCATATCCATGTTTACAGAGTTCAATTTATTTCTTTTATCTCATTTAAGAGAGGCAAGGTATCCTGAGAATATAAATTTCTTCTGCTATGAATGACAGAGCTCATTAGCAGCACAAAACAGCATCAAGAACAAACCAGCTAAATCTACCTTTTCTTATTAACTCCCTTTACAGTCAGGAGAGTCTGTGTTTTATGTAAGTCACTATCTAAAGAGGAGAATTATCAGTATGCCCAAGGGAAAGGAGGTTATCACCTCCAGTCAGACAGGCCTTACTATTTCACTTCACTGTAGTCAAAACAGCAGAGAAGCCCTGCCATCCAAACCCTAAAAATACCCCATCTCCCTCCATATGACCATCATGGCTCTACACTGCTGCTTTCTTGATTTTTTGTTCTTTATTTTAACAAAGAAAAAAAGGACACATTTTTTGCCTTGCTTTTAACCTTTAGGTTATGACCTGCATCAACACCATCCTGCATTTTGAAAGCAACATGTTTCATCAGTGCAAGAAACCAAACGAAGTTTAAATCAGGGTCTCACAAACTCAAGCAGCAGGGTCTCACAAACTCAAGCAGCTCCTTCTTTGCCAAAGCAGATTGCTTGAGGATTTCTTTTGCAGAATAAGGTACATTCTGGAAAGTATGAATTACATGAGTTGACTGCTAAAACAATCAGCACCACACTTAATTCCATTTGCAAAGCCAGGTCAGCAGAGCCGAGTGAAAGCTACAGCTGTGACTTTTATTATTTTACAACTACCAGTTATGGACAATTTTTCCCAAGGAATCATACTCACAACCAACCTCTAGAACAGATAATGCAGAAAACTGCAGAACAGACACTGCAGAAAAGCCAATGTAAGGCAATTAAATTAATCCAACCTCCTAGTAACTTCATACTTCCACTTTATCTGCAACCCTAACTACACCCTTACTTTTCCATCTTCTCTTGATCAGATAATGACTTGAAAAATAACTCTGCTCTTCTAAGCTGGAAGGTAAAATCCCGAGGTATCAACCACATAGAAAGTGATTTTTACATGGAGTTGTGTGGTTTATCACCTTGATCCATCATTCACCCAAATTTAGGAACAGAGTTTAATTAGAACAGATGAAGATGGAATAGGATTCTTCAGATTCTCTTCCAACAGACACAGTGGATCTCAAGACAATATTTCAACCTCTACAAGTGGAAAAAAATAACTAATCTTTTAAGAAAACAGAATCCCCATTGCAAACACTGTAGCAACAGTTGGGTTTTCTAGAAAACACAAAAAACTTTGTGCTTTGGGAGTTTGCAGAACAGATGCCCTGATTATTGTCTTGTGACCTGACTTCTCTTCTTCTATTAGCTCTGGCAAAGCTTTTCTAATTCTTCACTTTTTTGTTTTCAATTATTCCTAAGGCCTTTGTCTTTTCGAAGACATAATACTGCTGGTGCCGCTTCAGAGCTGTTAAGTGTAAACAGCAAGACTCATCAAAAACATTTATTTGACCTTGCATTTCCTAACAAAACAGTCAAATGCCCTGGAAGATTCAAATAAAAAAAATCACTTTATACATACAATTTTCAAGTTGACACAGAGAAAAACAATCCAGCACAGATAACAGATGTCAGACTTTGTTTGTGGAAGGCATTCAGCTTCACAGCAATAGGCTGGGACAAAACACATATAAAACAGCACCAACACACTTTGCCTCTTAGGAGGATGAAATTTGCCACGTGTTTCAGCAAAACAAACAAGAAAATTGCTAATCCAGTTGCTATTTGTGACCAGGCACTGTAAGAGACAGCAGCATCACCCACCTACCTTGTGCACCAAGGCCTGCTGAAGAGTCTAAGCATCAGCTACTGAGGTATCAAGCATCACCAAGTGTCCTTGGCCAGATCTGGGAGGAAGCTCCAGGAGCAGCAGCTCATGCAGAACACGTGAGATTCCCACACCAATGCCTGCAGCAGGAGCAGGGAAGCAGCAGCAGGAGGAGCAGGGAAGCAGGATGGATGCAGGGAAGCAGCACAGGGCTCCTCTGTCCCACACCAAGAGCTAAGTGGAACCACAGCTGACCCAATCGTGGGCTCACCGCTGCCCTCCAGCTCAGCCCACAGCAAAGAAATATGGACCCAAACCTACAAATAAATAAAAGCAGCTAAATGTGGACACCTCTGCTTTGCACACACAGAGGAACAACTGTGATCCTTTCACTCGCAGAGCGCTTGCAGTTATATTTCAGCAGGAACAAAACATGTTTCCAGCATTCTCTGCTAAATTGGATGCAGATGATGAAGGGTTTTTTCCAAACATATGGAAGACAGCGGAGCTGAAATCTCAGCTAGGCCTTGAGAGATCCTGTACATAAAGCATTAAGCTTTCTACAACACACAAGGAATCTAGGCGGCAACTATTATGATTTCATTTCAGAGTGTGATTTAAGATGATATTATGAGACAGAAATGTTAAAAGAAACTAATAAAAACCTTTCATGTACTCTCAAAGTCAGATGTTCATATGCCATGTATCTGGACAACCTCTGCTTTCAATGGAAGCCTGATCTCCACTTCAAAGGGAGGAAATTAGACAAAAGGAGAAAGAATGTACACCTCTCAGTACTGGAAGCCCCAGGAAACCCAAGACCAAAGGACTAAATCCATCACTTTCCCAACACCTCCAAGACAGACAAGCTTACAAGATGTTTAAGCAAGAGAGAAATCAAAAGCACAAGCATTTGCAGTCCTCACTCTCAGCCACCAGTACACAAACTCCATTCTGGTTTTTGAGTAGTTACAGCATAGCAAAAAACCTTTCTGTACCTCAATTTCTAATGTAACTTCTGCTTATTGCTGTGTGAAGAATTCCCTCCTCCAAATGTAGGTGGCTTTCTTGTTTTAATTGGTGTTGCAGGCAGGATGTATGTTTAGCTTTCTCAGTGTTTAGTCTGTGCTCAAGTATTAACATAATAGTCACCACCATGACCAAATTCAAAACATTAAAAGCAGAGTCAAGTCCCAGCTTCCCATGCTTTTTTTTTTTTTTTCCTATATTCTGAAAGTATTTCTACACATTAGAAGTTATTTAATGGTGAACAAATTCTTCTTTTGGTGCTCCATCCTTCGGTACTGACAGGAACTAGTTTTAACTGTAAGCTCTGCAGGAAGTAGCTTTCACACTTGGAAGCAGAAGTAAATTTTTCATGAGATACCTTGCTGTACTATTTTCTGATTACTCAGAATTTTGTCTATCCATGCTATGATGCTTTAGTCCTTCCACAGAATATGTTTGAAACTTCTCTATAGGAGCAATTATTTTTGCCTTTGGTGGCACAAAAATCTTGTGACTAGCCTGAAAGTTCAACCATTATCACTGCATTTTCAAGAACACACTCAACTCTGATGCTTTTAGAGTGTCAAATGTTTCTTACCAGACATATATACACTTCACTGGGACAATTCACATGACCAAAACACTTTAATATGACTAGTATTACTGATTTAGCCACACAGTATCCTGTTCACACTGAGACAGATTTCAGACACCTAATGAAGAAGTTACGTAAGTTTATTTCCAAAATCTTTGAAAACTTATCTGTGCATTGCTAACTCTTCCTCCTTCTCAACTCCAGCGACAAGACAGATATGACTAAACTCATCTGGAACCTTCACCAAAACTCACTGAAAAACACAGTCAGTTTTAAAGCTAAGTGCAAGACACGGAGAGCTAAATCACCATTAAGTACTTCCACTTAATTTCCATCACTATTATCAGATCTCTGTAGAGACTGCACCAAAGTTATCCCTAGGCTTGAAATTAATCAATGTTTTCTTCTGGCAGAATGGGAAAAGATCCAGTAAGCAGTTTTAATTAAAAAAAAAAGAAGTCTTTTATTCACTAAGCAAATAATTGAAAAATTACACTTGCAATAATTCACACTATTATTTAAAGCTTGTTGAACAACCTAAAAAGTTTGAATATCTTCCTTTTTTAAACTTCTTAATAGTTTTATAGAGTTTTGGTAGGTTCATTTTGGGAGGGTTTTTTTCAGTTATTCTGAAATAATTTTGAAAAACTAGTATGAATGGAAATGAGGCCTAGGTTCATTTTCTGAATCCAAGAAACTGCAGGTGGAAGAGGAGCATGTGTGATTGATTTTAAGCATCTCCTTTTGCCCTGCCCCTCCTTCAATTTGTTCTTTTGTAATTTCACCTCAATTTATTTTCTCCTCCTCAAAACTGGCAAATGAACATTCCCTTTATAAATATTTTTGCACAAGGGAAATGCATTCCCAGGAATTTACTAGGCAGTTATTTGGTTCCTGCTCTTTGGTGCAGCTCAGCCACACAGCTTTTCCTGCACAAACACCCACGCTGGGGATCCAAGCACAACAGTGGCACAGCTGTGCTCAGCCCCTCACAGCTCCACACCTGATTCCACACACAGAAATGTAAGGGAGGGAGGGCTGAAACTCCACCTGCCCCTCTTGAACAGTGCAGGGAAGCTGAAACCACTCCACCTTCTGTCCCCACCTCCTCACACACGTGTACACCAGAAAGAACAGTGTCAGCAAATACTCCCGTCCACTCTACGTGGTTCATTTCTCCACAAAGGGTAATGAGCTAAGAATGTACATCTTTGGTAACAAAAATAAACCCCTGCCTGCTGCCCCTGCTGCTATTTTCATTGGCTAGTACTCTAATAAGAGTGACAATATCTACCACAGTCATGGGTACACAATTTATGGCAGAAAATGGCACAACAGAAACTGAAGAACAATATGTAAAAAGAAGTAGATTCATTTGTCATGGCAATTACCCAGTAGTAAGTATCTGTATGTGAATTACTGCCAAATCCAGGTACTAGCTCAAGTACACATAAGAGCTCCTGAGAAGATGAGAAGCATCATTTTAAGACTGTTAAAAGTGCAATTATTATTGCATTCTTACTGAGCTTTAGAAAATTGTCGAGAACCCCCCTCACCTTTCTCAGGCTTTTCTCATCTCAAACTTGAATCTGAGCCCTATTTTTCATTTAACCTCATCATTTCAGATACATTCCATTATCCTCAAAGCGAACACACACTACATCATTTATCACATTAGTTTACAACATGCTCTCAAAATCAAGCAGCGGTTGCACCAATAGGAACCCAAGAGCATGAAAAAGCGACACACTTAACAGCAGCTCCCCTGTGCAGGCAGAACCAGAACTCAACTTCAACCCAGAGCAGGGCTGAGGGGAGCCTGACCATGTCCCTGGGCCACAGTTTATATGAAGGACTAAGCCACAATTTATCCTTGGAATTACTCAACTCTGAAGAACACAAAGTGAAAGGGAAAGAAGAAAATAGATGCTGTCACCACAGCTGATTGACAAAGGAAGGTCTAGACACCTCTGGATATCATGAAAGCTAAATATTTTTAATATGACTTCCAGTTCTTCTCTCTGGCAAATACGCATGAGATGTCCTAAAATCTATTCCCAAGTTATTTGGATTAATTTAGAAATACACACCAAAAAAACACAAAAGCACCAGGAGAAAAAAGAGGGGAGGGGAGAAATTTTCTGCTGGAAAAAAAATCCCATGATAAGCAGCACAGCACACAATGGAATTTAAAAGAAATTCAGAAATAGTTCTAAGATTTCAACACAGTCTTCCAGAACAAAGCTGGTTTTATCATCTTTGTTATGGTTCACTGGAGAATTTTACTTTATTTTTCCTGTAAGGAAGGAAGGACATAAGTAGCTCTCACAGCACCATGACATTTCCTGAGAGACTGCCAAGGAAATTGGGTTTTCCCAAAAGATATCTCAAGTCTGGGACCTGGGGGCATCCTGGCATAATTCACCTCATGGTCCAGATCTCCAGAAGAACCTACCATTCAAGCAGCCCATTCAAGTTCAAATCCGCAAAGCAAAACCATAACAAGCTGTACTAGCATCCTTGAAGAAAAAAAAAAAGGCTCAGATAGTGGTAATTTGGAAGCAATGGAACAATTGGCAAAACTCAGATTTGGTCAAAACTAACATGAATTTTCCTTTCCTATCCCAAGGCAGTGAGGTGATTGCCCTTGGACAGGCAGCTTGCCTTTAAGATTTATAACACAATCTGATCCTTACGAGAACTGCAAAAATCACATTTGAAGGACAGAATAAAGAGAGAATACACTGCAACTCTGACCTATTTCTTGCAACATTCACATTTGAAAGTGCCACAAAAGCTGGGAAAGACATAGAATTACTGATTTTCTACTACCAAGGACATTCCTGCCCATCTTCAGCTCTGAAAATGACATAGTTCATAATTCCATTTAAATTTTTCATCTGTATGGACAAACCAAAATAACAATTTTTAAAACAGTTCAACAATTACACTTTTTGAGGAAGGCAACTTGAAGTGTCTTATTTTTCCTGTAATATGTTTTCAAGAGTCCATAATTCATTTTCAGCAGAGTTTTGTACAACCCTATTCTTGCACATAATTTTGCAGACGTTCATTTATCTCTCTGCAAATCAAGGTAATTTTACAAGATTTTCTCAGAGTAAACTAGCAGTGCCTATGGCAGACCAATGGGTGACAAAAGATAAATTAGCAGAAAAACATTACAACTGGAAAATTAGGCACTTTTAGACAGCACATAAGAAAATATTTAATGCTAAAAATATAATGATATGGCAACAAGAATCAATCACAAACATCTGAAAGTCATTTGTTAGCTGATGAAACAGTGCCAAGTCAAACAAAGAAGTTGCAATTTACAACGCCAAATTTAAGCCTAGATGCAACTAACAGGGACTGGCAGCAACAAATCTATGACTGTCTTTTGAGGATCTCTACGCTGAAATAGCTCTGATGCATCTACAAATACACACAACAAAAATGCAACAAAAATCCCTCCCACCTTGTCCATGGGCTTCTAATCTGAACAAGAACACTTTATCAAGGTTATTCAATCCTGTCCTGTGTAAATGTTTAAAACCTCCTTGTCCATTCCCCAGCTCAAATACTTTGGTATTATTCCCCCATCTCCAGAACACCTACTATGAGAAATTTTTCCATCCCTTATTTACTGCTTCACAAAATTCACGTTTATTATGAAAAATGAACAACCACTCTAATGTTACAAAAGAACTCAAAAGGTCTTAATGAGAGATGCTAATTAATAGTAAAGCTTTTTTTTATGATTCCAAAGGTAACTGAAACCAATTAAACTGACAGTTTTATTAACATATATATGCTATGTCATACAGTACATTAAACAGTGCCAGCAAAAAAATGGCATTCAGACCACTCCAAGCCATCAGCAATTTTACCCTGTGCTCTTTTGTCCCAGGATGGCAAATATCTCCATCTTGGAATTATTAGAATTCTCTAACCTTTTCATGACAAATTGGTCAATACTAACATATTTTCACAAAAGCTTTCAGCTAAACACCCATTTGTTCTGCAGAGATGGAATACCATCTGTAGAGGTGTTTCAGCACTACCATCACCAAAAATATGACAAGTTAGAGGTTAAAAACATTCTCCAAAGAGCTCTGTCAAATTTTAAAAGGGGAAAAATTACGGGATTGTGTCCCAATTTCCACACTACTTTACTTTTTCCTACCTTATTAGCCTAA
The DNA here is from genome assembly GCA_020466415.1 of Ammodramus savannarum pratensis. NCBI lineage: Eukaryota > Metazoa > Chordata > Aves > Passeriformes > Passerellidae > Ammodramus > Ammodramus savannarum. Next base: position 35,062,442 of record JAHXMQ010003319.1, on the reverse strand, counting down.
AAAAAAAAAATCTGCAAATGACAGACTAGCCAAAAAACCATTTTCTTCTTGTTCCAGTTTCATTGAGTCTCAGAACAAACTATTTGCTCTTATCAGTTTCCAAGCAATCTGTCTAGGCATCCAAGTTTATCAACAAGAACCATTCAAGTCTCCCTGCTTTTAAACATACCCAAACTGAAAAGGTTGTTTAACTGGCCTATTAGGCTCTGTGATTGATTTCTTGACATTTCCAATAAATCATCTTTCTGGTGTTGTGATAAGACTTCAACTCTTCATTGCTTGCAATCTATATTACAGATGCCAAAAAAACCTAAAATCTACTTCTCTGGACCTCCAACAGCACATACAGCTTGCTTCTGAGCTCAAGTTCTCATCCTATTTTTTAAGCACAGATACTAACTTCACATTCATTTACAGAAGACTTGCCTACTACCAGCTCCACACTAAATATTTTCCAAGTAGGCATCCAAGACTGCTGTACTGTCATGCCATGGACAATACTCAAGATATACTGTCTGCAACTGTCAGCAATCTCCCCATGCAAATCTGCTACTTGATTTTCAAGTTTCTAGGAAATTCCCTAATACCTAATGAAGCTCAGTAACACAGCAAAAAGTGTTCCATGAGAGAAAGATGCAGGTTTCACAAGAAGCATCACATGAATTTTCTGAGTACAAGATTGCTTTACATAAAATACCTGCAAACCATCTCTCACCACGGACCTCTCATCCTCAGATAGAGAAGAATGAGCCATATGACACATGACACAGCACACACATTAGTCTCTTTTTCAGGTACATGACACGGTGGAAACTAGTGACGCACACAGTCCTACACATGGCACCTCCACAATTCAGAAGAGAAATTCTATACTTTTTCTCCAAGGAGAAAGTACAAAAAGAATAGCAATGCTCTGGCAGCTCAAAACCAAACCATTCATTGAATACACTCTTATCACAGCTACCCTAAGAGTCATGTTGTATGAAAAGCTGTTGGATATTTTATGGTATGAGAAAATTAAGTATGAATTAACTTAAGTTCATAACTGAGTGGTATCACAGGTCTCAGTCACTGACTTTTGGCTTATTTCTGTACAATCTCTTTAGCCTAAGACACTCAGCTTCAAGGCACAGGAGGGTATTCAGCTCCTTCATGGACCATCATAGGTCCATAGTGGCAAGCTCAGTTACCAGAGCTAACTTGTCCTCAAAGTCTAAGCTCATGGGACACCAGAAGCTTGACCCAGGTGTGCATTTGGAGCAGCATAACCTCCTACAAAATAACTCTTCTGAGCTATGAATCCTTCCTTCCCCTTCCAAAAAGGCTGCAGGCTTGGTGCACACCCCAGCAGCACAGACCTGCCCATACCAGACTAGAAATTATTTCCTTTCCTGGGTATTTCCACAGGTAATGCACAATATTTTTTCATTACTTACTGGATACCTAAATAATGTACAAAATACTGCATAGTCATAGGCAGAATAAAAATACCTGCTATGTTGTTTTGGCTAATCTGCCATTTTTTCTAGCAGTCCCTACAAAAGTAAGAAATGGTAAAACTCACGTTTCAGAGCCTTCCTGTGGGTGCTGGGAGATGAACATCTCCAAAGCAGTGTCCCAGAAGTGACACCATCAAACATGATACAAACATCTGAAGGGAGTCAGAGAGAATTCAGGATTTTCTTTCCAGTGCTGGCAGAGGATCACACCTATGCCCAAGTTGCCTTGTGCACGTTCCCAGCTGCTAAGGAAAGGAGTCAGAGCCACACGCACTGCACAGCAGTGCTGCACAGAGCCTTAATCTCATTACGTGATAAACAGTCCTGTCACTGAACATGCCACGTGCTGCACGCCCAACTGGCTGCTTCAGCCCTTTCCTGGTGTCAGCTGAGTGCACTGGGAGCTCTGTGATAGCGAGAGGCAGGAATTCAGCTCCTGGGAATTCAGCACATACTGAAGAGGAGAACAGCCGAACACAAGAGACTTAAAGAGTGCACATGAGAAACCCGCAAGCTCCCCTGTTGAAAGCATCATCATCATCACAGCTGTCCCTGCCCACAAGTGTCCCTGTCCCCTCACATCTGGCAGAAGGCAGCATTTCAAGGGACCAACTACTCCCATACAAAGAGCCACTGACCACTGCAGAGGGCAGAGCCAACAACCCTTTCCCAGTGTGGTAAACCCTACCAGCAATACCAGCTAAGCAAATTGGGAGCTGAATCACCATGGCAAGAGGCCATAATTGTAACATCTGTACTAAAACCTAGGAAATTCTTCAAATGCAGTTTCATTCTTCTTCTTCTAAGAATGAAAAAAGTGAAGGCACTATCCCTGAAAGCCTTGAAGTAGTGACTGGATGTGGCACTTAGTGCTGTGGTTTAGTCAGCACAGTGGATGGTGCTCAAAAATTGGACTCAATTATACTGGAGCTCTGTTCCAACCTAAATAGCTCTATGATTCTATGAAATTAATTAATAGTTGACTCATTGCAGGACAGAATCATCACAGTGAAAATAATAAAGGTTCTACGTTGATGTTGTTATAAATGATCAATTTCGGAAGCCAATTTTATC
>JAHXMQ010003319.1:35033635-35059769 GCA_020466415.1 Ammodramus savannarum pratensis | reverse complement strand
ATATTAACTCCCTCAGCGTGAATTAATATATCATCTATAACAATGTCAATTTTATTTTTATCCTGGCACATCCTACAACACTTGTAAAATATTCCCATGGTTCAGAACTAGACTTATTTTTCCCAGCTGTCCACATATGACAAACAGGCAGGACAGGAAAGGATCTCCCTACTCACTAAGCCCAACTTCTGAAACCCCCACGGAAGCCAGCAACATAGTTACTCTGACAGAAAAAACATCATCGTAACAGCTATTTTAATATTTCCCCTCACCCCAACACAGCAGTCACAAGGCTTCCCAGGAACTCCTTACCCTGTTAGAATTTATTCTTTCATTGCAGCACACTCATGGACCGACTACACCAATTTACTCCTTACGAGCTCAAAATAGTTCTGTTCTCTCCCTGATGTTTACACACCTGACATATTTATGTGTAGAGTCTAAGGCTGCTTTCTCATTTTCACAGAACATACAAAGCCAGGTCTGAGTTTCTCTGAAGAAAGAGGACTCGAGCATGGCTGGTGAAGTCTAGGCAGCAGCCATCACACACATACCAGGTTATGTGGAAAACTAAACAGCCCAAAAGCACCAGGTCTCGTACACTTACAGACAGGTATTTATTGTTTTTCATAGGTTTTCATTACTCAAATACACTACCTACAACGTGTGCCTTCTCAGAGCTTCTTCCTGCTTACTCAGTTGTGAACCCCAAGAGAAAAACCCAACCTAAGAAAGCTGCTGGCATCAAGACATAGATTTCTATTTATAAAAATATGCATTTTCCTAAATATCATTTATTAAACATTTCTGGGGGATGTGGTTAACAGATGTCAGTTTGAGCCCTGTATTCACCTAGGAGGAGAAGGAAAAACCCCTTCAAGATGGTGAAACCCCATTATGCACCAAATGTTAATAATGTTTTACATCTCAATTAATTTATTGACCTCTAAGGAATTTTTACTTGAGCTGTACTTAAAATAGCACCTTCAAGACTTCCCATTGTCATACATTAGAACTGTATTTGCTTTTTTCAAAACAGTGAACAAACGCATCTTACATATGAACAGACTTAGTTTCTCAATCTTGCATTCAATTATTGACTGTAGGGTGTTTGCTATGATGTTTTCATTCCAAAATTTCACTTCTAGCCACAGGGCAGAGCTCTGTCAGAACACGTTTTCTGACCAGTATGTTTCCTATTCACTTCTAAATTGAGCAAAATAGACATCAAAGTTGGGTCCATTTGAGTTCCAGCAGTGCTGTTAAGAGTCCTAATTACCCCAAGCAGATTCTTATTCTCAAAGTCTATTTGCAGAGCTCCAATTTTAGGACACTTCCATTCAGCTCTGCAGAGCCTAAGCAGGCTTTGGACTTGGCAAACAAAGTAAGAATTCACAGTCATTTTGAAAGAACGTAAATTACTACATCCAAACTAAAAGGTATTGCATTTTCTCTCTCTTTCTCCAGGCAGGCCCTTTAACATTTCTGCCTTGGTTTGCTTACTTCTTAGGAGAAATTAAAAAAAGAAAAAAAAAGCCAAGAAAGAAGAAACATCTGTGGGAACAGCTGCACAAATACTGCAACTGCCAGAGGAATTATTTCTTTCTAGCATCCAGCATTTCTGGGTTTGTGTGTTGCAACACTTAGTAGTGGATAATCACAGTGACTATCCATGCATGTGACACACAATTTTGATCTCAATCACGGATAGGAGCAAGAGCTCAACACCAGCCCACCACAGACATACAAACACACAGAGAAAAATAACCAGAAACCCAAACTCTTGAAAGAATTGTCTGGAGGCTCAACAATAAAAAAGCTTATACAGCAAGCAGGCTGCTTGCTCCAGCTTCTGGACAATCAAAATTCCATGGTAGCTAGTTTATAATTATAAGTAAAGGTACAGCACAGCTTTTCCCTTCATCATTATCTCACCTTTAACAACAACACTATGACCCCAAATTACTCAGAACACTTTCCAAGACAACACTCTGAAATAAGGCAATGATGTCACTAAACAAACAAGATTTCCAGAAGTCTGTCTTCATCTCCTAGATACACGTCTGTGTTCACATACTTGTCTTTGAACTGCAGCAACCTGTTATGCTCCAACAGGAAGGATTAAAAATTAGTTTATCATGTTTTGTGATATTTATTGATAACTGCACAATTCTTATTTCTCAGTCCCGGCCCAAGTAGGTATGATTACAACTCCATTACAGTAATAATCAATTAAATTAACTTCACTAGTTCTAAATACACACAGCAACAAGATCTTGAAGCTAGCATACAATGCACAGTTTGTTTAGGAATTACTGAACTATTTTCCCCCTCCAAAATACTGAAAGAATAATCAACCAATCTGGCCATGGAGGGAAGTCACCTCATCCAGCTGATCCACAGAGCAGGATTTGAAGAATAAGAAGCAAAGTTAATTGCCTGCACCCTCTGCATCGTTTTTCTTTCTCAAGAAACTCAAGAGGGGCCTTAAGCATACTTTAAGTCACCCTTGACTGTAGCACTCTCCCATCTGCTAAACAGTCATTTAGCACACTGGGATTGCTGCAGCACAGCAGCACTTGAGCTCCTTCATCTTCCACCTCTACACATCAGCTGTCAGGCTGGGTACACAGAAAAAGCCTTATTTGACCAGGATCCAGCAGGCTTCAGGGGGTCTTTGCTCCACTTGAATTCATATGATCATTGTTATTCCTTCTCTGAATACTCATCCTGTAAGACCATGCCTACACATTCCTGCAGCACTGCCTGGAAACAAAATGGTGATGAATCTTTCTGCTTTTGATTTTTAAAGATTACAGCTTGCTTTGCACCAGCAGCTCTTATCCTTCCTTGTATCCACACATTCCTAGCTGAAGAAGGCAGCCCCCCTTTATGATCTGCTGAGGTCACTCAGCTCCTTTTCATCAAGCCACAAACAAAATATCAGATCTTTTTCACCCCATATAAGTAATACTAAAATAACAGAGTCAGACCTGAACAAATGGATGGCTACAATGGGACAGGAAGAGCCCATCCAGCCCAGCATCCCATCTCCAACTGTGAGTGAAGTAAAACCTCAGGGAAGCAGGATAGCTAAGACAAGCAAGCAGCAATACTTGGGGCTAGCTATCCCTTAAAACTAGGTTTTCCTTTTACTAATCCCAACACTGCAAACACTTACTAATTACACCTTACTTACATCTTGTGCACAGTATTACCTCCTTTCATTTGTTTTGAGCCTGCCACCATCACTCCTGGACACACCCTGGGACTTCTCTACTAAAAAATAAGGGAGGAAGAAGCAGCATTTGTTTACCCTTTTCCTGCCACTTGTTAGTGAAGTTTCCTCTGTCATCTCATCTCCAGGCTGAAAAGTTTCTTCCTGCTGCACTGTTTTCTCACAAAGCTGTGCTGTCCTTGACCATTCTTTTCAAGACCTTTTCCAGCTCCAGCTGTCAATTGACAACTAGAACCTTCCTCCCCTGATGTCACCTCTATCCTCCTTCCCATTTTTATTCTCACAGCACAGGGTGTGGTAGCTGGGGGAGGTCAAAAATACAGCTATAGAAAGGCAGCTTATGGAAAATCCAGGGTGCTGTTGCCAGAGCTGAGGTCGAGTCAACCAAGCAATGATTAACTGCAAGGCTACTTTCTCTGCCTGCTGCAGGAGCAGCCTGCCTGCCCCTGGAAGGCAGTGAGATCCTCCTGGATATCACCAACTGGGAGAACCAAACATGCTTTTTCTTTGATTAGTGTGGTCTGGGCCAAAATGAGTTGGTTATTTCCTTATTTTGAGCTATTTCCCTGTTTTGCAGGGAGGCAAATTGCTGGGTTTTACTAATGCTTCATGATCGTTCACTTTGACAGGCCAAGAATACCAGTCCACTTGAAATTTAAGTTCTGTTTTCTTTTCTTTGTTAACAAACTGCTGCTCTAAAAGCAAAGGCACGTGTGGAAAAAGAACCATGGGAACACACCAACTACTTCTTGGAAGTAACACACATGAAAAATGTCTTTGCTAAAAAGCTACTAATCCTAATTGCCATTACACAAACTCAGTATAGGAAAATGAACGGTATTTCATGACAAGAAAGGTATACACTTTGCCAAGGAATTCAACATGTGCTGAGGTTTGTCTCATTGAGCAATGGAGCATGAGTCCCCCCAAATTAACAAGCACAACAGTAAGCAATATAAGTTTGTTAAAGTTAAAAGCAATGAGCTTGTGTGTTCCTGCAAGACCCTTGGCTTGACGGTGCATGACATTTTCATTAGAAAAGCCCAATGAAACTAGAGCTGAGCCAAGCAGACAAAATTAATTCCAACATTTAACAGATAAGTCAAAGACCATGACCGTAAACAAAAAAAGCACCACGCTGCAGGTGGCTCCGAGTCTCCAAGCAATTATCTTATTTTGCAGTGTAACCAACGACTCGGAAGAAAAATGAAGAAAAAAAAAAAAAAGATCGTGACTGCAAAGTTGTGCAGGTGACAAATACCAAAGTGACAAATTACAAAGAGGAAAGGCCACTGACAGCCAGCCGTCTGTCTGTCTGTGCACCAGTCTGTGTCTCCTTGTTCAGCAGGTGCTCAACTTGGGAAGAACTGACAGCACCCAAGAGCATCTTCTCTGGAAACCATTACAAAAAGTGTGGGAATAGAGAAAGGGAGAAGAAAATGAAGAAATTAAGAAACTGTATTTTCCACTTTTAAAAAAAAGAAGGTAAAGAATAAAATAGTAACTTTAGAGAAAGCAGAAATTTGGACAGAGAAGGCTATTAAATGTACAAAGAGCTAATAAGAACCAGAGCTAACAAAGCTGGTGGTCAAAAACACACAGTAAATATGACTGATGATAATTACACCAAGTTAATATATTGGAGAGTCTATCAAAAGTCTTTGTTGGCAAAACAGGGTATTATTCACAACTAAATTATCTAGCTTATAATGGAAGCTAATCAAGGCCTATTACAGTTTATTCTGGATCCATAATCAATTAAATACAAAATCAATTTACAGCTTCACTCAGTGCTTACCATACTCACTTTCATCACCCAAATGTAACTAGCAAAATGGTGAAATAGAAGGAAAGAGGAAACGTACAAGAAGCTGCTATGCTGTTGAAGCACATCCATCTTTGACATGCCTAGTTTCATTCCCATTTCCATGTAGTTTTGAGTGCTTTCAATTAAAAAACCTGCAACCGAATCAAGATTTTTCTAAATAAATGCAGGCAGCTACCATAAAAAACAATGCTAACTTGAAATCCTTCCTTTAGCATAATAATAGAAACTAACACACTAAATCCTACCACTCACACTTTCTACAGTAGTCTTACATGAAGGAAGAGAATCTAAACTGGACATTTGGCCTCTTTTGACTTTTTAAGTTTCTTCCAAGAGTGGCAGCAGAGTAGCAAATGTCATTAAAAGCTGTGTGTTTCCTTATCATCCAACACTATCAGGCACTCACCTTACCTGGAGTCTTGGACATAACAAAATGCCAAGTTCCAGACTTGGAACTCTACCAGATACACACTCCTTCCATGTTTCTCTTGGTTTACAACACCAAGAGAAGACAACCTTTTGTTTTTCTCCCTGACTGAAAACTAACTAACTCAAAACAGCATACAACACAAATTCCACCCCATTATGATGAAATATCACACTCTGTTCCAGATTATTTTAAATTAAAAATTGTATCAAGCATTCCCTCTGTCCAATATAGAAAAAGCCAGTCAATAGCTCCAGGAATGAAACATACCTCCAAAGGCCATCAGATCACAATAAACACAAAAAGTCTAAAAAGAAGACAGTTAAAGTTAGCAGATGCAAATCACTTCAAACTATCCACCCACCATGAATTTCAACTAGTTGGTTTTTTTCTCCTTCTGCCTGGTGTGCTTTAAAACAAAACACCAAAATTTTGAATCAAGCAGCAAGATATGATTGTGTGCTACAGCTGCCCATGGAGGTCACAGAGAGTTTTGATTCTGGCTGCTTCTGAAGATATGACCTTATCAGAACTTCAAACTATTACCCGGTCCATGTCTTAAAGGGATCCTGATTTCTGTCTTTGTAAACTCCATCTTCAGAAAAATAAACCTAGTTACAGAACCACTAATAGAAGTGATCTATGAACCAGTCTGCAAACCCAGGAGAGGCACATGTCAAAGGAACAACCCACAGCCTCCCTCTCACCTGACCCCAGCAGCACATTGCCCCTGCAACACAAAAGAAGTCATGCCTTCCACACAAAATCATGTTTTCAGTTGAATTTTCTACATGGCTTTATATTTTTTTACTTAATTACCATGTTGTTTGCTGAGATTTTTTTCTGTTTGATTTGATGGTTTTGGCATGGGCACCACATTTATTCCAAACTAAACCTAGTGAGTTTCATCAAAGACTGAATGTCAAGTAAAGAACAGGAGAAGAAAAATGCAGCTGAGAGGACAACAATGAAAAAAAAAGCAGTCTGATAACTTTAGATACCATGCACAAGGAAACAAGCTTTAGGCACATTTATTTTTAACATTAAGTCATTATCACGCACTAGAAGATGCCTTTTGCAATAACAAAACCTGCCACAACATGAAAATTTCATGGGACTGGAAACAAGCATTGACTCTCAATCCTTCCTTCTCTCTACCCCTGCCCGTCTTCTGTGCCTATGAAATTCCACTTAAATTATTATTAGCTAGGACAAGATATTGTGCTTCTTGTACTGCTCAGTCCCACTCCCATGATTCTTACCTCAGGAGGAATCCTGAATGTACAGAAGTTACTGTCACCTCCTAGGTACAGAACTACTGTGCAACAGAAGAACTTCAGAGCATCTTAATACCTGCTGATCTAAGAGTTATCATCATCCTCTCTCAGCAACCATGCTACTGGACAAACAGAATTCAGCTTAACATTAGATAAATTCTGTGTTATGAAGCCACTGTGCTACAGAGTAAATTTCTTATTTCTGCTTATACACGACAAAGGTACCTATCTTAAAAAACCCCACTGTTTACTTCCAGTCATCTGTTGCAGAAATTTTTCTAACATCAAACATGAATTATTTAATACCCTGTTGGAAGAAGCAAACTCCCAAACTAACAACATACATACATATTACTGCAAAGGAAGATAGAGACAAATATTACCTTCAATTTCCTTCCCAGGGAAGGAAAAAGACAACACAACTACTCCCTTGTGTTAAAAAGAAATCCCCTCAGAGGCTCTAAAAATCCATGGAAGACTGCAGTCACTAAAGAGTTCGGCAAAGTGCTCATTTCAAAGTCTGTCCCAATGAGGACCTTATCTATCAAATCCTTCAGCAAATACATATGTAGAAGGAGGAAAATTTTAACACAACCATTACAAAACTGCAGAAAGCACAAAGGGATTTGATTTATATTCCAGTCAACAAGTAGTCAGATGACCCACACTCAGCATACACGCCTGAAACCAACAACACCAGATCCTGTTAGGAGGCATTTAGCACTAAGAAACAACAGCACAGCAGAACACAACAGCCCGCACACACACGGAGAGCAGACAAGAACAGCCGGCTCACACACGCTCAGCAGTGCCGGGTCCGGCAGAGCCCGGTTCCGTGCCCGGTCCCGGCGGTACTCACCCGGCGCCGCCCGCCCTCACGCAGGGCCGCCACGCTGCCCCATACACGCGGCGGCGGCTCGGGGCACCCTCGGCACCGCCTGATTCCAGCCCGGCTGCGCTCACAAGTTTCTCCTCCTGCCCCCTCCCTCAGCCGCTCAGGCGACCTGTGCGCAGGCGGGGCTGCCGCCAGCAGCAGCAGCACCATCCCACGGAGGCTGCCGCGCTGCCCCGGGAGCCGTGTGAGGGTGATGGATAATGTGCGATGTGCCGTGTGCGCCGGCCGAGGGGCCGGGGCGGCCCGCAGGACCAGCCCCCGCGGTTCGGGTTTCACGGGCAGCTGGCAGCCCCGGGGCGCGCCGCCGGAGGAACGCGCCTGCCTTCCCAGACGCTCTGGGAATGCCAGCGCCGGGACACCCGCCGGGAGCCGTCCGGGCTCCCTGCTGTCCCCCTAACCCTGCCACGCTCCAAGGGGACAGCCCGAGATCCTGCGCAGAGTTTTGCCGCCCCCTCTCCTTTGTGCCTGTGGTGCAGCTTTAGGCGGCTGAACACAGTCCGAGCAGCCCCGGCTCATCCACTTCCAACAGCACCTCTGTAACTTAGCGCGGCTTAGCTCTCTGAAAAACACATTGTGTGATTTTACCCATCCGTGGGCCCGCACAACGAGGGTCCAAAGGCCCATCTCTGACCCAAGAGCACAGCAGAAATCTGGGGATTAGGAAGGAAACTCCAGCCCTGGTTGGGTTTCGGGAGCTGCTGTCCGCTCCCTACATGGTAGGAGCGATGCCTGCTCCCGGGTGACTCACGGGCTGCACTCTGCTTGTCTCCATCCTGAGGGCAGTGAATGACATGGAACCCCCGTCCTCCCTTCTGCCACACCACGGTATTGGTTTCGGTGGAAACAGCTGCTGTCGGAAAACCCTAGATGCTGTGTTTCCTGGTCTCTTCTTTCAGATCCCCATCACGAGACAAAAAGCAGTTTCTAATACAATACCACCATGAGATCATAGGAAAAAAATTACTAATAATGATAGCTGAAGAGGGCACAACATCACATTTTGAAGCCCAAGCAGGATTCAGCTGACTGTACACACTAACAACAAATTCTTGCACCGTTTCAGCTACACGTACCAGGCATGTGACATTCCTCTAATGACTGGAGCTGGAAGATTTGTAGAAGCTAGAAAATTGTTTTCCATGAGAATCTCAGTATCTGATGAGTACAACTTGGACAAATGTAGACCCACTCCCACCGACTTCCCTCCGATGACCCATTTCTCACAATTCTGTGTTTGCTGGTTCCAGCTCCACCCAATGTGAAAGCACTAAAAAATCCTCAGTATCACAAGAATAGGTACAACCTTTTGAAAGCAGTCCGTTTTCTGGTTTATTCTTTAGATTTATCAGGTTTTTCAATAGATGATGTCTGAACAATATTTACGCAGTGTAGCAGGTGACGTATCATAGCTTGCAGCAGTGATAAATGGGGTACCACTGCACTGGAGAAGCTTCTAGTTTTAACAGAAACAAAATAATACAGGTACCTGGTTATCCATACTAAATCAAACCTCTGAACTCTGCTTGTCACAAATGAAGCAGAAAGGGCTGGGGCCTGCAGAAGTCAGTATCACTACATTTATGAAGGGGAATACCCAAGCCACTTTCCTCAGCTTCCCAGCTTTTCATGAGATAACCAGCCAGAAAAGAGAGCTAAGCAAGCCATTAAGCATGAGGGCTGGTCCCTGCTCCTGGCTCTGGAAAAGAAATCCCCAGAGACAAAGCAAGGAGGAGGCAGAGCAAGCTCATTCCTGTGATCTCCCTGCCAAATGGAGAGATTTGGCTAACAGAGGTCCTCAGCATCTGGAACAGCATGCTGCACCCCACCAAAATTCAGCTTGTCCCAGGAGCCATAGCAGTTTGAAGAAACCACTGAGTCTTGCTGACTCTGTGCCAATGTAATTTTTAAAGAATAAACAGGGTGTATAATACATGGCTCTTCAGGAAGAGAAAATAAACGTGCACAAACTTTAGATGGTGAGGAGGACAGAATTAAACACATGCACAGCAGGATACCTATGCTGGCCTTCAGTTTGCTTGGTTGCCAAATTCAGGCTCAGAGGGAGAACAGCCAGAATGACACACTAGAAAAAGCATTTTTTAGTGGGCTGGAAAGGCTTCCACCATCAAGGACCATGCCTGCTCAAATGAGGGGCCTGTATGTATGGCAGCCTCACTTTATGAGTCACATTTATCAACATTATACAAAAATTTAACTCAGACACTTCTGTAAGTTTTATCTTTGCAGCTCTGCCTTTATCTGAACAACAGCCATATTAAGACACAAGACCCCTTGTTTAAATCATAGGAAAATACTGTTCTGTTACTGTGCTGTTCTCTTAAGAGCAAAGTAACCCCAGGGAAATTTCCAGCTACCGCAGAGAAAGGAGAGTGGCACAATGCACTTCCTAAGCACAGGGACACACAGGAAGCGAGCTGCAGGGCAAACTGGAACTGCTGGCTGCAGCACTGGGTAAACACTGAGCAAACCCCCTGGGGCTGTGCCAGACCTGCTCCTGCAGGCAGCTCACAGCCTTGTGCCCACAACGCAGGTGCTTTCAAGAGCTGAGCTGCAGAGCCACTCATGTCCTTGAACAACTGCACATGTGAAGTCTGGCTATCAGTACAAAATTACAAACAATGACAGTGAGGAGGCTCTTTGTAATTAACTTTCCTTCCTTACTTGGCTTATGGGTGCCCACTTGCTCCTGTTCTTTCTCTCTGACTATGGTTTGCTAGCTGGTACCCTTCTAAAGTTGAGGTTTAGAGCATAAACCAGTTCATATTTGCAGTTTTATGGGCATTGAAATTCTTCAGCCTGAGATGTCTTTTTTACATGTACATCATCAATAGCCAGTCATTCATTAGCTGTGTTAGGAAAAAAACAGTAGGACCAGGCCTATAACTGGAAACAGCTTATCCAACTCTGCACAATTTAAGCCAAATAAAAGCCTGTTTTGGTGCCAGTAGGTATCAGCTCATGTCAGAACTGCTTTGATATAACTCCTTAGATACCAAACCTAAGAGTGAGACACTTCAAAGGCTTGACCTTTGCATGGCAGGGAGCTAAGATTTTGAATCTGTGCTTCTGGGAGCACAACACATTGGGTTTTTTCCACAACACCTAATGACAAAAACTATAAACACTCTACCAATCTAATGAGAAGCAGGAAATGTGCATTTCTCACAGTTTGGCCCTGCTCAGGCATGGAATACCCTTGGCCAAGTGCAAGCAGTTCCAAAGGTAATCCCCCTGCTCTGGGCACAAATGTTCCTAAGGCAGGTATCCATATAAACATACACATACACAGTCCTTGGAACTCAACTTCTCTACAGACATCTGTGCAGTCTGGTGAGCAAAGTGGGCAAAAGTCTTAGCAAGCAGAAAAAAACACTGCTTTTTTTCAATGGGACTAAACCCAGAAGGCATCTGCTGCCCCTGCCGATTCTGCTGTCTAATACCAACAGAGAAGACTACTAAATTCACTTTACATTTCAGGAAATATCTTCTCATCCTATTCTCACTGGTTATGTTCTTTAATGGAACAAGCTGGGCAGTTGTTTCCTATTCTCATTTTCATGGAAATCAATTCACCTTATTAACTCACTCAGAAATAAACTCTGTCATATTTCCCCAGTGCCTGGATTTTTTGGAAGAGGCAGCATTTTTTTTTAACACTAGTGTTTAACTTTTGTTGGATATTTTTGAGTACTGGCTTACCACGATTTCCTTTGTTTATCCGATGGTACAGCTGACAATAAGCAAAGAACTGCAATTTCAAAGAGCAAGTGTCATCAAAATTTAAGGCCACACAGAAAACACAACTACACCTCACTGAATAAATATACTCCTCTATCTTCAGCCCTCAGCAAGAAAAGGACAAGCCACACTCAGAATTAAGAGACAGCACCCAGAATAGTGGTTTAAATCTTTACTGTTTCCCTAGGGACAGATTCTGCAAGATGTTTCACAAATGAGTAAAGCTGCTTACACTGACAGCCATAAAGCACACACATGCAAGGCCTCAGAGACAGGGCCAAAACCTTACATGTTGAAAATGGTTTGAAAAGTGTTAAGTTCTTCCTTCCACATACAGGCAACTTCTACTCAAAGTCATCCAGAATGTTTGAATAATTTCTGGGTCTTCAAATCTATCAAAAACCTAGCTGTCCAGCTGAGAATCATTTAATCTCAAATAACCCATGGGCATCCTGCCATTTACATATCCACTTCCCCCAGCTGCAGCAAACTATTCCTTACCAGATTGTAGATTTTTCTGCTTTCCCTGCCTTATAACTTGCTCCATTCCTGTGCTTGGCAACTGAACCTGACATACAACAATAGTTGCACTCGATATCATAATTCCCAGCTACAAGTTCTGTTTTCCAGTCTGAATAACTGGGACTAATGTAGGACTCTTAAGATGTGTATGTCATACATCAAATCCTAAGAAATTGTGATAATGTTCCTTTAAAAAAAAAGAAAAAAAAGGCTTTTCATCACTTCTTTCTCTTTCTGTGCCGATGCTCAGAGTAACCTCGTGTTTAGGTTGGATGTCAGTATTCAGCAGAGAATTTCTCCTCCTCTTATAAGAGTCCAAACAATTTTATCTGGTCTACTTCCTTCAAGTTCAGATTGTTGAGTCAAGAGTTGTTCTAAAATTATTATGAAAAATAAAGCAAGGTTATTCTGCACACACAGAAGGAAGCTGATTCCCCTATGTCCTGACTGAGGAAAAGACAGTCACCCATGTAATATGTCCTTAAAATTATACTATTTCTTAGAACTGAGAAAGCATTAGAAGGCACAGAATAGAGCTTCAGTAGATTAAGTGATGATAAAAGGTGGCAAATGGATGCAGAAATGTAGAAACAAGACAAGCAAGATCAGGAACATCAACACAAGGCTTTAAAACTAATGTTTTTGTTAAAGCACTCACTCACTACAAGAATTGACTCTTTCACAAGGCTGTTACCAGGATCTCAGATTAGATTACACCACTTGGCTTTGATTTCCTAAACATCTTCCAGTTTTTCTCCAAGATTACTTTGGAATTAGCCCTTACTAGTATAAACATACTATTCTTTCCCAGCTATAAAACAAGTTTCATTTAGACTCACAGTACAGGCAGATGGTAACTGACCTTTTGTTTTTGCAGAAGCACAGAACACAAGCAAATATATCCTTACCTGCTGCCATCCATTGCAGGAAGAAATAAAAATAAAAAAACCCTTCCTAACATAGTCATTCCATCAGTGAATCGTGATTTACTATTATGGGACACAGATCAAAGCAGCAATTTCTGGATAGTTTAGAACTGAAAGTTCTAAACAGAGCCGTTTAGAATTGAAATTTTTACTTCTGTTCTTTTCTATATAGAGTAAAACCCTCAAATATACAAATATAACATGTGTTTTCTTCCAAATTTGACAATGGGCATTTTGCAGAGTAATTGCTGCCATGCAAAAATAACGCTGAGTTTAAGTTAAAAAATCCCAAATAATGGGATCTTCCTAGAAGCTGAAATTCACATGGAAATAAAGGGGGTTTTGCCTGTACCTCTTGGGAACACTGACATTGCAAAACAAGATTTCTTCCCCTTAAAAATTAACATCTACCCTTATATTCTGCAATATATTACAGAAAACTCTGTGGTTTTCTATTTAGCAGCTGGAGCAGCCTAGATGAAATTAGCAAACCCAAAACTACTGAGAGTCAGGGTTAATTTTTGGTGATGCACTTAAAAAGTATATACACAAGAATGCAAGCAGAACTTAATTTAGACTTAGGTTCCTGCTATTTGATGTTTAAATGCATAGTCTCACCTTCTACTCAAAGATGCAGACTCTGAGCAACTTCACTCTCATAAGCAACATAGCAGCATAGCAGCAGCTGCAGTAGAAAACTAGTAGGAAAAAAGCAGTAGAAAGTAAGCAGTAGGGGGAAAAAAAAGTCCTCAAAGGAGTTTACCGTTGGCCAAGCAATCTTCTCAAGTCACTGAGAAGTGCATGTTCCTCATCATGAGTAAACAGCTCCAGTTTATGTGGGCTCTCAATAGGCTGGATGGAAAACCAGAAACAGCCACCCCATAAAGCAGCAGTACATTTACAAGGGAAAAACAGTAGCCCACAGTGAACCTGGAATAACACACAGGGATGACTGCATCAAATGTGATGAATTTTACAGTTAAGGCAGCAGGTAAAGAATTCAGAAAACCCTAAATGGAATTATGTGCTACTGGGTCTGTGCTTTGCAATTCCCATGATTTCTAACAAGCTGTCTGCATGCGCTGTGCAGGGGACACTCATTCACCTGTCAAGGCTGATCTCTGAGGAGAAAAATGAAAACATCACAGAGCACATCCTCCTCAGGCAACCATGTTCTCCTTCCTGTGCTTTCTTATAACAAAAAGTCTGTGTAAAATGTACAGGTACTGTTATTGCACAAGGCACAATTTGTGTCTGTTTAAAAACACTCAAGTCCATATCTATCACAGCAATTACTTCTGCTGACAGCTGCAGCCAGACATCACCCTCTGAGTCAGTCACTGCTACATTAGATCAGTAAAGAACAAGCACAGAGGGTAGGAAGTCAGTGTCTCAAAAAATTTGCACTAGGAAATGTCTGTATTGTTTTTTTATTTGAGAAAACAAATACCATCATTGCGTTATATTTTACCCTGGTGGCATGTGAGGAGGGGGATGTAACAAAACCCATGTTTAACCCCAGCACAGATTCCCAGAGGTCAGTCTCAACCTCTTGGACTTAAGTTCTGAAGTAACAAGCCCCACTGCATGAACTGCATCATTTAAGGTGCAAAGGGCAACAGAGGTAAGATGAACATGACCAGAACAAAAAAACAAGAGAGCAAGAGCTGGAGACAATTGTTACCCAATTTACCAAGAAAATACTCTCCTGTACAAGGCAACAGGCTTAGTCACCAGGGAGAAATTAGAAATTTTGGTCTTGAAGACTTGGATGAGGCAGTAAAAAAACTCACAAATAGCTTTTTGGGTCAGCTTTCATTAGGGAGCAAAACCAAGAGTGATGGAAACTAATTGTTGTTTTGTACTACCAAAGGATTATTTTGAAGAGTGATTCAAAAAGGAGCACTAAAATATCTTGAATTCATCCAATAAAGTTGCTGTGTCAAGACTGCTACTATCAGGACTTGCACAAGGCCTTAAAAACAGAGCATACCATTTTTCAGACTGTGGAAATCTCACATTTTCTCAGACGTTCTTCCAGGTGCAAGTATCACTTCTAGCATTACCGCATCATCATGATAGCAACTGTCACAGCCTGGGTGTCCTGAATATATGATACTTGCACAAAATCTGGACCTCCTATCACCAACACATTGTATATCAGGGGAACCTCAGTCCTTTGGTAAATCCACAGGTTATTTTCTTGCAGAACATTGCCTGCAATATCTATGTTCTGCGATAATTTAAATGTGATCCTGGAATATCCATCAGGACTTCCTTCAAGGACAGATGCAAGTAGGCTGTGTCAGTGGCTGAATAACACCCAGAATCTTACTACTACACCAAATGTTTCCTGATAAGTTATCATTTCCTACCCCTCTGAATAGCTTACCCTGTCAGTGTGCCATTGACTAATATACCATGATGTGTTAACATTACTGATTTGCATCTGCAGTGCACAAAATTTATTTCATCAAAATCCTTCCAGAAGACTCACCATTTCTGTATTGTGATGCATTCTTATTTCCCTAGCACTGAAAATGCTTTTATTAAGGTTGCTTTCTTTCATTTTGCTATTTAAAGTTTTATTTTATTGGTGATATCAGGAACTGTCTGTACTTCTTTCAACCATGTATTAAGGCATATCTCTGCAGTTAGTTAGTTAGGCATCCAAGGAAAAAATTGGTTAATAATTTTTCAGTGCCTCACCAAAACATTGATCACTTGACTTGGTTGTCTAGTGCTTTGGCTCCACTGTGGTCCTGACTAGAAGAAACTGAAATAAAAGTTCCAGTGATTACAGCTCACATGCCTTTTGCTAGTGAGCTGTTTGCTTCCTGAGTCTCACTAGCAGTTCTTGCTGCACTTCATCTTTAATGCGTGCTGCATTGTTTTGCAGTACTGTAAATCTGACCAGAGACTTAGAGAGTGAAGCCAAAAGGTGAGATCTATCACTGGAAAAGATAGGGCACAATTCCATTCATATTTGTGGATTGCTGACCCCAATTATTTTCATGGTAAGCTTGGTTACCCCTGAAGTGCTGGGAAGCCAAGCACTCATAGCTGCAGCAGTGTTTGCCATTCCTCATCATGCATTTCACAGGAACTACAGCAAGAAAAGCCTGAGGATATCCCAATTAAAGCCTTCCAATTCCAACAGGTGATTCAAGTGACAGATAATTCTAGCAACAGATTAAGCTTTAACAGAAAGCACAGCAGTCCAAAGTCATTTCTCTCCCTTTCTTTTGGATGTATCCTGAGGCAGGACTGACAGATAGACTTCCATCTCAAACAGTGGCATTTACTTCAAACTACTAGAGAGAGTTCTTAAGCCATTTGATTTTAATAGCAAAAGTAAGGCTTTTACCTTTAAAGTCAAAAAGCCCCATTTGCCACTCAGCACACTCCCTTTGGATCAGGCATAAATAAGAACCTCTTACAGCCATCCCATACATAAAAGCCATCCTAGTGACTGTCCATTCTTCTCCCACACACAAGCTGTTTTCAAGGTCAGTCAATTGACTCCAGGTACTTCTGAGATGTATTCTATGCCTTCCAGGTGCTTAATAAAAACCTTTCAGCAGGAGAAAACCCTCAACTAGCTCTTGGGTTTCTCTTGCAATACCATTGTCATCTGTTCTTTTTCCCTTTAGAAAAAGAAGAGATCCTCTTCCCCTCTTCATCAAGGCCTTTTACCCAAGAATAACCCTGCCAACAAGAACAGGATTTTTACATTTGAATGTTTTAAATGAATGTTCTGCTTGCCACAGAGGTCTATCTTAAGCCCCTATTGCAATTTTCTCAACATGACATAAAATACATGCAGTGAGTGGAGGTGATGCCATGAGCAGAGGCTACGTGAAATCAGAGAGTCAAATGAAGCAACATGACTGGATACCTAATCGTGGCAATAAAGGCTGCTGCACTCATCTCCACATGCCTCATTTAGTTTTATGAGTATTTTCCAGAACTTAATGTATGCCTGATGACCTGTGTACTCAAAGTTTTTAATTCCAGAGATTTTATCAAAGTGTCATGGCAAATGATCTCCTCCACTAGGCAAGCAGCCACAGAAACTAAATGGGTCACTTCTTACAACAATTAGGTAATTAAGGCTCTTGCTTCTAGAATAAAAAATGCTTCCCTTCCTTAATTACTATGAATAATGCTTTAAAATCACAGAAAAGTGGGCATTCCTACTTCATGCAGTATAATCCAGGACAGATGACAAACAGATGCCTCATTTTTTGGCCCTGCTATTTCATCGTGCAATTTAACCTGGTGAATTCTGTATTAGATACATATATAAAGGACCTGGCATACAGGCTATGTTGGGTTTTTTCTTTTTTATTTACTCTCATTTTTGCAGTACATACTGCAAGCACTGAGGTTACTGCTTGCCCATCACAAGCAAGCATCAACAATCAACACTTGCTGCTCCCCAGCTTCTTCAGTGCTGTGGAAGCAAGCTCCTATGGCAATCAGATCCAAAAATGGCAAAACTGAGATCACACCTGGTATCTCCAAAATTAAGAAACCCACAGCTGCTCCCAGAAGGCTTTGGTCATGCAGTTTTTCTCATTGTGAGGGAAGCTGAAACCTTTCACTCTTTGAAGACAGGAGCATTTCTAAGCCAACATACAATTTCAGCATTTAGACTCTGCAGCAAATGCTGAAAAACAGGAGACTGATCTGGCAGAGGCTCCCAGTGATTCACACCTGCCTCACACTGTGCATCACTGTCTGTACCAGGTATGGGGGAACAGAAACTAATGGATAAGGATGCATACTAAATCCCAACAGCTAGCAAGTGACACTAAACAACCAGATAAATTATACTAAGCAGAAATTACACTTCAGAAAGTACCTTCAGGTTTCCTTTCCTTATCTGTCTGACCACCTCTGCAACCTCATTTATCTCTCCCCATCCTCTATCGTTGCTTCTAGATGTCTGTTTTTCTCCATTTAGGGAGAAGCAGTTTTGCAAGACTTTTAGGCAGCAGCAAACAGAAATTGTCCATGTACAAGGAGACCTGCAAGAAGCATTTTCCATGCAAACAGAAAATAGGCTGATAGAGGAAATGGCATCATGTGCGTCATCTACACCAAGCCTTTAACATCATATGCCTTATCTACACCAAGCCTTTCACAGGAAATTCTAAGCACTAACAAGTTAAAGGCTTCTCCTCTTTTTAACCTTCTTCCTGGTAACTCTTTCCCCCTGCCCCAGGCTAGGATGCCACAATAAAGGGCCTCGAGGCTGCATTTTGTGAATCTCTGAGGTAAAACTTCTGCCATCAACCACAAATAAATGACAGACTATCCCTGTAAGTGACAGAGGAGCTGTGGGATGATAATACTTACTGAGCCCTATTTCACCCAAGTTCCCCTTGCCCAGCCAAGCCCCCATCACCCCTCTAATTGTGATCAAACAATACAGACTGTGGAGTAGGAAGAGAATGTAATTGGTTACACAAGGAAAGAAACTTTCTGAGGAACCGGCTCACACTGCATTCACCATTAAGCTCACAGTGGGATTCAAATCCCTTTCAGAGAGTCTGCCAAAACCCATGCCAGCTCTCAGCCAGAACCAAGCTGTCAAACACAGACCAGGGCTTTGTAGCAACCCGAGCCTTCCTGCTTGCCAGACCTTGGGGACCAGAAGCAACAAAAAATGCAATAGTCTTGTGACTGGCTTCCCCGCCCCACCTAGCAAATGGCTACACTGCTAATGTGGTAACAGAGCTGAAAAATTCAGGGTAGGAAAATGCATCCCGGACTGTAAAACCATTCCTACCTGATGCTTGCATACAAGTCATGCATAGTCAATCCTGTAACTGGAATATTTCAGCAAAACTGAATGCTAAAAAAAAAAAAAAAAAAAAACAAACAAAAACCCACTGTTGCTTCTCCCCCTTCAAAAAAAATTGTAATTGTGGTTTTGGGAACTTAAGGACACTGCAGTGGTAATGTCCCGTTAATTTCTTTTCTTCAGCCTACCTGGCAAGTCTCAAAAATGAGACAGATGTCATGACGGGTATAAACAGAGAGCAGGATCCAGCCCAAAAAAAGCAATGAGCTAGGGGCCTTGAGATTTGAGATCTAGTCCAAGTTTCTGCCAGCCAAGCAGATCTGGGAAACCCATGCTACTATTCTGTGTCTTTCTTCTTCCTCCCCCACTTCTAACACATCTGTTTCAACTTAAGCTCTCCAGGACAATGACTCTCTGTTGCTACAATGCCCATCATGTCGTGCTTCCATTAGGAAGCAACAAAAACCTTATATGCATAACATGACTATAGGATACCCAGGCTTAGTTCTCAAAGATTCTGGCACAGGATTTTATTTTCTGTAATTTCTGCTGCAGGGAAACAGGATGAAGTCACCCACTCATTGCACTGGAACTAAAGTAAAGAGGAATTTGGACTGTGAATCCCATCTCGACAGATCAGGCAACGCATCTTCAAGTAACTGTATAGAGCACAAGTAAATAATGCCTTACCAACTTTTTACCCAGACCATAAAAATCAGAGACAACTCATTTTTTTTCCATATTTGGTCGTATGTAGATGGCCTGGAAAGGGGAAGTAAAAAGTAACACAGCATTAGTCCCACTTTGTGGGGTAAACAGTCTCAAAAGAGCAAATGAGAAGTGGACTCAGTAACTAAACTCCTTCAAAGCCTATGAACCAGCTAAATGCTGCAGGAGGACAATAAAAAAACCCTACTGAAATGCACCAGTGCTTCACTGACCTACCTGTGGGCATCTACCTGCAGCAATACCCTGATTATTAAAATGATATTGGCAAAAGGGATACAGGAAGGGGCTCCCAAAGAGGAAATGGATGTCCACAGCACAGATCAGGGTTTAGAGGAGAAAGAATCATTTTGCTGCTGCTCAGTCAGATATGCACTGCTAGACAGGCCTACTATCTCCTGCCAAAATGCACTGCACTGTTGCTGCTTTAATACTACTTTAAAAATGTTTTAAATCACTTTATCCATCACCCTGTCTCCAGTGAACTCAAAGGTTAAGTGCTCTCGCACACCACCTGCAGACCTTTCTCTGTATCAGGAAATGTTTCTATTAATTACACTGAGCATGTGTCATCATCAGGATAAGAAATACAGGACTGGTAAGGAGAATAACTGAGAGGTTGAATTATAAGCTTTGGCTTCATATGATGAAGTAGCAAAGCAAAAATCTAATACAAGTGAATCACAGTTGATTTTTGTAAAATGTAATTACATTAATCAGACATTTCCTGGGGAAGAAAGAACAAACCAAACTACAGTGACATCACAGAGCATGAAAATCTTTTTAGCAGAATGAGGGAAGAGCTTTTTGTCCTTGCTTTACCTTTGTTACTCAAAGCTGAAAAGACAGCCATTAACATTCACATTACCAGGTACAGTCCACAGGAAAACTTCACCAAATAAGGCAAACTCACCAGATCTTTACCTTGTAATATACTGTTAGATAATTGTAGTCCACAGTCTCATTTTATGAGTATTTTGTGGGTGCTCGTTGATGGTACAGGCTGAGACATCAGTAATTCTGTGAGCTGCTTTTGTGAAAATCATTGTCAAATAAGAACTGTTCATATTCTTTGCAGGTTGAAAGCAAGCATGCATTTTATATTGGCTGTTCACTTTTAATGGAAAACCCAAACATTTTGTGTATGAAATGATGTATGACATATTTTGTTATGAACATGGAGTGAGATGCAGCCAGTGATAACTGTGACAGAATGCAATGGACAGGAAAGAGATGACCTGGATAGAAAAGTGAACAATTTAATTGACTTTTAAATAGATTGGCTTCTGAAAAGCTGTAATTTCCTAATATGGGCAGGATGGCCACAGTTCAATATCCAATTCTATTTTGTTTCCAGATTTTTTAGGAAGGATTGATTTGCTTCGGGTACTTTTGCTTAGCAGCTTTTCTGTCAAATAAAAAGGTTTTTATTTCACTGACAAGAACAGAATGGAAAGACTCCAGTGGTTTGAGGCGGTTGAGGGGCTGGGTTTTTTCAGAGGTGTTTGTCAAGCCTAAGGAAAAACCATTACTGTAATATCAGACAATAAATCCTGAGAGATTTCTAAATATATTTCAAGGCCAGATTTTCAATTTCCATGAAGCGCATAAACTAAACTAGAAACGGGGAGTTTTTAGTGACATGATAAAGCATTCAGACATGGTCTGGTGGCTTACAATGTCACTTGGACCCTTTCAATATTTGTTTTTTCCTTCACACCTCTCTTCAAATCTTTTCTCTGTAGTTCCCATTTTTTTTCCCTAAAATTACAGATTTCCAGCATTAAAGCAGCAATTCCAGGAAACCACGTAAGTCACTGATACAACTTACAGACCTAAAGCCCCTAAAAATCTTAATCACACACCATTTTTTCGAAGACTCAAGATTTCCCAATTCTTCTCACCCTTCTTTCATCAAACCCAAGATTGCCAGGCCAATCAGAGATGTTCAGGGCAGTTGGTTCCTGCCTTCTTCCACATAGCTCATGCTTCTAGTGTGTAACATTACTTTTTACCATTTCTGCCTTTTGAAATAAATCCAGTGATCAAGCAAAAAGGACAAGAGCACTGAAATGGACCTAAGTGAAAACCTATGCCTCATTGTTCAGGTGTATTAATGAAAACAATACTTGTTGTCTGAAACAGTTATTTCTATTCAGGCTATCCCCACAAGGAGCCATACCAAACTTCACCCCTTGAACAAGTCCAAACAACAAGGAAACCTGGATCAAAGTGGCCATTTCATAGCCTCAAGCACATCTCCAACACTTAATTGATATCTCTGAACCTGCAACAAAAATATATTCTTTTCCAGCATGTCAAGCAAAGCCAGCTTCATCAGCACAGGTCAGCACTAGTTAACACTCAGCTGCCAAGCATGAACACGTTTGATGTTGATTTCAGTGGTACAAACTGTGCACAAGTCTCCCATTTCTGTCATAGAGTACAGAATGCCTCATTAAATGGGAACACACACCGGTGACAAATACAGCCTGAGGTGCTGAAAAACCTCACACTAAAGTTTCCCTTTCTATCACTAGAAAGAGGCTGCTCCCAGCTCCACACATAACTAAGTTTTTCAGATCCATCAATTGAACAAATTACTGGTGTGTAAGGGCATTTAAATTCAGCCACACACGAGTCAAAGTAAAAAACTATAATTAGTTCCTAAGCAAATAAAAGACATGTCCTCATTTTCATCTGGGATCCTTTTCTTTATATTTTCATGATTCTTTGTGCAATTGCAGAGTGTTCTGTGTACCTCAGCCTTGTCACAAGACATAACACATTACTTGATCACAATCTCCTGTTTATGCTGCCAGTGGTGAGCTAGTTAAAGCACAAGTCTAAGGTTTGACAGTGGGGACTGATGACAGCTCTGTCATTGTTGTCAAACTATAAAGCCCTCAACAGTTTGCAACAGAGTGAAATTAAATAGACAGTGACTTCCCTCTGTGCTGTTCCATTGCTCATTTTCCTCTGGAATATCCCTCTCTGTTTCTTACCCTTCTAGAATCTCCTCAGGACATGTTAGAAAGACATAGTTCATATTTAAATAACTACCGCAATTATTTCACCACCAGGAGGATGGAAAAGTAAGAGAAAGGCTGAATCCATGCTGCTGAACTTCTCTTGATGGTGTGTTCTTTTTAAATGGAACCTTGCCCTACAATAGCATCTGTGTTTCATCTCCCCTTGCTCAACGTCTTTGAAGTGTGGCTTTCCTTGGGGAATTTCTTGCTTAGAATACAGTAATACAGTGGGAGCACTAGCATGCAGACATGTTTCTTGCAAGAATTCAGTTTTTTGGAAAAAAGCACTGGAGTATGTTTTATGCTCCTGCAAACCATTGAGACCACAGCACCATCAGAGCTGGTCCAAAGCTGAGCACAAGGTAATGATTAGCATCTCACAGCAACTTTACAAAGCATGAAATGAAAATTTGGATAACAAAGAGCAAAGATTGGAATCAATCCACTGTCCAGAGTCTGGAAATGTCTGAACCAAATCATGGTGTTGCTCCATGGTCTCTAAATTCTTGGGAATTGTAGCATTTCAATGATGCTTTTAGCTACAACTGACATTAATTTGGAGGTTTTTTGTTTGACTTTTTTTTTTGTGATTTTTCAACTGCACTATGAAGGAGTAAATGTGAAAACTATACAGCATGAGAGAGTTCTGGTAACAGATTACCACAATTTGCATTTTCACAGGACCATAACAAATTTCCAGATATCTTTGTGATCAAACCCACAGCAACTGTAATAGTCCTTACAGCAGCCATGTTAAGTGCTAACCTCTCAAAAATTCACCCATACCCATCATCATGTTTTCCTCTGTGGCAACATCTAAAAAACCAAAAAATAAAAGGTCTTCTAAGGTTTCTGTCAACTATTTTTCACTTCTTCAAAAGCATTATAAGAATTTTTTTTCCTCTTCAGCTGAGTGAACTGAGCCACAAGGGCTGAAATGTTCAAGTCCACCCATAAAGAAAATCATGTCATGATTAAAAGAAACCACACTTGGTTCTTTGTTATAACTCCTAGTCATTACTCTACTTTATCCCTTTAATTATTTGGTGTTTCTTCATCTAAGCCTGTTAGAGAAGCTAAGCTAGATGTAGCACACTTAATTAAAGCTGAGCTTCAGCATTCAGCTCTTTTCTATCTGGAATTGCTATTATGAGACTCTTGTTGGCCAAATAAGAATGCAAAGGTTCTCTTATGACAGAGCTGGTGATGAACTAAGAAATATCCCTCTCATTAAAGGTGCAGCCATCTCACTTAGCATTTCAGGTCATTGAAATCGCTTGCAGGGAACTTCCTCCTGAAAGAATAGCCCTAGATTTACAGTGGCTAAAGAGAAGCTGATGCTTTAAGTGTTGAAAGGAGGTGTGCAAATATTAGATGATTGTAAATCCTCTTAAGAAAGTGCAAGGCTGTCAAGGCCAACTGTTGCAAGACATTACTCATTTATACAACCTAACAGCTCAGCATTCCTCCTGAATGCTATAGCCACCCTGTCAACAAAGGCAGTGGATTCTTTTGCTACAGACACACAGAAAAGTCAGCTGTAAAAGCCAATGCAAGTGCAGCCATGATTTTTTGGTAAAAACTTCATTTTTCTGCTTTGGGGCTTTGGGAAATAGGAAACAGTTATTTCCTGGACAGGTATATTGCTCTCTTAGCCATGTGCCACCCTGGGACCATGTACAAACAAGCAAAATGCTTACAACAGGAACAGTAACAACAATACATACATTCTGTGCCACATTCTAAAACACTGCTCTGCACAGCAGTTGTGCCCTCACTCCAAAATGGAATAAACAATTCAGTGCATCATGCAGACTTTCAGATAAGGTTCTCTTCTGTCTGTGTCATGACAAGAGCAGTACATGTAAAAGGCCATTCCTAAAATAAAATAAAAGCATATGTAAGAGCAATGTAATTATGTTCTGGACATAATTTGGTTGTCCATTTATTCAATGGCACTGAGTTGATCATCCTGTTCACTCTAAACATCCAGTTCAGAGCTTGAAGAAGATGAAAACAGGATCTTGGAGTCCAGGGCTACTGTGCAATTGGAACAGTAGGCAAGCTCTGCTCTGCCAAACACCAAAGTATGGCTGTCGTGGTCAGCAAGAACATTTGACACGCTTTTCACTGAGGAGCCAAAAATTCATATTTCTCCTAGCATTGACAGCAGTTTAAAGTTGGCCTTAGCTAGGATGAAAATCCCATACTCAGAGTGCCATACAAACTTGTTACTTGTTAAATGCAGAAAATCTTTCTTCCACAGATACTCCTCCCCACTTTCTTTTTCCTTACAACAATGGTCTAATACTTCAGACACCCATCAAAAGTGTTTCCACCTATTCTTCATCTCTGTGTTTCTAGATCCATCATTACCATCTTATTTGGAGCTCTTCTGTAAGGGATCTCTATTGCATTTAAGCTCCCCTAAAAGCACAGTACCTTTCACCTTTAATTAGTACAGATTCCCATAATGGAAATTGCCTTATCAGTGGGAACACAGTAGTAAGCCTGTTCCAAAAGCTGATTTTAGGGGGTTTACTTAGAACATCATTTTATGTAGCTTTAATAACCCTTTTATGACCTAAAATAACCTAAGAACTTTGCAGTCTGCATGATGCCATCAGGGCATTCCTTGATGTTAGGACTCTTCATTTTCTTTCCTCTTCCAATTTCAAGTAATGTTTAATGGAAAATTACAGCTAATTTTCCTCCCAGCCCAAAGTGCCTTACCAAAAAAAGTAAACATACTCTTTTACTATTTTCCAAGAAACAGACAACATTGGCAACATTCCCACAAAATCATTTTCATTTATTATGTGCCCTGTCTTAGCTTTCACAGGTATTAGTAAAACAATAGCTCAAGTTATGTCCCCACCTTCCAGATGGTAAAAAAAACCAAAACAATTCAATGGCCATGTTTTCTTTTAGAGGCAATAATTGCACTAACATGCTACACTTTGTGTTTGCTAATTAGACTAAACTCCATGCACACACTCACATCAACACATTCTGATTCTGGGCCATTTGTTGTAGAGCTCTCCTGGCTACATTTGAAGCTACTCCTGCTGATAAATTACCTCTTTGTATTAAAAAGAATATACAGACAAGTATCTGCAAGATCAGCCTGTTTGTATCAGAGCAATATTTCAGCAGTGTTATTCAGCATTGCTCAGCCTTGCACAGGGCCTCTGCAATAGCTGAGTTTCCCTACAGCCTGTCACATGTAATTTTTATGATCCACTTCTTCTCTAGCACAACAGCCTCCCTCCCTTCAGCATCTCCATCACACAGAGCACCTCCAGAGCTCTGCTTTCAAGGGCTGACACTGATGCCTGGCAGTTCAGCTGAGCTGCTGGCACATTTATGCATGCAATGATCCCAGTCATCTGCTTGACTTCACCAACAGAATCTATCCACTGGCCATTCTGGCCATTTAGAAGGATCAGACAGACCAGGTGTCATGGTTTGGGCCTGGCACAGAGCCAGCGCCCCCATGAGAATACCTTCTCCCCGGTGTCTGCTGTGAGATGTGACCAGGAATAAGCAAAGCAGGCTCCAGCTTAGAAATAAAGAAAACTTTATTACTTAAACTACAAGAAAAGAAGGAAAAAATTATAAGGGAAAAAGAAATTGAAAACCTTACAAAGAGCACTTTCCTCCTCCCCACCACCAAAATTTCCCAATCTGAT
>JAHXMQ010003319.1:35013443-35033535 GCA_020466415.1 Ammodramus savannarum pratensis | reverse complement strand
ACCACAGCATCCCAGAATTCCCACTCCTTCCTGGTCAAACCACCACACCAGGAAACACACAAAGAGAGCAGGACTACAGAATGCAGCTTAAGCTGTGCTCTGCAAAAGCAGCATTCAATTATCATCTGTAAAATTTTGGATTTTTTAAGTGTGTAGTGAGTATTAACTCTACTGCAATTTTCACTGTAAGAAAATTGACAAAACACCAACATTAGAGCCTGAATCTGCTTCATATCAGTGTCTCCAAAGAGGTAAAGGTTTCCTTCAGCTTTAAAGAAAAAGAAGGATAAACCAAATCTTTTTAAAAGAACCTACAGTTCAAACATTACTTCTAGAAAACCTTGCTAACTCACAACAACACACTGACATTGGTTTTCCTCAGTAGTTAGTAGTACCTTTGTGCCTCAGCAAGCTGAAGGCCAGATCATCCACAGTGCTGAAAAGGTTTAGTAAAACACAGATTTAGAATTCACTCAAGTATGTTGAATTGCTTTCTTCTGATTTCTCCTTTACAAAGTGCCACACTAAGACTGGCATTCACACAAGCAAATGGCTTTGGGTAGACCTGCATCATGGATACCTGAACTGCTGACTTTGTTTTCAAAATTATTTGTCCCATCCCTATTACACAAATCATCAGTGCTCTTGCATTCATGCTAATCTTTAATCTCCATAATAAAGCAAGCATAAGTAACTGGCTGAAAAATTGAAGCCTGAAAATGTAAAAAATGTTTCAGAGCATGGTTGAAAAATCATCTGAGCTGACCCTGGAAACTTCTAAGGAACTACTCAATGCTATGTCTAACCATAATTAGGAATTTCCTGCAGTCTCTGAAGTATAGTCCATGGGAAAAATTAGGAGATACTGGAGAAAGGGTCAGCAAATTACTGGTGAAAAAAATACCATCTTGCACAAGAACTATATTAACAGTAGAATACAGTGGAAACAACATGGAGCTGAACATTTAGTAAGGCATGCTGAGCAGAGAAACTAAGCAACATCCAGTCATCACTAAACTATTTCAGAGAGGAAATATTTACCAATAAACTTGTTCTAAAAGAAAATACTGCAGTTGGCAATACTTGGTGAAGACAAGACAGACATGAACAAGTATAGCTAGGCACATTTTTGAGACCCAGCAGGTGTGTCTGCTACCCACAGGAGTGTTTTAAATTAGGTCAGATGTGTGTCTTAACAGTTGTTTTGCTCAAACATCTGCTGAGCCTGCATCCTGGGAGTTCAGACTGGACATCAGGAAAAGATTCTGAGAGAGTGGTCCAGTGAGAAAGTGAGTGGTCATTGGAACAGGCTCCCCAGAGAAGTGGTCATGGCACCCAGCCAGACAGAGTCCAAGGAGTGGCTGGATGATGCTCTTAGTCATATGGTTTAGTTTTAAATAGTCCTGTGAAGAGCAGGGAATTGGAATTGATGATCCTTATGGGATCCTTCCAACTTGAGATATTCCACAACTCTTACAGGCCTGGCCTGGCCCCACCAACTACTGCTTGTCCTTCATCCAAAGCATGCAGACAAAAAGCAGCAGCTTCACTAGTTAGAAAAATTTGAGAATAACCTTTTTTCCTCAAACTTGTCCAGATTAGTAGTCTGACTTTTTCAACCTTACTTCACCACTTATGCAGAAAATGATTGCTACTTTAGAGTTGATGAGGACTCCAGTTACAGCATCCCCCAGCACCAAAGTACAAGCACAAAACATAAGTTATGTAAAGCACTGGCACTTTGAGTGAGGAAAAATGAGCATTTCAAGCACAGATTTTCACTGATAAACCTGCAGGTTCAACAGATTGCACAAGACCAGAGAGTTTCTTATGTCTTGTCCTGAACAGTTTTCACTGTTCTTGTGTCCAGTGTGTCTTGTTCTGTTTAATACCTTTAATGATGATCTGGGTGAGGGGATTGAGTCAAGTATTAGGAAAGTTGCAGATGGCACCAAGCTGGGTGGGAGCATCTCTCTGCTGGAGGGTAGGAAGGCTTTGCAGAGGGATCTGGACAGGCTGGATCCATGGGCTGAGGCCAACAGCATGAGGTTACACAAGACCAAGTGCCACATTTCAGCTGGGTCACAACAACTCCAGGCAGCACCACCGTCTGAGACATTAATGGAACAGGACCTGAGGGTGCTGGGTGACAGCAGCTGAATGTGACCCTGCTGTACCCAGGTGGCCAAGATGGGACACAGCACCCTGGCCTGTTTCAGAAACAGTGTGGCCAGCAGGAGCAGGGCAGGGATTGTCCCCCTGTGCCAGGCACACCCAGAGTGCTGTGTCCAGTTCTGCACCTCTCAGTTCTGGAAGGAAAACTGAGGTTCTGGAGCAGGTCCAGAGATAAACAACAAAGCAGCCACTAAGCCAGACTCATGAGAGTCTTTTTCATCCTTCCACACTTGCTGGTCTTCTCTAGGAGCGCTGGCTTGCCTGCCCAGTTGTGATTATCCTCTCACAGAACATGGTCCTCGTGTCTCTGCCTACAGTGAATACAGGTGTCTGACAAAGGAGCATAACTGCTCCAAGACAGTCACTTAACTGGAGTGTTTTAGCAGGCAGGAGGCTGCACTCCAGCAGGCTGATTGCAAAACCTCCAAGGCAATAGTAACTCAATTCTGATAGCCAGAACATTGCTGGAATTACAGTAGTATTTCATCTCTGAAAGGAGCTGTTCATTATCTTGCCCAATGATCTCATCTCAGGATCCATCACTCGCTTGTTCAGTTGTTTTTCTTTTTACTGCAGTATCTGGAGCTTAAATCATGAACTGTTATAGAAAGGGCAGACTTGACTGAGCCAAACTGCAGAGGCATATGAGCAAGCAGGCAGAGCTACTTCAGTTTATCAGAACAAGAAGGTAGAAAAAAAGGACTTTAAATGCACACAACAGGCTCCCCTTGGCTGGTGCTTGCACTCCCAGTTGAGGGACAGCTCACCTAAATCAGGCATAATCTCAAGCAGCCTGTCCTTAATCTTTTTCTCAGTTAAACTTTTATACAAAATTGACTTTCAGGCATGAAGCACCTGCACCAAATCAGGCATCCAAATACTCTTCAGGTATAAGAGCAGAAAGAGCAGAGTGCAGAAGACAACGGGTCACAAATAAAGCTGGCAACAGGCTGAAAATTTGCATTTCTGCTCTTGAAAAACTTCTCCTGCATCTCCTAACCAAGCAGCCCTCAGGTACTAGAGCACACAACCCAGGAATGTTCTTTGAGCATGCCAATATGGGAAAATATTCATGCTCTACCTAATCCAGGGAAACTATACAAACTATAAACTTTGAACTATAGTTAGACTAGATACTGATCTGCAGTCTGAGTTATACTGTGATCCCAGAGTCTTCTCAGTTTCTGAAACAGCTCAGAAAGGATATGAAGAGTGTTATTTCTAACTATTTCTAATAGGGAGGCAGACTTTGCAGATATACATCACTGTCATCACGTAGCTGAGTTTTATACAGTTAAGGTGTACACTTGGGCTCATCACAAACTAGGTAGAATATTTCTTTTCTGTTTTTCAAATACTGGAGTTACTTTACACAGCAGAAATGTATCAACTTTTTTTCATTAGACTTCTAATGCAGTCATTTTACCTGTACAAATTGACTATAAGAAATGACCAAAACACCTCAGAGGTGTAAATTCTTATAGAAATGAAACTTAGTGTTTTGTGTTCTAACTACAGTTTTTAGATTTTAAAATTGCACATTATTTTGACATTCAAAACCAAAAACATTTAAATGAGATCTGAAATCCCACTAAAACCCCTACAGGCTAAATGCCAGCAATGTTTAACACTGTAAAATTCTGCTGCAGCAGTGTATTCTCTACATCAGTGGAACTGAATAGGTTTGCTTGTAAAACACATGCAACTCCACAGATAAATATTTTCTTTACTAAAGAAAATATTTAACCCTATTTCCATTACACAGAAATTTGAATGCCAGTGAATCCAGCACATAAAATATATTTTAATTTAATAAATATCATTTTTGTTGGGTTTTCTTATTGTAGCACATACACATCACTAAAGGGACAGGGAAATAATAAGTTACATGTTTATAAAATACTCTCAAGTCTGCATAGTAAATGGAAGAAAACATGATTACTGTTTCATTCCAACCAATAAGACATGCTACTAAAAAGTAAAATGGAGAAACTGATTGCACAGGAAAACAAATCAGGAAATTTCTTCAGAGAGCAATAGGTGCTAAATACCAATAAATGCTAAATAATTGGTGTTGTACATTTCCTATGGAGCTCTTTGTGAAGGCAGTAAAGTTTAAAGACACATTTACTTAGTAGAAGACTGATGACACCCCTCCTTTCAAGCAGTTCAGCTGACCTTACTGCCCCCACAATTTTTATTTTGTGGGAAAAGTTAATCTTGCTTGGCACCCACAAGAAGGGCAGGAAGCCTGTAAGGAAAGCACAGCAAATACCAGCTGATACATTTTCATCTGCGTGTGTAAAAAGAACCAGCAATTCTTAAGAATTCTGTGTAACAAAGCAGTCTGGAGTCCTGTTTCTCATTGAATGTATGATTTTTTTAAAATTGAGCTGAGTCACAGATTGTCAAATATAAAATGCTGGCTTTTTAACTTTTAATTTATCGAAATCATAACAGTAAAAATAAATAGGTGATAAAACTAGTAAGGAATTTATCTTTTCAGTTTTGCAAAGAAACAGTTTCCCACAATAAAATTGATACTCTAATTTTAAGCTTCTGAACAAGACATTCTTCAGAAGCTTTGTATCCATTGGTATTATAAATCAGAAGCTTCTAAATTAATTTCATTTATTTTAATGTCTTCTTCATCTGGAAAATTTAATGCTTCAACATGTTGTTGTTTTAAATCAGAGAAGAACTTTATTATTACAGCAATGGGGAGGGCTATTGCTGCTTTAAACAGTAAGCTGGATTTTCATCCTGCCTCCTGCCTCAGTGTTTGGTGAACAAAAAATCTGAAAAATCAGAGCTGATAACATCCATTTCCCAAATGATGAAAATAGGTATACTTCCTATTTCTTTCCATGGATGACACCAAGCCATGTCATACCTAAGGCATGGACAACTTTGTAGCAAAAATAATGGGGTTTGGGTTAGCTTCATTGCTTTTATTCTAAAAATATTGGTAAATTGATTGCAGTTTTTGTTTGTTTTTAATTTAATTCTTTAATTCTTGGTGGCTGCTACCTCCAGGGTACATTCTTCCAAAACAATTTTATTAGTACAAAGATTTTTAAAAACTTCCTTTTCCCCTGAGTTTTCATTAAAATACAAGCTAAAATGTGTCCAGAACTCTTGTGATGTGATCCTGGTCCAGACAGAGCTTTATACTGGCTCAGCCCAAACTTTTGCCATGTGTGAGCTTTTTAAACTCAGCTGATGTTCTTCACCTGCCTGTTGGAGACTCTCCCTGCCTGTTCAAGCCCACAGCACCTTCCCTGCAGACAGCCCCAGTTAACCCACGCTGCTGAGGCAGCCTGAGAGTGGGTGTGAGTGGAAGAAAAATTGAGAGACAGCAACCACACTGAATCAAGTTTGTTACAGCTGAATATGAGCTCTGTTATAAAATAAAGAAAACCAAGAACAGCTGCAAACACCATGCTGACAAAACAAACAAGAACCTAGATAAACTGTTCCAGCTTTACCATTGTGTGACACAGGGAGTTTTGATCTTCACTTACGATCTTCACTTAAGATCAGTGTGCCTAAATCCACTCAGGATTGGTTTAAACTGCATCAGTTTCAAACAAATTCCAGCTGGTGCCACTCAACAGACACAAAGTGAGCCTGTTTTCTTCTGTCATATGGTTCTCACTGCTGGAACACCAAACTTAGTTTGTAGTCTTTCTGCTTCTGCTCCTGTGTCAGACAGAATATCCCCTCAAAAGTGTTGTGGCAGGGAAGCATACAGTGGAAGACCCAGCAAGATTATTCTTCACTGATGATATTTTAGTTCAGCTTTGTGGAAACACTTCAGATGTAGAACATCTCAACTGTAGGAAGGAGTAAAAGTAAGTGAGCTGTCAAGTTAATTTTTTAAATATTTAACTTGATAGCCCATGTACTGGGTTGATATACAAGGGAGGAAAATTTATGCTTCCTTTCATCACCAGTGTGTTAGTATCACTGTAGAGGAGCAGCTGGTCAAACACAGAGCTCAAAGTCAAATTTCAGCATGTTTTATAAAAGCCATGTGCTTGAAATCAGACAGCCAGCAACAAATAAAACCACAAAAACCCACCAAACAAAGAACAACCCACAAAGCCAAAACAAACTAGAAGAGACCTACCCAATACATATAAAAGTAATTCCAGGTGTTCTCACAGTTTCTTGAAACGTCATTTTTGTACTTTCCTCCTTCACAAAGAAAGGTGCTTACCAAGTTACCTGTATTTTGACCTATCCTGAAGCCATCAAGTTATCATCAAATTAATAATGAAAAAAACTATTTGTAAACTGTGAAACTTTTCAATGCCTGAAAATAGAGCTGCCTGTTGTTTGCAACATCCTGTGTACATGCAGGGAATGGGGAGAGGAAAAAGATGTAAGTACAGCAAATAAAATGAAGACTGTTAGGAAGGAGAGCACTGCATTAATATGCTGATAATCATAATAGCCCTTTAAGTGGTTTTGATACACAAGATGAAAGGAGAAGTTGATCAAGAGAGAATAAATTACTTTCAGTGTTACCAGAGAGACTTTCTTCCACTAATGCTACAGCTATCTAACAGTATGGTTAGGGCAAAGAGTAAAGAAACTACCAAAGATTTTGCAATATACTGAGCCAAAAATATTACATGACTGTGTTTTAAGGCACTTTTATTCACAGTACTTGAGCTGTTTACTGAGCAGTCCACAAGCAGCCTACTCAGATTTTTGATTTTATCGGCACAGGCCACCCACATCTGACCCAGTAAAAGTGCACATGTGCAAGAAGAATCCCCCAAAAACAGTGCATCTTTTTTTTATACTCTGACCTTTAGCAAACAAAACCTCTTTTCTGTCATGTTCATACGGAAATAAATCCAGTGCACAATTTCATGGAAAGTACACTGGGAACATTTCTTGTATCACTGAGCACGGCATTAAGTCAACACAGGAATTTCTTCTGTGACTTGTCAATACCTCAGCATTTCTTTTAGTTCCAGGTTTGTGGAAGAATATCAATACAAAATGTTCACACATAACACATGTACCTAATGTGTTCAGTCTGGCAAGGTAGACCTGAGACTCCCTGAGAAAAAATGAAAGGACAAAGAATTGCTCATTGTAGGTGGTGCTGGACAACACATGCTGGCAATTACTGTGTGATCTGAAAATGTCCATTTTGCTTATATTTCCCTTACAGCAGAGGCAGGATGAAAAATAAACTATGTTTCATCTTTTTTCTTTTTCCAAAACCTACAGTTTATTAATAGAAAAACACTTGCAGGCAATCTGTAAGGTTTCAGAACAGGGAGGGCAGGGAGAAATAGAGCCTAAAGCAGCAAAAAACAAAAGCTAAAAAGAAAAATTAAATGCAGTGAACAAAGCTCCATCAACCACCAGAGAACCACTACCATGTTTCAGTTTGGTTTAGAAACCATAGCCTCTGCTGACTGAATAATTTGGTTTATGCTTTCAACTTATTCCTGATGTGGGGATCCAGTTCTCGTGTCTCAAGTCAAACATGAGTACCTAGGTGAGAATAAACCCTTGGCATAAAATTAACATATGATGTTTCTATATACAGTACTGAAGGGAACTTTCTCTCCTAGACACAGAAAAAGTGAAAAATAAACAGTTCTACTGCAAAAGTATTTGCAGCACCACGCTATTCTCATGCTTATCAGTCAGCACAGATCTCAATGGAGACACCAGGGATATGGAGAGCAGTGGGATGTAAGAACTTCCATCAGATACAGGAACACCCACAGGAACAGGTCATGGGGAAACTGAGCTCTGCTGTGGTCAGCATTGTGTTTATGTAACACCTACAGGGAAAATCAGTTTTGGTTACTGTAGAGTAATTACCAGTCAAGATGCCTTCCCATCCTTCAAGCAACAGTTCAGACAGATACTATCAGAAGACAGGAAACTTAGCTAAGTATTTAAAAAAAAAATCACATTGCAAATAAGATCATATTCAACATTAAAGAATGAATAGCATGAACAGCCTTTTGTGGATTAGATGGCATATTGCAATTGTGCCTCCAAGCAAACTGGGCAGCAGAAAATGCTGTGTAATGAGCAACTAATAAAAAGCACCCAGCACATGAGTGCTGAAAGATTGCCTCACCTCTTTTATGCAGTGACTTTTGACTTCTGTATACACCTAGACACCTTGATTTGCTCATTTCTCTAGATTTTTTATGACATAATGATCATCTCAAGCCATTTGAAAGTGCAACAAAAGGGGGATATCCATGAGCAACTTCTTTGTTAAGCACAGCAAATGTCCATAGTGACTCACCACAATCATCCATTTTTCTCTACCTGAATAAAAACATGTCACTTAAACAGGAAGCTTCAAGTTTCAAAGGTGCTAAGTATAAAGTCTTAAGAGGCCATGAAAAATGCTGTCACTATTCATTTTTGTATTTCACTTGACTCACTTAATCTGTCTCCTTAACTTCACACTGTAGCTTCAACAACTAATCCTACAACCACATTTGAGTTAGAGGAACAGGGTAGGTCTAACAGCCTATTAAATAGCAATGGCACTTTGTTTCCCATATGAATGATACTTTCTCCTGCCTATTAATATTTCATTATACCAAGTCTGTTTAACAAACAGCTAAAAAGTTCAGATCAAATGTTAGGGAAAAAGATGTTATAGTCTACATTTTATTAGCAGACAGTGTGCAGTTGTGGAGTAAGCATTTTGTAGGAAGAATGGCAAGCTGCATCCTCAGTTATCTAGTTGGATAGCACAGTGATGGCTGATGAAAGCTTTTCTCCTTGCATCCTACAGGTTGTTTCCAGAACAGTTAAGGTCTGGCTGTAATGTTAGCTCCAAATAAACATCTCATTATTTTGCTCAGTTCTGCTCAACAATCCCCTTTCAAAAACACCTAACCCCATCAAAACTTACTGCAGTTTTCTATTTTCTGATTTTGTATGTCTCACACTATGTAATTCATTCAGATGGTGACCAAGGGATTTAGTGTTGAGGTAAAACATAAGTTACAGAAGAAAAAAAATTTCATGCTGAGAAAAACTGCTTCTTGATGTGTACTTAATTTTTAATGCAGCATGCACTTGGAAGCCATGAGAGAGTTAAACCTGCCCCAGACCTCACCAGCTGCTCTGTGCACTTCCAAAATAACCTTGGGAAGGAGCTAGCAACAATCTGTCCCAGCTCCCAGAATGCCAGGCATTCACACATCACAGCAACAGATGCTCCATTACAGCACTGCAGCTTTCTGTGCTGGCACACTTTCATTTGTTGCCAGCCATCATCCCCCCACTGACCTCAGATCAAAAACAAAGCGGGGCAAACTGCAGTCAGGATCCCAGACAAAATGCATCTTTCCCTCAGAATGATGTACCTGACACACCAAAACCAGGACTCCAGAGTTCAGCTACAGTCACAGTAAGTATCACACAAAGACAGTGCTTACATTAGCAAAATTAGCATGTAGCAATTGAACCTGGCAGAACTCTTTCCATCCCAAGAAACCAGAACCAAATTTTCCCTGTTACTTAATCATCACAAAACAAGATGTGATTGACCCATACAAAACCAAGAAGCACATCCTGGTTGTTCAAATAGGTCACAAGATTTCCACAGATATTGCTGAAAAAGATGGCCCTTAATATCAGCTTCACTCCTAAGAATCTTGGAAAATATAGTGCTGTTTATCAGTACTCCAGACAGCTGGGTGAAGTTGCTATTTCCACAGACCTTCTGTGTCACAACTGATACTGAAACTTTCTTTTCTGCATTATGAAGGGATCTCAAAGTAAAATCTTCCCAAGCACATAGAACAGTCTCCACATCATTTCCTTTTCACATAAGTGTTGGCCAAAAGGATGATACTCATGGAAAAACATTTTTTTACACTCAACTAGGAATGTTCAAACAAGTTCATTCCTATAACTGTAGGAAAATTATGACATAGAACAAGCATGAGAATGAATGCAAACAAACCCATTCTGTGAACTTACACTTGAAATAATGTACACGTAACTGGTATAGAGAACTCAGATCCTATTTAACAAAAGAAGCAGCAATGCTTGATTTGTTTTTTTGCCAAAACATGCATAAGACATTTAACCTAGAGCTGGTTGTGTAACCTGAAGTACCCTAGCCTTAAATCTCCTTCCCTTCCATAACCTGCTCTTACTACAGTAAAAAGGTATCTGTACCTGAAGGGTGCTATGCATCAGTTCATATTCTTTGTTTCAGAATATGTATCGCTTGCAAGCACACAGATCTGAAACTCAAGCCAAAAAAAACAAGTCCCTGACCTGGTATACAGCAGTTTTCAATACACAGCATACAGTGCTCAAGCAACTTTGCATTAGCACAGCCAAAAAAAAAGCTCTGAGCTTTAGAGTGCTCCCATGGCATCTGATGTGGAAATCTTCAGGCAGAAGTTGAAGGGTGGAAGAATGACCAGCAAACAGTGGGTGGCAGCCACCTCCAGTCCTCCAGCTCTTCACCTGATGAGCTCACCAGCCAAAAGTCCTATAAACCATCTCCCAATAGGTCTGCATTTTTTATGGGCCCTCTGGGAATCCAGACAGAGGTCATCTCTATGGTCACTGTGTCGTGCAGCTATTCCAGGAAGCTGGAACAACTGAAAACATTACACTTGGGCAGAGAAGGGTCAGGAGGCTGAGCTGTTTCATTCATGGGCCTGACAAGTTCATGTGAGGGGATTTTGTGGCCTTTTGTCTCCTCAGTTCTTTTCTTCTGCTCTGTCCTGGCAGGTGTCATTAATAATCCTTTTGTGGATTTCACTTGGTCTGACCTCTGTTTGGGAGGGAGACTACAGTAAATCCTCTTGAAGGACCAGGGAGGAGCCTGGGTGTTATTCCAACACCAGCTCTGCCTGTTTTAGAGAGAACCCCCAGAGAGCTGCACGGGTAGAGCATTTGAGAGAGCATTTACAGCAGTGCTCCTTTTGATAGGTGTTTCTTAGTAGCCAGTTTCCATATTGAAGGAAATAATCCTTGCAATCCCCATTTAGGACAGGACATCTGTACACACAAACAGATCAGGGTTTTTTCAGTCCCATCACCAGGATATCAAGTGGCAGCAAAAACGGCACAAAATGTTCTGCCTCAAAAATCTCAGATGTTAATGAAATCGTAACAATTGCCAGGGAGCCAGCTTTCTTGTGTTCTGGGAAAGCAAACACAGATTTGATGTGCCAGGGATCTCCTATTCCACCAAAAACAAACAGCTTCAAGGGTTAAAGTCAGCAGCGGACAGATGTGCTGCCTTTTCCCATCAGCCACCCATATCCTGTGCCAAGTCAGCTTGAGACCACAGTGAGAACTAACTGGAAGTCAGCTGAGGCAGCTTATGAATCTCTTGCATAGCACAGCTCTGGAAACATTCATCCTTCCCTCAACAGCTGTCTTCAGAAGGTCTTCAAGGAATAATTTGGGATACAGAGGCAATTGGACAATGAAACCCTCAGATCATGGCTATAAATACTGCCTTTCCCCATGGCTATTTTAGTTAAGGGCCAGTCATGCCACCCTTACACATACTATTCGATTCACTTGCATTAACTACTCAGAAAATGTGTTATTAATTAGTTAACTTTACAAAAGCTCATTTAGCTCCTAATTCCACCAGCTTTCAGTAAGATGCCCAGCTGCCATACATCTCAGAGCCTATATCTCAAATGGACAGAACTAAGTGTCTCCCAGATGTCTCTGCACCTGATGCCTTCTACAACCTAAAAATGAAACCACACACACTTCAAGGTATGTTAGTGTCAAAGGTAATATGGAAGCTGGTCTTCATTGGAGGCCTCCAGAAGCAGTTATGGAGAAATATCCAGAGATGTCCACCCCTCACAGGGGTGCACAGTTTTACAAGTTTAGTAAATTAGCATAATTGTCAAAACCCACCAATTAGGAGCACAAGGGGTGATGCAGTCAGAAGTGAGAGGAAAGCTAATGTCTTCACAAACAATTTGATGGGTGAAGGTACAGGCATGAGCATCTTTGAAAAGAGTCTTAATGTCTCTACTAACTTTGGGCAGCAGGTTTTTTGCAGAGCCCAGAGACCTTGACTCCAGGTTCAGACAAGAAAAACAGTCTACACAAGCGTGAACTTTGGGGTAAAGTAACAAGTTCAATGAGGGAACATGTGGTAGGCTGTTCAGGAAGGCTGTACCTTCCTAGTGTCACTGAAACTGCAAGAAAACCAAAAGCCCTCCAACAATATTTTTAGTCTTAGAGAATCAAGACATTACTTTTTCTGGCATCAGAAATCATTTCATCCACACATAGCCCAGAAAAATATTCCAAACGTTCCCTGGAGCTGGAGTTGCTGGTGCCCAACACCCTGGATTACATTTGAACCATCAAGGAATTGGAGAATTCCCTAGATAAATGCAAGAATGAGAATGTGCAGCAGATCTTGACCAACACCACCATCATGGTGGTCAGTGTGCTGGCAAGGAGGGCAGCAGCTGTCAGTGGAGGAGCTGGGCAGGATTGAGGATACATGTGACATGGCGCTGGCTCTGAGCTGGGCCAAACTGTGCGTCTACGAGTACGTGGAGTCCTGTGGGCCCTTCATCACTCCCAACCTCTCCCTCATCCTCAGGGCCTCCATGGTTGCCAAGACCAGGGGGTGGCAGGAGGCCTGACCCCGCTGTCCAAGCTGCAACATCCTCCCGCAAGGGGCTTCTCCTCCACCTCTGTCCTGCCCCACACCAGCCTCACCCACCACAGCGACATCGCCTGGGCCCTGCTGCTGGATTTGAGGAGGAAAGAGGCGTGGCTCACAGCAGACACCTGCACGCTGGCAGACAGGGGACAGCTGCCATAAGAGCAGGACAGGAAGGTGGGCTGTGAGCTGAGGGAGGGGATGGAGCACAAGTTGGACAAGTGGCAGGGGCCCATCCCAGTGAACCCACTGGCAGCGCCATTGGATGGGCTGAGGCAAAAGGGGGAGGGCCAATGGTAGTGGAAGTTGAAGGAACGCTTGGGGCTGACAGAGATCCACAAACAGGCCAACAGGATGAGCTCTGGGGAGATGGAGGAGGACATCTACCAGGAGGAGCTCGGGTTCAGCCTGGGCCACCTGGGCAAGGCCAGCGGTGGCCACATGTGCCAGACCCTGGTCCATGAGGCCACCAAGGCCCAGATCAGGAAAGCCCTGCAGGGGACCCTGCAGAAGCAGAGGGTCATCCACAGGGGAAAATCCACAGTCCAGATTTCTGTTTCTCATAGTTCATGTTGTGACTTCATTGAATCCTTAAGGCTGGAAAAGACCTCCAGGATCAAGCACCACCTTTGACCAAAGACCACATGAAGGCATGGCCTCGAGCATGGCCTTCACCCCCCTGCAGAGGTTGGAGATTGTGAACCTACAGGCAGCTTGGAAGAAAGTGGCTGAGGCCAACCAGAACTATTTCTCCTGCATGGCCAAGTTTGGCAAGGTCAAGGGGAACAAAAATGGGATCCCCATTCCCCCAACCCCACTGGGATCTCCAAATCCCACCCTGCGACACCCAAAGAGCCAAGGATTCCCCCTCAGTGTCACTTTACCAAATTTTTATAAATATTAGAATTTGTGGTCGAAGCATCTTAGGGGGATTGAGGGTGCCACCATGATATTTTATGAAAAATCCCTTTGCCAGGATTTTTCTCCTGAGAAGCCTCAGAAACAAAATGTAAACAAAAATTATCTGATTGTTTGGAATGTGGTTCAGAGGTTGTTTACCAACAGGTGCATCTTTGGTTGGTTCCATGTGAGTTGTTTTTACTTAATGACCAATCCCAGTCCAGCTGTGTCAGACTCTCTGATCAGTCACAAGTTTTTATCATTCTTTTCTAGCCTTCTGATGTCTACTTTCTCTTTCTTTAGTACAGTTTTAGTATATCTTTCCTTTTAATATAATATATCATAACATAATAAATCTGAGAACTTGGAGTCAATTCTCATCTCTCACCTCGTCCTGGGGACCCTCATCACAACACCGCAACAATTGGTGACCACATGAGGGGGGGGTCAGAGGGTCCTGGAGGGATTTTGGATGGTCCTGGATGGATTTTGAGGGGTCCTGAATAGAATTTGGGAGTCTCAGGGAAAAAAAAATTAAAATATATAGATTACAGAGTTACAAATATATGTGTAAAGAATGCAGAGAATACATAAAAAAAAGGCAAAAGTCAATAGGCATCACACCCACACAGTACTTTGATATTTAAGAAGTCACCATGGTAACATCTGCACTGCAGCCCAGAATTAAGCAGGTCTTGCTACAAGTCCTCTGCTAGAACTACTAGAGCCTTTTTACTCCTTACAGTACATCTGGGCTAAAATATCAGCCCAAAAAGGAAAAAAACAAAACCCTGGTCACTAAGTAGTGCATTTAATGAACAAATAACTGTAGGCAGAACTGGTTACAGTTCTGGGTTGGGTTTCCTGGGCATTCAATTGACTGAATCTTATGCAAGAAATTTAAACCAACAAACTGATTGAGAGCTGGGCCTGGATTAAGTTGTGTTTGTGAATTTTACAGCCTCAAAATCAGCCTAGAACTACAGATGATAAACTTATATATTAGTACAGCTTCCTAAAATGAGAAATATGTTCCTGGGGGAGTACATCACATTAAGCAGTACACAAGTCTCATTTCTCAAGTTGTTTTTTTTTAATATCTCAAAAATAAAATTATATATAGTCTCCCTGTAATCCTAAGAGTCCTCTCCATCCCCTTGAAATCCATCACCCATGTCACCGTGAATTCTGGAGCACTTGCGCGTGTATGGTTGGTTGGTTAACACAAGCCCTGTTTATTGTCTGTCACTCGGAGCAGGCAGCTGCTCACACACTGCACCAGTGAGCCCACCTGGCTCCCAGTGTCCTTAACTCTCCCACTTTAATCCCAGGAGAGGGCTGATGTGCAAGATACTGACCTTATCTTCTAAAGCAAGGTGTGGAAATACAAACATGTTCCGTAACAGCAGCTTGGGAAGAGTTATTTGAGAGAAGGAGCAAATTCCTGTCTGCTTTGCTGTATCACTTCAGGCAAGATCTGGTTATTTTGTCCACAAAACATTGAAAGACACCACCTCTGACATCTTCTCCTGTGCCTGGCACAAGCTGCTAAACAAGCCTTTATAACATGAAAAGGCTTCTCAATCATTACTGACTTAAAGATTGTGGGTAATATCAGATCTAAAAACACCTGCAGAGTTTTCTTTCCACCATAGCATTATTCCATGTTCTACCTCATGGTGCAATATAATGGTAAATACCAATTCCGTAATCATGGATTAAGAAAACCAAAGAGGCATTTATCAATTTTCTTAGTGCCTTTTTTCTTTAATAATCAGCTCAAAAGACACTTTATCTTTTGTATCAAAACCAATAGCTAATGGAGAAAGCTAAAAAGATAATTCATTTCAGCCAATGCCAGACACTTCTGTATCCATCACAAAATTCAAAAATCACCGAAGCAAAAGACCAGTAAAATAGAAGTTATCCTACAGAGACACATACCTCTATACCCCATTAAGTACAACTGTCATTGTTTCATTTAATGAAAAAAGTATAATGGCTCTGCTTAAAGGGAAATTTTGTAATTCTAAATTTCTTTTGAACCATTCTT
Source organism: Ammodramus savannarum pratensis (assembly GCA_020466415.1). Taxonomy (NCBI): domain Eukaryota; kingdom Metazoa; phylum Chordata; class Aves; order Passeriformes; family Passerellidae; genus Ammodramus; species Ammodramus savannarum. Next base: position 35,017,726 of record JAHXMQ010003319.1, on the reverse strand, counting down.
CCAGCTCCTTCAACTGCCAGTCCTTGTGGGTTTTGTTATGCAGGCCCTAGGAATACACAGACCAGCTGCAACAGCTGGGATCCTGTTTCACTTTCTGTCTTATCTTATGGATCTACAAACACTTAATGTCAACCTTCAGAAAATCCATCCAGATCACACCCTTTGAAGCACAGCACGATGCTTTCTGCAGTTTGCTTTTGTGGGGAACTTCTGCACAAGTCTAGGCCTTCAACAACTGCATGTTTCCTCCCAACATCTGTGGCACTGGAAACATCAGATACCTTGAAGACTATTAATAACAGAATGAGGTAGCTATAACAAACAAACAAACCAGCAATAAATATGCCCAGCTGGTTCCAGTTCTCCTCTTACCCCTGGCCTAACTTGCATTTTGTTCCCCCTCTCTCATGCCATAAAGTCAGCTTCCTTGCACACACACTTTGTGTTTATAATTTGGAGTCAATGCAGAAGTTGCTCACAATTAGGAATTACATTTTTCTGATGATATTAACTTCTGCTTATTTCAAAATAAAATTCTACATGTCCTGAGTTCCTCTTAAAAATGTTTTTAAATCGTTCCACAAGGGGTTTTTTTGGAATCATGATAACTTGGCTGTGTACACATACCTCTCCCACTGTTTATAGCAAGGTTTGTGACAGCTTTTTGCTGCTTTCCTAAGAAAAGTAAAGTTCATCTATTTCCCAAAAAAAGCAGTCTATTGACTTCTAAAAGCTAGGTAGCTGAAGAGCACTTTTGACATCCTGCATTATGTGGCAGCTGGCTACTAAAAAATGTTCCCAAATACTCAACTTTAACATAGCAATTTAATAGCAGAGGCAACAAGCTTAAAAATAGCATTTTGAAGACAGAGATTTTTGAAAGAACCACGACAGAGTGAATTCAGAGAAGGACAGTGGACCTGGGGAAGGGTCTAGAGGACAAGAAGAGAAGCTCATGGGGGCCGGGATTGTTTAGCCTGGAGAAGAGGAGTCTCAGGGGACACCTTATCAGTCTCTACAACTGCCTGAAAGGAGCTTGTAGAAAAGTGAGGGTTGGTATCTTCCCCAAGACAACCAGCAGCAGGGTGAGAGGAAATGGTCTGAAGCTGGGCCAGGGGCGGTTCAAGTTGGAAATCAGGAAGAATTTTTTCACTGAAAGGGTGATTGGGCACTGGAATTGGCTGCCCAGGGAGTGGTGGAGTGTTTTGAGAAACAACTGAATATGGCAGTCAGTGCTGTGGTCTTTGGTCAAATGTTGGGCTTGATCCTGGAGGTCTTTTCCAGCCTTAAGGATTCAATGAAGTCACAACATGAACTAAGAGAAACAGATAATTGTGTGCCAGTGCTGCCAGATTTGCTTTAACTGAACCCTGCTGTGGTCAGACATTGTTTATATTAATTACAATTAATATTATGTTAATTAAAAGTTATCTGCCAAAGCAGAGCTCATAGCAAGAGGCATTGATGTAGAAATGGACAGCCCTGTGCTGTGTTCTGTAAAGCTAAGTGCTTTCTTTTGCCAAGCCAAGAATCAAATTCAACCCTCAACACTAACATTCTTACAAATAACTTGGTCCCTTAACAGAAAGCATAATCAATTATTTACACTTCTTTATTGCATTATTTTACCAAGTCTGTTAAAAATACAAACCTTAACCTCCACCCTACCTCACTCAGAGAAGTATTAGAGATGGGCAACTATCACCTTGTCCTTCCTCAGTTATTTAAAAACAACACAAAGACCCCTGACTTGCACTCAGCATCACATGCAGTAGGCACACAATTGCAAACTCTGAAAAGCATTCATTTCTTTGCCTGTACTGTTCTCAAACCCTGGCAGAACACAAGGAAAACTATCTGTAGGATATGGGAACATCCCTGTTGTACTCATCCAGTAATAGTGGCACACAGCAGATGACAGAGTGGCTTCTATTTTGATGTTATTGGAATTCCAGTGTATTTTGAATTCAACACCACAGCAAACTTGTGTATACTTGATGCTTCTGTGAACTAAACTAAGGCTCCTCAACTCATCCTCTTCAGGACAAAAATCATTCTTAGAACACACCATCTCCTGCCAGCACTCAAAAACAATTTAAACTATCTCTAATACCTCCCCATGTTGCAAGTGAAGCAAAAGATCCATCTCTAATTTTAAACTCTGGAGTTAAAGCCTAGTGATAGATCAAGTTAAGCAAGCTGCAAGCCAGTATTAAGGGAATTTTAAGTCCATGAGGGGAATTTTCAGGTTAAAAAGGCATCAACTCCACAGAAAGAGTTCCTGGTATGGTTTTAGCAGAGGTTGCCACTTAAAAGTCATGCATATAAAAAGCCACTTTTATCAAATCGAGTGTTGCACCTGCTTTTATGCACATATTTTAACAGGACTATCAGTGAAGAAGATACTGAAAATATGCAAGTCTAAAACTGAAGACCAGTTAAATGTGTCATGAATCAGGCCATGGCAAATCACAACAATTCTAAATTTCTTAATGGGCTTTCTCATGGAGACACAGAATCTTAGCAAATCAGCCTATTTTTACAAATAATACTATAAAGCCTAGAATTCCTCACATTTTATAGCCCAGAACATAAAAATAATTATGAGTTTCTACAAAAAAGGACAGCATTTCTGAGAGTCCTTTTTTTTTTTTTTTTTTTTTACACCTGAACAAAAACCTTTTCTTTTAACTGTAGCAAAATTACAAGCTTTCAATCTCACATAGATGCTTACAGAGGGAATGGTTAGAGCCTGCCCCAAACAGCAGAGGACTGAGCTGGAAGAGACCTCTGGAGATAATCCAATGCACCTATTTCACATAGGTTATCTACAACAGACTGTCTGGTACCAGGTTAATACAGGGTTTGAATAGCCCAAGAATGGAGATTTCACAGTCTTTGAGAAACCTCTGATCCTTCTTGACCACTTTCACAGGAGAATGATTTCTTATCTGTTGCCTTTTGCCCTTTCACTGGTGTAAGGCAGAGCAATTTAGCTCTGTCACCTTTAATGCCTGTAAATGATGACATTTTCTTTTACTCAGAAGACCTCCCATAAAACCTAAGTTGAATTACCTAAATGAAAACCACTCTTAAATTTGAAGTCAAGCTTGGTAAGGAAGCTTGTAGATTACAAACCCATCTGAATAAAAGAGATGATGCAGCCTCAAAGTCTCAGCTCCCACAATCTTGCACAGGAGAGTGAGCAGCACTTCCAGCCTCTTTCCAAGACCTGCACAATTTACTCAGCTGGTACAAAGATAAAGGGATGTACAATTGCTAGAAACAGACATAGACTGAGCAGCAGGTATGAAAACAGCCTGGAGCTCCAAAATTCTGATTTAGCCTTGAAACAAATGTGAGCTTCATGAGTTCCCAGGGAAGAGCAGTCTGCCTCACAGGCTATCCAAGGAACATAGAATTGGTTGGGTTTGTTATTTTGTTTGGTTTTTTCCCCAAACTTTCTTGTACTATAAACTTGAATAGACTTTAGTTAGACACACTACCAAAACTAACCACTACTCTGATCTGGAGACAGGATAAACTTGAGATGGCTGTGCTCAATTAGCAGCTTCCCTACTCTACTGCTAAAACCAAAACCCTCCCTCAAAAAATACAGTAGAAGTTTTTTGGTTTTTTTTTTTAAGAAAATACTAAATGGGCATAGTCCAACAGTTTAAGCTGTGCCCATATTCAGCAAGTACAATTATTTTACCATACCACTAAAAAAAATTAAAAGAAAATATAAAGGACTTAATACAGAGAAGTACAAGATAAGCCTTGTTTTCCTAATTGAATGGCAAGACTAAAATACTCACAGCATCTTCTCACACACATACCACATGCTACCTGCAGCTGAGTTCACACAGAATCCTACACCATGTGTTTAAAACTAGACTCAATAAGTTCAAGAAAACATTGACTAATACTCATTTCTGCTCTGGCAAAGGGAAGGACATGATAGGATCAAAGGATTAGATATCACCTCCATTAAAGCACCTGACTATGTTAGTGTTTTCCTGTGGATGTTATGACAGTGTAGGACAGGTAGCTACCTAAATAAGCTTAAGCTTGATGTTCTTAGCAACTCCTAACAAACTTCCTTCTCTCTGCCCTGTTGAGCTAAGTAGTTTCTGCTTCTAAGATAATTAGTAATCCCTATTGGAGAGAACATTTCTTTGTCTATTTTCACATTTTCAAAGAAAACATTACTCCCTTGATCATACCCCTTCAATACTTGCAGCATTCACATTCTCTGATAAAATCCCTTTGCCCAGGATTTT
>JAHXMQ010003319.1:34974789-35007906 GCA_020466415.1 Ammodramus savannarum pratensis | reverse complement strand
TTTTAATATATCATTTTCTTTTAAAATAATATATATCATAAAGTAAAAAAATCAACCTTCTGAAACAAGAAGTCAAGATTCTCATCTCTTCCCTCGTCCTGAGACCCCTGTGAATACCACCCCATGTGGAATTGCAGCATTGTGCTGGATCTCTCACTGCCATTCATGAAAGGCACACATGAAACCTCTCAGAGCTCAATGGGACTTGCAGCCTCTCACTGGGCATCTTTCATGTAACTTGACATCCTGCTGTGTGAAAAACAAGAAGGCACTAAACACTTGCCCCTTGCTATGTGAACTAGACAATAGCTGCATTTTTCATCAATGAAATAATCTAGAATTTAACTGTGAAGTCAGCTGTGATTTACTGTAAAAAGTGCAGTTAATAACTTGCATCTTTCTAGCTACAACATCAACACAAATGTCTATAACTCCACCACTTCCCTGGGCAGCCTGTTCCAATGCCTGACCACCCTTTCAGCAAAGATATTTTTCCCAATATCTGATCTAAACTCCCTCTGATGCAGCTTGAGGCCACTTCCTCTCATCCTGTCACTTGTTACCTGGGAGAAATGACTGAGTCTCTCCTTGCTGCAGCCTCCTTTCAGGGAGGTGTAGGCTAACATCAAAGTTCGTCCTCAAAGCTCAGTTCTGGTTAACCAGAGAAATTGAATTTTAAGAATGGTGTAGAAATTATTGAATTCCAACTGAAAAAACTGACATTTCCAAGTGAAAAAGTAAACAATAAAACCTCAAGTATTTAGGAAGCACAGATACTGAAAAGACATTTTTCAGGTATCTGCCAGTCTTCTTCAATTTGTAAAGTGATGGAAGGAAAGAAAAGCTGCAGATGAGAAAAAACACAGAATATTCTCTCTCATCACCAAGATGTGAAAGAAAAGGATGAGCTCATCTCTAACAGCACCAGCTTTTTCCATGCAGCATGTGCCACTTGGGCACATCACATGTCAGATAAGATCACAGCAGTGCCACACAGCAGAGCACGCATTTGCACATGCCTTCTTCACTTGTCACCAATGAGTCATCCCCTGCAAACCACAGAAAACTGATTGTTTTCACCTCGAAGAGGCAAACTTTGTTACTTCCAAAGAACAAAAGTTTAAGTAAGATCTTCAATTCTGATGGAATTGATGCAAGGTTAGTCAGCACGTCCAGTTATCTGTGCTTCACTGCTATACATGCACCTTATGTATTGGTGTAAGGAAATTCTGATTCATTAAAATATCCCAAGTAACTGCTTACTCAATTGTAAAACTGAAATTAGGACACAGCTTAGCAGACTGCTCATCAACACCAAAAATAGCAAGGCCATGGAAATACTGACACAGAATAATATGTTATTACCTCCTGCTTAGCTACCTGTAAACTACCTGTTTATCATACACAGTCACAGTGGTCACAAGGGTCTTCACGGTGAGAGAGAGACAAGAATGTTGACCTCATGTTCAGAAGGCTTGATTTATTGTTTTATTATATATATTACATTATTACTATGCTAAAAGGAATAGAAGGAAAAGTTCTCAGAAGGCTAGCTAAGCTAAGAATAGAAGAGGAATGAGTAACAAAGATCTGTGTCTCAGCAGAGAGTGAGATGCAGCTCTGCCGTGAGTGGTCAGTAAATCCAAACATCCACAGGAGACCAATCACAGATCCACCTGTTGCATTCCACAGCAGCAGATAGCCATTGTTTACTTTTTGTTGCTGAGGCCACAGCTTCTCAGAAGGGAGAAAAATCCTAAAGAAAGGATTTTTATGAAAAGATATCGGTGACAATACACATCTATTATTTGATTCTATCTTCCAAAAGAAGTTTAATACCAACATTGAACATACAAAATGCATGCTCACTGTGAGCAAAGCAGCCACAGAGCTCTTCCCAAGGGGCCACACTGTCCTCACTCAGCTCTGTGCTGTAAAATTGTCTTCAGCTACTCCGTTGCCATCACCCCTCTCTGCCCACCCCATGGCACAAAGGTCCTGACACAGCCCAGCCAGAGCACGACTTGGAACTGCAGCTCTGAGGTTTCCATTTGGGATGTTCTGGCCTCTCAATATTTACTGCAAAACCTGTTTTCCTTCTAACAAGAAATGGCATGACTCCAAGTTTGGGATCTGCCACTGCATGTCACATTTCTTTAAATCTCTGATAGCTTTCTCTTAATTGTGAAGTTAGAGGAATCTCTGGAAAATTCACTAAGAAGCAACAGATGAGAAGGAACTTGTCTTTCTGTATTCTTCAGCAGAAAAAAAAAAAAAAAAACAAACAAACTTAAACTTGAGCTTGTTACTGGCACAGCACTGAGAGGCAAGAGGCATTTTTGCATAGTTTCCAAAACTCACACATCTTGGGGAACTTGGCATGACTCCTTTTAAAACAAGCCCTGCTCTCCTTTGACAGAGATGGGGTTCACTGCATCCTCACACTTCACTGGAGGTATAGGAGCAAGCTGAGACTGGGGAAAACCTGGCCACAGCAAGTTTACAGAGAAAGCAGATTAAAGAATGTGATCTATAGACCATAAAGTGTAGGAAGCACCTTAAGATCATGCCTCATCAGAGGCTTGTTCCAAAGCAAGTAAATTCCATCAAGATCAATAAGCCCTTGAAGTGGATTCCAGACAATTCATACAGGGGAAAAAAAAAAAATATATATATATATATAAGTCCTTTCAAAGGGAAGAATAGCAAACCAGAACAAAGAGGGAGAGGCTGCAGATAAGTGAGTGCAGCCAGAGGTAACAGAAAAGGCTGCACTCCAGATACAGAAGTCTACTGAAGCATCTCAAAGTGCCATTGCTCCATATATTGCAGAAGCCATTCTTTTTATTCTTCCACTCTTTTATTATTTCTTGAGTCAAAGCCAGGAGCTCCCTGAGCAGATCTGATTTCAGAACTGCTACACTCAGATAAATAATAGATACCAACTCTGAAAGGAAATAATTTCAAACTTCAGATTTGCTTTAGCACCACTGCAAAGCCTCCATTGTCTCCACAAGTGAATGTAGTCTGCTGCACAGAAAAATGTGTACTCTCCTCTTTCGAGGAGAAAGCTTCTCCTCACAGGACAAAACAGAGTTAGTGATAACCTTTACTTTACAAGGGCCAGAACCTTAACCTGAGCACAGATGTGCATATTTCCACAGATGGCACTTTCAGGTGAGGATTGTGACAACAACAGTTGTGGGACTCAAGAAAAAATTCTTTTTCTTGCTCCTCTTTATGCCATGTTCTCCCCCACAGATGTGGAAGTGCTGTGGTTTTACCCAACCTGGTAGCTGAGTGGGACACAGCGGCTCACTCTCTCCCCTAGCATTCCCAGAGGGGCTGAAGGCCCTCTCCTCCTCCTCCTCCCAGCATGGGGAGACCAGGGCAGAGAGGATTAGAGAGGGCAGGCAGTGGGGCAGTGGCTCTCCCTGTTTTCCAGGTAGCAGAGCTGAGACAGACCTGGCCCACAACTTCCTTTGGGTGATAGTGTTCACAGGGGTCTTGGGATGAGGGAAAAGATGAGAATGTTGACTCCACGTTCAGAAGGCTTGATTTATTGTTTTATGATATATATTAAAACTATACTAAAAGAATAGAAGAAAGGGTTTCATCAGAAGGCTAGCTAAGAATAGAAAAGGAATGATAACAAAGGCTTGTGCCTCAGACAGACAGTCCGGACAGCTGGTCTGTGATTGGCCATTAATTAGAAACAACCACATGAGACCAATCACAGATCCACCTGTTGCATTCCACAGCAGCAGATAATCATTGCTTACATTTTGTTCCTGAGGCCTCTCAGATTCTCAGGAGAAAAAATCCTAAGGAAGGGGTTTTCCATAAAATGTGTCTGTGACATGGCTGGACAGTAGCAGAGCTGGCACTCTCACCAGACCACACAATCTCAGAGAAATGCTTCATATGTACCAACAACCTGAGAAGGTTCCTTTCCTGATTATGCTGAAAGGAGAAACCTTAGGTTTGAAGCATTATTTCCATGGAAAATAATCTCTCCTAAGCTATGAGAGTGTCAAATTAGCTCACATCTCTAGAGCCCTGTCCCACACACAGTTATGCCAACAGCAAAACTGACACACACAGAGCATTGCTGTGAACACACAGGACACTTCTTTTGCCACTCTTCCTGTTGGATATAATCCTGCCTCATTGATGTCTTGTTCCAAACTGATTAAACTCCTTTATGAACAATGCAGCCCTTGAAGTGTGTCTCTGACAGCACTTAGTGAGAAAATTACATGTTCCTCCAAGCAGAAGGAATAGCTAACAGGATAAAAGAAAGCTTACATAAGTAGTACAGTTGATCTTTCCAAAAGAACTTTCTAAAATACTAAACCCTGCAACACAGACCTGACTGAATAACAAAAGTCAGAGTTGGTTTAACTGAAGGTCATTTTCCACTCTGAAAGATTTTTCCCTTATCAGGAGCAGTATCATAAGGTAGAGCCTCTGAGGAAAAAACCTGGGCAAATATCCTAAGGTGTCAATATTTTTGCCTGCCTGCACTCCCAAGACCTCTTAAAGAAAGATTTATATTAACAGAACAATACAAACTTGTCCTAGCAGGAACTTGAACTCTGTGACTATTCCCTTCTAAAATATACTCTTTCTTGTCTGTTCTCTTTGCAAACACTTGAATTGCCAAAATCATCTGACTCACCTGCCCCCAGCAGTGAGCAGCCTTAAGTCCTTCTCATGAATAACACTTTCTCCTTTCCCTTCTGGCTGTAGTTCAGCTGAGCCACTAGCACAGGATCCATGGATCCTGCAGGAGAAATCATGCACATCCTTGAGGACTGCCTATTATTCATTTTATTCACCACTAAATGTGCAGGAATGAGATCTTTATGGTCCCTTACAACCCAAATCACTATGAAAGACTATGAAAACACTCCATGTTATTTTTTGTTCCTCAGCTGCTTTTCCAAATGAGGCAATAATGTAGTGGCTTTCTAACTCTCTCCTTGTAGAGATGAAAATTTATTAGAGCACCTGACCACTCCAGTGGAAGCAGATATATCATTCTGATGGAAAAATCCATGTGTTCATATCTGCCCTTACAGACATTTAAACCTCAGAAATTACCTTGTGTTCTAGGAGAGGAAAGGGAAGCACAAATACTTGTTTGGGTGCCTTGTTAGGGAAGGGAAGGGAAAATACTGATCGGGATTTCCTAGGATCAGTAGAGTGGACATTAAAGCCATGGCATGTTATGATCCATAGCTTACAGCTGAAGTTCCATCAGAACTGTAGATGATATTACAGACTGGGGCATCTTTTTGTTATGCTATAGCATCCCACAGAAAATCACCACTGGAAAGGCTGCTCAGAGCTTTCACTTTAATGTGGGAAACCATAATTGTGCTTCAGGCATCTCAGTCAAGCAGAACAAACAAGCTAAAAAAAAATAATTTGAAGCACAGACTCTAGCCGTGACCCTGTTAGACATCAAATGTTTTTCATTTAATTTAACCAAGAACTAAGAACTTCCTCTGCCTACCACATTTTATGAACTTGACTGACTGCAGAGGACGTATTTTAAGTCTCTACTGCTAAGTTATTTGTGAAAGCATTTGTAATTTAGCACATGAGCATACAGGAGGCAAAACTTAGCTATTAGTGATCAATAATATGTATTTATTCTGAATTTTCTGGGTTTTGCTGTTTTGGTTGTTAATCTACTGTGAAAAAAACCCCATTTTTATAGAACATTTATTCCCTTTCAAAGGAAATTTGCAATTTGTACTACAACCATTTTGGTTCTGTCCTACAACTCTTTCCAGAGCTGAAAACACCAACTAATGGGGCTAAGTTTCAGACCAAACTCTTATCCTCTCTTGTAAAAACCTTGATGAATAGTGTCCTGTTTACCAATTTAAAAAAAAAAAAACCTTAAGATTAAGAATATTGACAGGAATATTCACATACAGTTAGACACAAGAAAAAGCCTGTGGAAGGTGGGATGAGCCTGACTCCTACCTGTTGCACATCAGCTGATCTTGGACTATGTGTCCTTGCCCTTACCTTCTTTCCAGGTAAGGAAAGATTGGGAGTAGCTTCTACTCCCACTTGGGCAACTCTGGAAAATTTCCTGAGATAATCAGGAGACAGAGAGAATTACTTGCCCAGCTTTTGAAGGGGCTAAAAGACCAGGGGTGATTTGCATTTGGCCACTGGCAAAGGCATCACGGAAAGATGTGCCTGTAAATAAGGTGTCATTAATTTACCTGTTTCATGCCACTGAGTTATTGAGGCACTGGGTGCTGCTAAATCAATAATAATCAATACCAGCAAATGCATGAACAGCACTTTTTCTTTGCTTTTTCAGCCATGTAGCAGATGCTCAGCTGGGATAACTCTGTTCCCTGCCTCCGGGGGCCCCAGCAGCAAAGTTGGGACTCCACACCTCTAAACCCTGCATAGAATAAAACCATGACACAGGAGACTGCACAATCCTTAGACACCCCTCTACAGTTTAAGATGCAGTGCCTGGTTGTTTAAGTGGTGCTCATATTCACCTAATTTCATTTCTGGTAGTTTCTGTGGTTTGTCTCCCATCTATCAAAACAGGGATCAAAACAGGGCCCTGAAGGACCCAGCTCAATGTATTCCTTTAGATAGGAAAGTAAGACTTACAAAAAAACCAAACAAGTTTTTCTACCCTCAGGAATTGTAGCAGCAAATGAGAAATTGGATTCTTTGTGTCATTCTACCATATATTAACAGACTCAGGAAATCTCACTAATAGGAAGTGCTAGAACTTTTTTTTCCCTGATGCTGCAATTACTGCTCTTGCAGATATAATTAATCTTCTCCCTGCCTGCACTCAGTATGTTTGCCACACAGCACCATCCCCAAAATGCTTGTTACATACCCTCAAAGCAGCAGAGTTTACATTCACACTTAGTATTTATTACACAAGGGCTGAAGAGTTTGCATATCTGCATCCAGCCCTTCTCCACAGCTTTCCATTTCTCACACTTATCTTTGAAACAGCTGGAAGTAATTGCTGGAAAGCCCTGATAATCCTATTCAGATAAGCCACAAGGAACACCACATTTCTAGTTTCCAACAGTATTCAAGTAAACCAGAACATGAATCAACCAGCCTACACAGATATCAATCTCTGTAATACAGCTTTTTAAACTTTATTTGGTAATTCCATCAAATTATGCAGGTTAATAGGTGTATTTGGTGGCATGTAAGTTATTTTTAAAAGGGTACAAAGAGCAGCCACACTCCAACAACCAGCAACATTTATTTAGAAAAACACTACACGTCTTGAAAACAGGACTTCTTTTTAATGCAATTAAGTGGAAATTATTGGCTTTCTTTTCTTCAAGGTTACACCCAAGTTTCATATAAGGCATGATCCCCAGCTGTGCAGTTGCTTAAGCTGCATTCATGTTAACAGACGTTAAATATTTCAGTCTCTGAAACCATATCCACAAAATGGAGAATTTCAAAGGCTACATTTGAATATGCAAATTTGAAATGTCACTCTTGATGAGCAGGCAGAATTCTTTCGTTTCCTCCAACTTATGGATTCCTTGATTTCAGATCTAAAAGAAACAGATGCCATCATGCCACCTGACCTCCCAAATTCCTGCAACACAACAGTTTCTCCAGAAGCACAGATATAACCCTTGTGCTCACTGCCTGCTTTACTCTCTCATATTTAGTGTCAAGCAAAGAGCAAACCCAGGCTGGGTACTGTGGAGCATCTGATTCTGCTGTGACCAGAGAAACTTCACTGACCTTTAATGTTAAGCAAGTGCAAAACCTCAGTCAAGTAATGCCCTTTACTGTGCAAACCTTATGCCATTATTTTACTGGATCCAATTATGCCCAGGAAACAGAATGGGTACAGTCATGTGAAGCAAAAAAAGGAAGCACATATTGCAGCCTCCTATGCACTGCTGAAGTATTCACAAGGTAGAAATTCACTGCTTCTTCCCAAGATGGCTCTGTCTGCAGAGTGACTTTCTACTTCTTCCTGTTTAATTGCTGTGCTTGGACACAGGTTACAGGTTTGCCTTAGATACTTGTTTACAGCAAGGAAATAAATGTATGATACAGACAGATATAAATATTCACTCAGTTTTACTTCAGGAGAAGAAATTCTGTGAGAAATAGTTTGCCAAGTAACAAATGGTGATTGTCAGGCCACAACTAGGGTAGTACTACACAGACAACAGCAGATACTTGTCACTGTCATTTTCTGGAAAAAAACCCTTGCCCAGGATTGTTCTCCTGGGAAGCTGAGAAGCCTCAGAAAAAAAGGAAAACAATATTATCTCATTTGGTTCTCTTGTGTTTTGCTGCTTTGGAATGTGATTTGGACACTGTTTACCAACAGGTGCATGTTTCATTGGTTTCATGTGAATTGTTTTAACTTAAAGACCAATCATGGTCCAGCTGTGTTAAGGCTCTGGAAAGAGTCACAAGTTTTTCATTATTATCTTTTAACCTTCTGTAAGTATCCTTTCTCTATTCTTTAGTATAGTTTTTAGTATAGCATTCTTTAATATAATATATAACATAATAATAGATTAGCCTTCTTAGAACACGGAGTCAGATTCATTCCTTCTTCCTCCGATGGGGGACCCAGAAAACACCACAAAATTTTTTAGTCATCAGGCAGAGGGCAAATGCAGCACAAGGCTCTATTTCTCTCCTCCTATTTCCATAAATATTTCTCTATAATTCAGCTTTCAGCATCTTTCATCAGTCCTCCCTTTTATTTGACATCATCACTTTAACTAGCTACCCTGTTGCTATTTCCTCCTTTTCTGAGAAGTGGAACCTTTCCTCCTATACCTGTCTAGAATTTGCCTAAACAGCAAGTGATCACATGGTTCTAACAGCAAGCATCCATCACAACACCCAAAATAAGAAATGTAGGAAGCTCCTGAGACAGTGAACACAGCATTGCTTCTTGATGGTAAAAGGTGTTTTTCAACCAGTAGAGTTTTCTCTCTAACAGAGTGCTTTTCATCAAGAGCAAAATCTTTAAATGCATGCTTCTAAGGTTCCACATACAACAATTTGATATTAATAGAAAGAATAAAAACCCCTCTGACAGACCTGCAAGATACAGCAAACCTTTAGGAATTGTGCTACATTCAGGAGCTGTACTGCAATGCACATGCTCACCAAAGCCTGTTGGCAAATTTGGTCTAAGTGACAAGGTAATGAAAAACTTACTGCTTAGAAATAATCAAGTTCAGCTCTAGCTCTGCAAAGAATTTTAGCAATTTGTCCAGCTCTCCACAACCTAGCCAGTGCATGCTAACTACAGGAATAAATTAAAATAACATGGCCTTGGCTTTGGGCTGGTCAGGGTAGGCCCTGGTAGGGTTTATATCAGGGTCAGTACATACATTTAGCACTTACTGGTAGGCAAAGGGGATGAATGAAGAGTTCCACCCAGTTTTGCTGGTTATGGAGTTTCTTTAAAATAGGGAAATTTGACTGTGAAATAGAAAAAAGCTGTTTGAGGAGTAGGACCAAATTTTCTTCCCTGACTTAATTTAGAAACCACAGTCATAGATCTGGTGTGAGGCAGATCTGTTCTGTTCCAGTACTGCAGACAACTAGGAATGGGCACTAAATACTATGGGAGCACTTAGGGTACAGAGTAATTCTTCAGATAGATCTGATGCCTTCTTATAAACTTTGTGCTGATCTAAGAGAAGTCAAAAAGCAACTCAAAAATCCAACTTAGGTAACTAATCTTACAAATCCAAGTGAACAAACCCAGTCCCACTGCTCACTGACACCAGTTTGCTTTGCAGCACCTGATCACACGTCAAGAAACCACTTTTCAGTACATAATTTGAATGCCCATATGTCCATCTTACACCTGAGTTACCTGAGGCATCAAACAGACTAAAAATACTTAAGGTCCCAGAAGGAAGCAGGGCCAGGCTAGAGCATCATTTGATATGAAAACAGCAGTCATCCTTCCAGCACATTATCAGTGCTCACTAACTTGGAACAGTTGGTCTGTCTGCAGTTTGATCCACTGCTGCCCAGTTATTGATGTAACATTTTCTCTAAAATGCTTTCTAGTGAAGGTTAGCAGCTCCTTGCTTTTGTTTGAAACATCTGCTGCCAAAAATCCTTCCAAGATGTCAGCCCAGATCATTCCCATGCTGCTGCTGTTTTACTTTACACTAGGTAAGTTTATAGGATTCTTTACACAGAGATTCTGGTCTAACATCAGTTTTTCAGCCCTTTTATTTAATGGATTTCATCAAATCTGGTAGATTTGATGTCCAGATTGGGGATGTTAACAGGTGATTTTTACCTTCAGCATTTCTCAGCTCTTATCTTTACTAATCCAAACTAACCATTCCCATTGGCATTTTAAGGGCTGAGTTGTTACTGTAACATTGCAATCCTACTGACAGCATCTCTCCATGTGCTGTCAGAATCCATGAACAGCATGCAGGAGAATGTCAAACTCAATTGTTCCTCACAAGCACTCAATCCACTGATAAGAAATGCTTTCCCAGCTTAAAACCCATCCCGCTCTGCAGAAACTTCTAGCATTTGATTTGAACACAAAATTCAAGCATGATAGAAAAACCAGAGGGTAAAATCTCTGGAGACTGGCTGGAGTACCATATATCTAGGAAGATTAGACATCAGTGTTGCTACCAGTAACGTGAGACTCCAGTGAGCATTTCCCATGGTGTGCTGCACACGTTTCACTGGAACACCAGTGCCTGTGGCTTATCTCTCCAGACTCAGCTCTCCACAAGAAAAAGCAGTCAATTAGCTAAAAGTCCTGCATAGACAAGTTCAATTACATCTATTTCTCCAGACCTCTATGGGGATAAACTACATGCAGGACCAACAGGGTTGATAATTAACAACCAAATTATAAAGCAGAAGTTAAATTACCGTAATCCACGAAAGAGTTAAGCTTGGAGGCAAAAGATGAAAGAAAGCCTAGCAAAAAAACCTATGGTAGCTTGCTCAAAATGAATTACTCAGTCTAATGTTTGCCCTTTAAGTCATTCCAGACTTACTACAATATATCTGCTAGTGTTTTGGCCTCTAGATAACCTGCCTAGTAAATCAAAGCAAAACAGTGCATAATTAAAACCTAGTCTGGTTCAGATTATAGAATATACAATTTATTTTTACAAGTAAGAAGACAAACCCCATAATTCACTTGACATTTCACCACTCTCTTGAAATATAGTCTTTCCACTGGTGAAAATAAACTGCCTAGCAGCTGTGTTATATATTTTACCTAAATGTATATTTAGATCCATGATGTGCACAGTCTAACAGATTTGTAGCAGTTTTAAGGAGCAGAGACAGTCCCTACTCAGCTTTCACACAGGCGAGTTGGGAAAACATGGTAATAAATGGTAATAAATGGCATTTGGGTAAACAGAAGAACAGTAGAGACTAGCAGGATACTTCATTGGTACCATTTCATTGAGAAATAGCCTTTACCTTGTTTGGATTCCTTCATTCCAACCTGTGTCTGCAGGATCCCTGTGCTCAGAACCAGTGAGGTGCTAACAGCACAAATTTCACAGTTAAAATCCCAATGATAGCCCCAACACCACTGAGCTCTGTAAACACAGTGGTTTGTACTGGGTGGGATATCCAGGCAGAGCTGCTGATGTGTCTCAAGAATGCACCCTGCCAACACAAATTGTACCCTCAAACTCAGAATTTCAGATAAATCCCTAATATCTGGCTCATGTCCTACTCTCCTCAGTTCAGTTCACTTCCCTGCTCCATAGATGTTGAAAGCTCACAGGATCATTCTGTACATCTTTAGCTGGAATCCCAATTCCATGCATTTCCAATAGCTACATTTTTAAGCCTGGACACTTGATGGAAGATGCAAGAGAAAAGGGAATCATCTCTGCATGTTCTTGCCCCCTTTTTTGTGTGTCCCACTCCATCACAGACAACTGCATCCTACTTTCCTCAGCCATAAGCAATGCTAACTGTGGCACATTTTGTACAGGTAACACAACAATTTCTCCAGCTATAAGCTTTGAGATAGCTTCCGCAAGGAAAACAAAACTTAATCCCAAAATAAGCAATCACCACCTTCTTTACTACAGCCCTCAGCCCTGTCTGTTACTTGCTACTGCATGACTGCAGCAAAGTCTGTATTACACCAGACAGAGAAGATGATTTCCTATTGTTCCTGTGTGACAATCTTTGTATTACTGCTGTGCCACAATCCCAGGGGAGCTCAGCTCACAGCCAGCCAGAGCCTGCTCTGTGTCTTCCACCTTGCCTGTGACAAAGAGCAGCTGGGAAGGCTTCAGCTGGAAACAAGCCCTTGCTTCAGGCTAAGTTTTGTACATTTTCTGTATCGCTACCTCAAAGATATCCTTGCAAACCAGGACTTCCCAGGAATTCTGACACTGTCAGTGCTGCTGACAAATTATATCACTTAAAATGGAAGGGGAGGAAGGATATTTAAATAATAAGGAAAGACCAATATTCCTTAGCAAAATTTATTTGCATTAAATCATGGTCTTGGGAGTCACTGAGTGGCTCTGATTTCTCAGTGAAGTGTTTACTGCAGAGCCAAGGGCAACCCCAGAAAATCATACCCAGAAACATATACAAGAAGAAATAACTTTTTTTTTGTCCCATTAGCTCTGTCTTGACACACATAAAATACCTTTTTTGCCCTTTTATACTGTCACGTGTTAGTTACACTGGATCTGTTACCATCAACACCACATTTTCCATTCACGTGAACAATCTGTGGCTCATTTCAATCTCCAAACCAGAGGTTTTCCCATTGGCATGGCCTCAATCACTGTCAGAGGAAGGGTTAACCCTTGGGGTCATGTGACTGTCATGCTCTGAATAGTATTTCTCCTGTCCAATGACTGCTGTTTAAAGGTGGTGTAAGCACACCACATCCCAGGCAGGATGGCTCCCTCCATAGGCAAGTAGGATAACAAACACTCTCCTAGGCAAAAGGTGTCCCACACATCCCAAAAGGTAAACAGTTTCTTATCTTTAGGAGGCTGGATGATTAATTATCCACACAGTGCCATGGGCAATGCTGTATGAGAGACATCCTCACTCCCTGACCACCCTGCAGGCCACACTGAGGTGGTTTGGGACAACTCACATTTGGCTGTCCTCTCTGCTTCTCAGAAACCCTGGTTCAGGTGGGCTCCCATTAGCTGGTTTGTAAATTAAAAGTACAGGGCACTGGTCCATGTCCTCCCTTGTCTGAAGCAGTGGCATTAGGGGACTGTTGGACCAGGTTGCATTTCCCCTTTGAGAAATAGTATGGGACTCATTTGCCAGGACTGGCAAAGGCTTTGTGTGGCCTCCATCACGGCTTTGGGCTACTGCTCCAAGAATTGTCTCCAAACCCAGTGAACCCGAAAAATTCAACCCTTCAAAGGATCCTAAACTTTTCCATCATCTTGACTGCATTTTGCAATTTCTCCTGTCTTCCTCCAGATCTTAGTAATATAATACACTGCTACTTATTCTTTCCTAAAGGGAAATCAGTGGAAGAGGAAAGACTAATTCCCACCTTCAGGTATTGGGACAAACCCACTCAGGCTGAGCCTTCTCTCAAGCCTTCCTCTAAGGTGGTACAGAAGGTACCACCATGGACAAAACCCAACAGCTTGCCTCCAATGGTGGGGAAATCCCTACAGGGCATTTTTGATCTAACAGAAATAATCCCTGGCTCACATGTTATGTGTTCCTGAGCTGGAGGGGACTGGAGGATTGGTTGTGGGCACAGAGCAACAGGCAACGCTCTATGAGTAGCATCCTTGCTCCCTGACCACATTGCAGGCCACACTAAGCTATTTGTCACACCTCACGTGTGCCTTTCCTCTCTGGCGCTTGGGAACCCTAATTCAGATGGGGTAGCTTTTATTTTTGAAACAAGCCACCATCAAGACCTCTGATAGAGGAGAAATCAGGTTTTCAAGAAAAATTCTTCATTACTGTGTTGGAAAAAGGATCTTGTAGTCTCAGCTCAACAGCCCCATGGCTTTTACTGGCAGTCTCTAATGCACTAGAGGCTCTTGTGTGCAGTGAAATGATGCTCTCTCTGTGTTAATACTGGAAATAAACTATGATACCACTTTGAATCACTGGGTGTCCTTAGGAGCTTAAAATGGTTCAGCACAGATAGGGAGCAGCAAAGGAGACCAGCTGCAGAGCACATCAAGAATGACCCATGTGACAAAGCAGCAAGTGTCTGAGAATGTTCTGCTGCTAGTACTCAGATTTCATGGCAGCAAACTGGTTGTTCAGCATTGTAGAACACAAAGAAAGAGTTCAAGAGGAGGGATGTCCAGGAGAAGATCCCTTCATTTTCCCCCAGGTTGTTGTGCTGAGCATGATGCCATATGGTCTGGAATATCCCCTGGGTCAGCTGGGGCCAGTTTTCCTGGCTGTGTGTCCCCTCCCAAATCCTTGCACACCCCCAGCATCCAGAAGCAGAAAAGGCCTTGATGATGTACAAGCCCTGCTCAGCAGTAACCAAAACATCCCTGTGTTATCAACAGTGTGTTCAGCACAAAACCAACACACAGCCCCACGCCTTCTACTGGGGAGAAAATTAACTGTACCCCAGCCAAAACCAGCACACATGGAGACAGCAGCTTGAACATTTCAGAGAAACTAAAGCCCCTAATTAACCATGCACCAAAACCAATTATGACACAGGATAGGTTAAGAAAGATGAGAGCAAAGCTGAATTGAGGTGAGCCAGAAGCCCATGACAGGTTAGGTACCAACCCCAGAATCCAGCACAGCCTGATTTACCCAGCTTGTCCTCAGGGCATAGCTGAGATTTGTCTATGGCACAGACACTGTGGGAAAACATCAATCTGAAACTGAAATCTGCTTCTTACCACCTGACTGTCACAAGGAAAACCCACAGTAGTAGGGACTGGCACAGCTTCCTCTCTTGTGCTCCACTCGCAGGGGCCACAGGAGCCACTGTGTGATGGACCAGGGCAGCTTTCTGGGTCCTTGCAGGGGAAATTTCCACTGTGGGACTCACTGCTGATTGAGGGAAAGCACCCAGCCATTTCACCCTCACAGGTGTGCAGATGCAGCAGCCCTCCAGGTCACCATGCACAGCAGCCATTTCCAGGTAACAAAAAACCAACTGTGTGGAAAACATGAATAAAACATACCCCATGCAAGGCAATAAAGAAAAGCCCTTATCACAAGCTGGAACAATAACACACCACTGATTCTTCAAGACATGCCCCCAAAACAAGTAAACTGTTTAAAGGGTAACTTTTTAATGGGATATAGCTCAGAAAATATTTTAGGTACTACAACAGGTGCCATTTTCACAGTGCCCATTTGTACTATCAGGATATTTTCACTTGGGTTTCCTAACTCCCTTCTGCTGCACATCCATTGGCCTTGTGAGCCAATTTCAGTCAGAAATTTCTCACCTGCTCAGAACCTGGCCCATGTCAGCATCTTTCTGTGGAATTCCTGTCAAATTCCCTTCCCTTGCAGCACCAGCTTTGAGAAGTACAGTCCTGCTAACTCAAGCTGGGGTCTCCTTTTCAGGGACTCCCCACTAGAAACAATCACTGTTAATGATTGATTAACAATCATTGTTAATCTTGCACATCTGTAGCACTTTGAGACACCTTTACAGACGTTACACTGGAGAATGGGGCACACAGGGCTGCCAGGGTTGTAACTCTAACCCCTCCAGAGCCATGTCCCAGTCACATCAAAGTCACAGGACAGGTTTATACCTGCACCTAGCACACAAAACAGCTGCTGAACACCCCAAACTAACAACCTAGTTACACTTGCTGTGAGATACAACCAGTGTTTCATTCCTGAAGCCCTTAAAATGTGAGCTAACAGATTCCCTTCCCTGAACTGTATCTACCTTGCAGAAATCCTAAGCTGGCTCTGTGGTGCTCTTGGGAAAATCAATCCAGCTGAGTGCAAAGGGCTTCCCACCAAGATGGAACGTATTTCGTTCTGTGAGAATGCAGTGATTTGTTCTAGCCTAAGAATTGATTGCCAGCTATGGGTGAGAAAGAAAAGCCAACCATTTGCACAGATTCTCTCCTGTTTTAGTACAAGTTAATATCACAATCAGCAGCCAGAAGCAATTGCAGAATGTCAACAACGGAAGAAAATGCCTGACAGCTCTACAAGTGTGGGAAACAACAAGCACATTGAACATCTTTAACCATCTTAACTACCAGAATTGTTTTAGACCCTCAGGAGCAGGTAGCAGCTGGCTGGTATCATTCTCTGAGACACTGGAGCAAAAATAAGTCATTGGTAATGAGCAGATTGCTTTGCTCCCAGCTCCCACAAGATGCACAAATACACCTGAACATCCCCAGTGCCTGCTGTCAGCACAGGTGGGCTTGTAAGAAACCCTTTGATGCAAAGGGGTTTTCTGCCATACCTCCTCTTCCAGCTGCATCTTCCAGTAGGATTCCTCTGCACAGGCTGGGGCATGCAACAGCTTGGCAATGAGATTAATGGGCACAAGGCAACAAAACTGAGATCAGGGCAAAACCAGATCTGTCCTTGGGCAGAGAGAAGAGGAACAACTGGCTATGAAATTGAATGCCTGCACAACAGGACATGTAATTGAATTGTCAGTCATCTTTTTTCAATTAAAAATTATGCAAGAGTCCAGCATGTGATGAAGCACTACAACTGATAATCCAATCTGTGTCCTTTAGAGGTCTCTTACCCATCTGTCTCCCAGAGGCTGTCCACACTGATGCCAGGAGGCAGTGTGCTGCTGGGATTCCATGACCGGCATCAGTCCATAAATCATGCTCAGAAAGAGCCAAATGCACATTATCTAGCTGACAGCAGAAGGGATTTCTGAACAACCTCACCACTCTGCTCACAGAGAGAGCAAGGTATCCCCAGCAAGGTAGGGAAGACAGATTTGAAAATCACCCACCTGCCCTTTGATTCTCCCCAGGGATCCAGCTGGGTCTCTCACCAGCCCTAATGTCTCTCACTAGAGGGCAAGGCACAACTCTTATCAGCTTTTCACCCATGTTTGATCACTCCCTGGAATCAGCTTTTCACCCATGTTTGATCACTCCCTGGAAATTACTTGACTGAGGCAAGCAACAGCAACATCAGAGTGCCTCACATGTGGCAATTTAACTCCTAGCATCTCACTTTCTGATCAAGGAATTTAAATATGTATTTCATTGGTTAAAGTCAAACTGCCAGATGAAATGTGATTACCTTATTGGAAAACAGAAAGTAACCTTCCACGCAGACCCAGAAGCTGGTGCAGTTATTATTTGAGGCATTTGATTGCTTTGCTGTCTGGCCATAAATTTCTGATGCAGCTCTGCCTCAGATACAAGCATCACAGAGCAAAAACAATTAAAGGCTACAGCATGGCTGCTGTGCACAATTGGGTAAGGTACAAATCTTTTCACCTTCAAATCATTTTTCAGATTGAAAAAGCTTAAGGCTTGAACAGACCACTAGGTCATGGTCACCTCCTGCAGGTCAGACTGACCCTTAAATTGCACTGTTGCCTTTGGACTAAACTCAGCAAGTATTAAACTGCCTAAGCCACTTTCCAGCCAGGCAGCCATTCTGTATTTCAAGACAGCAAAACCGTGGAAACCTACCCTTGCCTTTTGACAGCTATTTCCAGAGCTTAACTCCTGCTCTGAGGAGCTGCTGCTTTGTTTTCTCATTACAGCTGCATATTTCCATTTTTTACTCATTTGTTACTGTATCTCTTACCCTAGTTCTGTGAATATGCTTTGCATGGAAGAAAATGGATAGTCAGCCACTTCAGGGACTTCTGAGAGAGCTCAACAGCCTAAATTCCTCAAGTCTTCCCTAAAAAATATTTACCTTTTTAAAATCAGTCTGACCACGCTTTACTGTACTGTCCATATGCTTTAAAAACACACACAAACATTTTAGGCTTATTTCTCTTAATGGCTTCATCCAGTACAAATACACAGCACAAAAAGCAATGAAATACTGACACACCTGAGTCTAATTTGCATGCAGCCATTTCTATTTTGCATTAATGACTCCCCTCCACCCTGACTGCCTTCACTGTAGCACAGCACCCACAAACATCATTCTATCAGCTATTTGCTTGCAGATTGCAAACAAAAATGCTTAATTGAGGCTGCCTCTAACAAAAGCTCCCAGCTGATAAGGATTCCTTAATCAACAGCCAGAATGACATCAGTTTGTTAACTCTTGTCCTATCAGCTCTGAACAGTTAATTCTTGCAAATCACAAGCACCTGTGAAGTTGGGTACCTCTTGTCCCCTGCACAATTACTTTTTTCAACCCTACTTATCTTGTTTGGCAGCACCTGTTCCCCTTTAAGCCACATTGACCTACACTAACACATTCCCATCCTATAGGTCTTTATTGAGCAAATCACATTTCTGTTTTGACATATTTTCCCTGGGAATGCTGATAGGATAGCCAGCCTATGGATGAGCCCTAAACTACTGTGAACTCCTAGTCCAGTGATCAACTCCCATCTGTTTATCTCTTCATATCTGCCACAAAAAGGAGAAGCAGCACTTACAATACAAAGGCAAATCCCAGCTAAAAACCACACATAAAAATTCAATGTAAATTTGGAGTAGATATTTGCTCACTGTGAAAGCTGCAGAAACTTTTGCAAACAACAACAAAAAATCCTTATGATCCTGTCTTGGGTCTTCAGTTCCCCCTACAGCACAAATACACCTTCTTAGGTCATGCATTCTGTACTAGCCCCACGGCTGGGTGTGCATCCTGAATTCCCCAGCAGCCTCCAGGGAATTCATAATCTTGCCCTCTCTGCTAATCCTCCCCTGGCTGGTAATCTTTATTCTGCATGGAAGGAAAAAGCATCAGATCAGAGCAGATGCCCTCAGGTGAGGGGAGCAGGTATTGAGCTCCATTAGCAAAACCCCACAGATCAAAGCTATTGAGAAGCTGCTGGGAAAGGAGGCTTACAAAGGCAGAGCTGGATCTCCAGCTCTTCAAAAAGATGACAACAATGGAAATAGCACAGGCTGGGAGCACTTTCAAGTAACAAGACATCTTACAAAGAGTATGAGAATTTGAAAGATTCTCTGACTACTCCTCTCTGGTTTTATCCATCACTGAAAAGTAAAAACACAACACAACAATTATCTATTTTCAGATAATAAGCATGCTAATTCAAAGGGCACAAACCTAGTCATAATGCTGTCTATAATGCCACAAGCTATGTGGAGTCACAACAAAATGCCACATCCAACACAAATGTACAAGGCAAGTAGAAACTGGAGAAAGTGACTATTCCTCATTCCTCAGAACAGACCATTATAGCTGCTCATGGACTTTGACCATGCAAAATAGTTAGAAAATACTTCACATACCTTACTATTTTCCTCTAATTTTGTAGTCAGTGCAGTACCTTGGGACTCTTCATATCTAGCAGAGACCAGCTAGACAGACCATGCTGGAGAGAGGAGGTTCTGCCCTTCCTGGTCCTTAAAAACCCTCCAAAACAATCAGTGCCAGTTGTTACATGAGGCTTTAATGGTGATCAGGTATGCAGCAACAGTGCCGGTTTTGAAAGCAAAGTCACAGCAGCTGGAAAGTGTTTTGTACCCAGAAACAAAGCATCATACAGGCAATAGTGGGAGCATCACATACCCTGAAATATGGAAGTTACAACAATGATTGCAGCGTTTGAAAGCCAACAAAAATATAATTGTGCTGGGACTCACCCAAAGCTGTGAGGTAACTGATAATATGTGTTTTCCTCAATCCTTGCCTCAAACAATCCACACATGCTATGCTGTGAAAATACACCGATTACAATTGGTAACTGATCTAGTTACAACCCCTTTGCCTTGGGCAGGAACATCTGCCTCTGGAACAGGCTGCTCAAAGCCCTTTCTAAGCTGGCCTTGAACACTTCCAGGGATGGGACATCCACAACTTCTCTGGGCAACTTGTGCCACTGTCTCACCACCCTCACACTATGGAATTTCTTCCTAATATCCAATCTAAGCCTGCTGTCTTTCAATTTAAAGCTATGAGCTCTGGGGTACCCCAGGACTGGACACAACACTCTGAGTGGGGTTTCACCAGAGCAGAGGAGAGGGGCAGAATTCCCTCCTGTCCCTGCTGCCCACGCTGCTCTGGATGCAGCCCAGGACACGTTTGGCTTTCTGGGCTGTGGGCACACATGGGCAGGTCATGTTGAGCTCCTTATCCATGAACACCCCCAAATCCTTGTCCTCAGGGCTGCTCTCAGTGCATTCTCTGCCCAGCCTGTGTTTGTGCTCAGCCCACCTGCAGGGTCTTACCCACCAGGCCTTGTTGTTCTTGAGGTTCACAGCTCTCACAGCCCCACTTCTGAAGCCTGTCAAGGTGCCTGTAGATGGCTTCGCTTCCCAAAAAAGTCATAATTTCCAGTTTACATCGTTGCAACAAAATGAATGCTGCACTATGAACCTAGGCTGATCCCCTGCTTTTCAGCCTGATGTTCTTAGGCTGGTAAACTCCTTTACTTTGCTTTTGGATTATCTTTTGCAATAAATAACAAAGTTAGAATAGTGACTACCACAAAGAATAAAAACATCATTTTATAGAGAAGTCGTTTATCATCTGTAAAGTGAAGTCCCTAAACCTTAAACAAAAAAAAAAAGGAAATGGATTTGCATGGGTGTTGTCCCCTTAACAGATTACTTGCATTGGTTTCAAGTTTCTTCATGGAAAAAACCCAAAATATTTCTAGATAAATGTAGCTCATTGTACTAAGATTTAAAAAAAATTGTTTTAATACTAAGACCTTATTAATACCAAATTCAATCCCACATTGTACTTAAAAACACATTATGTATTGTTTGAATCGTCCTGCGAACCCTGGGGTAATTTTTACTCCCTTACTCTAAGCAAAGTTCTCTTTTTGTCATGTTTAGCTTGGGTGAAGGGAAAACTTTCTGCTACCAGGGGACAGTAAGTTGAAGTCAAGAAGCACAACCTCAACCCTGCATGTGGTAACAAGCTTTGTAACCTGCTCTGAACGCAGCTAAATGCTCACAGATCTAGAGGCCAATTCATTCGCTGTCCTGTGCTCGCTACGGATGAGCGGAGTTAAATCACAGAACAAACCCGGCAATATCCGCGCTGCTGTTCCAAGCTCGGGAGTCTCCCCGTGGGTTCTGTGCGCTCGGCTCTCCATCTAGCGGGGAGCTGTGGAGCAGGAGCATCAGCGGCGGGGAATGGGCTCGGGGGGTTGGCACTGCTCTGTACTCACGTTTGGAAAGGAAATACCCCCAAACATCCCTGTCTGACCGCTCTGGCAGCCGCACTGCCCCGCCCGGGCTGTCACGGCTCCAGGGAGCCTTCCCGGGGGTGCCCGCTTGGGCACTCTCACACAGGTTCCCCCGCTGGCTGGAACCCAGCTTCCCCACAGCCATGTCCCACCCCTCTGCATCCTCAACGAACATCTGATCTATATATTCATATATATACTATTTATACTGTGAAAGTACAATCACAGTATTATACTTTATTAATTATACTATATAATATACAGTTTTATATAGTATATACAGTATATTATACATACTGTATTTTATATATATATACAGTGTATATATATATATACAGAATATATATATTGTATTATATATATTATATATAGTATATACAGTATTATATAGTATATACAGTATGCTATTATAATATACAGTATTATAATGTTATAATAATAATTTATATTATTATATTAATCCTAATTTATATATTATACTATTATAATATATAGTTTTATAATATACAGTATTGTACTTTATTTATTAATTTAATGTTGGTGCAGCAACACCATAACAGCTGGAGTCGTGCTTCCAACAAGCAAACTTGAACAAAGGATTATACTTTCACAGCATATATATATGTATATATATACATACTTTCACAGACATTTACACTTTCACAGTCATTTACCTTTTCACAGTCTGTGTGCCCATTCCAGTGGTGAGATTTAGTCTGGGATCTTTTTGCTGTTCATCAGCTCCTGCTGAGTCTCAGGGTGACCAGTCACTCCTTGGCATGGTCACAGCCCCTTGCTGGGGCTCCCTGACATTCCCCCCACCCAGGGCACAGCCTGTAGCCACCAGCACTATGTGTATTCCTCATCAACTCTCTGTTCTAATTGAGCATTCACTTCTGTTTTAATCAGCATTCTACTTTAAGGAAAAAGAAATAAAAAGAAAACTTTCAAGGTATTGAACCACTGCCTTTACAAGTAATAAACATAATTAAGGCCAAGAATTAGGAAGATTGCCATGGAGTGGTAATGATTATCAATGTAAAATCATGAAGGATTCTCAAAAGTCACTTGTTGATCAATTGGTAGATCATTTAACTACTTATCTAATGTGAGAATGGTGAACCCAGTTTTCCTTACTTAAAACTGTTGAATGCAGAATAAGAACAGAGTAAGAGAGTGTATAGCCCCTCCCATTTATGTTCCTATTTGGATTTTTATGAGAAAATGTTTATAAACACTTCCATGGTTGTATATCACAAACCTGTATCTCCAGAGGGTGGACTGATAGCACTGAGCATATTTTCCCCACTCTTCAAGCTCTGTGCATATATATAACATATTGGACCAGGTGTTCCAAGCCACTCCCTTTCCAGGTTTCTGTGATGCCTCTAAGTGTGTGCTGGGCAATGGATTACAGCACTATTTGCAGGTAAATGCACTTTAACAAATTAGATCTTCCCTGCTGATGTGAATATTACACTCTTTCCACAGCATTCCTGTTGCATGACATACCCCAAATGCTGCATGTGTCAAGGCTACAGGTTCTGTCCCTTGTGTGTTCATCCTTGCTGGAGGTGGCTCTGCTTCCCTCACCTGTCCCTGGCTCACCACAGCATCCCCAGGCTAGACCTGGCCTATGCTGGGGCCGTCAGATAAATCACTCTGTGGCCTGAAATATGCATCACCCAAGGTCATCTTGGTTTTGAGGCTTGGCTTGGCCACTTCAGGTCTGTCCTTTCAGAAATGTTCAGTAGAACTGTTTACTGCTTTCCAGCAGTCAGTCCTGCCCACAAGGAGAAAAGGTCCACAAAACAGCTGTCAACACACACTGGTATGGCTTTTTAGGACTGGATTCTCCCTTAAGTACCAGACTGAAGCAGCAAATAACCTAAATGGGAATGTACATGAATGGCATGCATGGCACACCCCCATCTGCAAAGGGCATGCTCCAGAAGAGCTCTGTGTACAAGTCAGAGCACAAGCTAAAAGAAAAACAGGCTCCAAACTAATAGTGACTGTGTCAGCATTGCTCTTGAAGGGAGAGAAAATTTTCAGCCAATACCACTTCAAACAGGTTACAAGTAATTTCCCTTGGAAATTGGTGGTCAAAATACCCTTCAGCCCACTCTCACCACTTATGTCATCACTTTGCTCTTACTTTTATGATGCTGTTGTACTAAGATGTGCAGCACTTGCACAGCAAAGAACACCATAATTGGGTCTACACTCACCAGTTAGTTTATCACTGAGCAGTAGTGTCAACACACCTCAAAAAGAGGCACTTCTTTACAAACAATGACAAGAGTTAAGTATAGCAAGTGTGCATGCTGCTCATTCCTGTTTAAAGATTTTGATTTAATAGCAATGAGTTTCTGCTGTGCTTGACATACTGAAACTTACTAATTCCTTTCTTCAGGGATGTTTGCCTCATCAGCCATCCTGGTTTTGTTTCTCTAAGCCCTTAAAGAACTGAAAAATATGATGGATCCAGGGTATGGAGCTAGATATGTAACTGAGTGGATTATTGAGTAGATGGAGTTTCCAACAGACTGGAGATAAGCAAGCACAGAAGCCTCTGAAGACCCAAATATTTTTCTTGTTTTTTACATGTTTGTATCTGGCAAAGCACAAGGATGGGTAAAGAGTGCCCATCTCCAGACTGATAAACATCAGAAGGGGCACTTTCATACTTCATTGCTGCGCATAAGCATTTCAAGTTAGTCCTGCTTATCACATGACACCATAACTTGCATTTCATGAGCAAAAAAAGAAAAAAAAAGGTTTTCATTTAACATTTTCAGGAGCTGAAAATGCAATTACAAAAATCTGTTTTATTTCAAGTTACTGCTTAAGAAAAATATGAAAACAAAACCAAAAAACCCAAAACCACAGGTCCTTACAACACTTAAACCAAGTGGCTTATCTCAGCCTTTATTAGAATAATTACAACTAAAAGAAACATGGTGCTTTTATTTTCACAGCAGAACACGCACCATAGGAAGTAATGGGCTACAAAGCTATGGCAATAGAGTGGAAAAAAATAAAATTAAATAAACCAAACCCAAACCTTGCTGCAGACATTACAGCTTCTTTAAAATGAAAACCAGAGGGCAGGGTGCAAGGCAGAGGCAGCAAGAGCACCGAGCTAAGCTCAGAGAACTGGGAGCCTGTCACACCAAACACGGGATCAGCTAGCTGTGCCCTAAGCCACAGTGAAAGCAGCAGGTGGGGAAGTGAAGATGGTGTTATGTTTGTTTCCCAGTCCTGCTCAGCTCCCCCTGCCGGCACAGCAGGCAGGTGACAGCGGTCACTGAGCCATCTGTGCCTCCATGGCCTGTGCTGTCCATTCCGGGGCTGTCTGACTGATCTTCTCCAGCAGGTTGTTCACCTGGAAACACAGGGACTGAATCTGCTTGTCCCAAGTTGGCAAAGCTTCACGGGCTGAAGAGAAAAGAAAAAACACCCAATACTGAACAAAGTAAGTCTTAGCAATTCCCTTGCCTTGTCAACTGCAACCTTTCCTTTTGCTACTGCCCTCACCTAGCTCACAAAGGAAGCCTTCCTTGCAGTGACACCAGGATCACTTCTGTACTCAAAGGCTGCAATTATTTTGGCTGCCTGTTACAAGCCCAACTCCCTCATCAAAGCAAATTGGAACAGAGAACTTCCTGGTAAACCTGTTCCCAGAAGGAGACTGATGGAATAAATTCACTCTTTCCTGTGGGTAACAGGATGCAAAGCCCTCTGCAGGGAGCGGGTGAAGTGTCAAGGTTGTCCTTTGTGGCCAACTCTGCCACCTCCTGGCTACAGCCGGACGAGCAAGCTCACTTCAGGCAGAAGGGATTATTAATAAACTTAATTTCCTTATCCTGGCAGGGACCACCTCAAAAAGCTCACTCTGAAAGATGCTAAAAAATAAATTACACTGTGGTTGCACTTACTCTCGAAGTGAACAATTCCATCAATCTGATCAATAAATCCGTTCATGCGACCCTCAGTTATCATCTGAGATGCAATCTTCTCTGCCTAGAGTAACAAGGAAAGATGTCAGAAACTTAGTCCATTCTCAGAGGAGCTAGAAATTATTCACACTTAACAGTCTTATGGGTTTTTAACAACACAGGGGGGAAGTAAACTACATACAGCACTCATTAAATGATTAGATAAACTATCAGTGGCACCTAACTCCACCGTTGTTCATTCCACGTTGCACTACTCCCAGTCTCTTAAGATGTGCTGGATACTTAACCTTCCTCATAACATGGAATATTTAATTAGTCCCTAATATTTAACTAATTTTCCTAATATTTATCACAGATATTTTCTCATGCCGTTCATACTCCTTGTTAAAAAAAAAAAAAAAGGAGGCAATGGATACCTTGGCTGCAGGGATCTCTAGTAATGCTCCAAGCTCTTCAAAGGTAATGTTGTTGTAAAGTTTGCTTGCAGATAGTAAGTTGTGTTCAATAACAGCTCTGTCCAGAATACTGGAACCTTTAGGGTTAGATGAGGGAAAAAAACCCCAAAACATTACTGTAAGATTGACAGATTGGTTTATAAAGTAGAGCAAATGAAAAAACGCTTCTCTTTTTTTTTCTAACGTGTTACATGTGCAGATGCATCTGCCTTGCATCCCTGTTAAGCTGTGCAGAGACAGCAGACAGAAACAAATGGATGGCACATGGCTGACTTTAAAACAGATAACTCTTTATTTAATTTCTAGAGTAAGCAAGTGGAGCCCTTGCTACAAGACTTACTGTCTGAATTGAAGGGGTTTGACCTCCTGTGATCCTAGCCTGACAAATGGAAAGACCATTGGGAGTTTTCTTATTGTTCATTATGGCTCTTAGGGGTACAATTAACCTCTCTCTTACTCTGCTTGTGATAAATCCTTATCTGATGTCTCTCCCCTTGACTGAACAGTTTTCAACAATAAAACTCATTTGCCCCTTAACCTCTAGCTGAAGATAAACACATTATTAAACAGCAGCTAACCTGCATTCTTTAAGGACAAACAGTTCAGGTTATAAATAAACATCAAAGTCACCAAGGGAAGGAATGCAGCATATATTGCTACCAAGTACCTTTAACACAGTTTTCACTTCTGCAAGTACATGGTTGCTTATTATTCCTTAATCAACAGTTATTTTTCACTAGGAAGATCTTCCTGATTCAGAGGTATTTCATGTTTATGTATTTTTCGACTTTTATATTCTTCCAGTCAAGAAAACTGAGACCAGTGTGTTTAGGATACTAGTTAAGTCATTACTTGACATTTTCTCTGACTGTTCAGATGTTCAGGACTTAGTGTCATGTCAGTGGAGATGTGTGTGAGGTCTAAACCATCCCCTCACTATGTCAGGAAGCAGTTCCAGCACACATATCATCAGCACAGACCATTTATGGCTGCATGCCTGTCATGGGTTTCTAGGCACCCTACTCTCAACAGTGCCTGAGAATCTCAGGAGGACAGAGACTCCATTAGAAACACTGGAAAGTTGTCAGTGATGAGGACTGTACAAGGACATGGAAAGAAAATGTGACAAGTTATCTACCAGACAAGTATTTCAAAACCTTACTGGCAAATCGGAAAGATGAACTATATTTAAGAAGCTTTACTATCTAACTGAAAAATATTTCTCAAATGATGATATAACAGTAATAAATTCTTTTCCATGACCCTTCTTGACTGATTGGGGAAGTCTCACTTCCATGGATGAACATCTGGCATTACAAGGTTTTAGAGAAGTGTGTACCATCAGCTGTAGTCGCTTTCTGGTGAGGCATTAGCATGGCTGCAAACTCTTGCAGTTGATTTCCACGGATAATTCTGTCCAGATACATTTTCTCCAAGATCCCATAGGCTGCAAGCTGCTGGCATCTCTCATCCTTGAAGAGAGTAGCAAGCATGCGGGAACGCTGTTGTCCTAGGAAAATCAAGAGGAATTCTCATACCTGACCACCAAAACACTGAGTACTTAGAGGTAAACAGCAGAAGTCACCTTTTTTCTCCAATGCATGCAAATAACAGCCAACAAAGCTCTACTGAAGAAGGAATTTGGTTGTGTTCAGTTCAAAGGCAAAGACACTGAACTAATCCAACTCTGAGCTAACGGTCTGCCACCATGTATTCTGACATCGTGTTCACAACTTTGGATTCCTCACCAAATATTACTCATACAAGTAATGCACAAGCTGACTTGCTCCAGGGAAAATGCCTTTTACACAAAAAGGTAAGGTGTATTTTACCTGCTGATGCCAAAATAGTACAATGCAGGGCGTGTTTCAGCGCCTCCAGGCGCTCAGTCTCATGGACAATGCTCTTGTAGGACAGCTCATTGTACCTCTGGGCAGCCTCAATGAACTTCCTTCTGTAGTCCAGCACCCGAGCATAGCAGACCTAGAAAGGAAGCACAGCTCAGGAAAAGAAAAGCAGTAGAGGAGGCTGCAGAATACAGGTGTGTAAAAACTGCACACAGCACTTCTGTGCTATCACACAGAAGTGATAGCTTCCATAAATATTGCTCTTCTGCTTCCTGGGGAAATGTGTGCCTTCAAAGAATTAGCTTGACTTGACAGGTCCTTGCTGAAGTATCAGGGAAATCAATTGCAAGGACGTTTCCCACCACTGCTCACATGTTAAACATTGCAAATATTGAAAAGCCAAGCATTGAGCCTAAGTAACTGAAATATTGTACAGCTGATACTGTACTTGCGTGAGTTTCCCCTTCGCTACTGGCACTGACAGCAATTTATGTTTCAAGTATTTGCTTTTCCCTTTCAGCACAGGAACACCACCTAATATTTCTTCCTTCCTTTGTGCGTTTCTAAGATTCACAGAAAATATTTACACTTTCAACTGAGTGCACACTTCACCATGTCATATGGGATGAGAAAAAAAGGAAAGGGAAACCCAACAAACAAAAACTCACCAGATGCTGAGTTACTGCTTGTGGCACATCTGCTTTGTGTCACACAATTTTAACCACCGCCACCACACTTGACCAATTCTGTTACACTTAGTCATCACTGCTCATCACTTACTAAAATGGTTTGAGAAATTTGTGTATGAACTATGTACAAAGTAAACCCACAAAAAAGCAGGAATGTCAGCAGTTAATTTACTACTTAAGGCTTTAAGCTACTTTTATGTATGGGACTTATTAATTACTGGGGGGTGGGAGGTCTACTACTGTCTCTAATATTGGATGCAATTTTTTCCCTTGCTTAGATTCATAGGCAAAGGTGGAGGCAATATTTCCAACAATATTTCAGATGCTTTTTAGCCTACTTTTATTTTCTATCAGTAATGCTGGCATTTAAGGAACCATTACAGACTTATCTCCAAATGGTAAGGAATGACTTGTTTAATAACTGCTGAGATGTGTCTCTCAAGCTCCCAAAACCATATTGCTTTTCCCTTTGTCTCTTTTCTCATGATGAAAGTTTTAATGGCACTGCATTAAAACATCTTAATGTGGAAATGTCTCCCTTTAGAAATGTGTTTCTTTAGAAAGAGAAAGTAATAAAGCAGGTTAGACAACCTTATAATGGATTTGCAGCTGTTCATTAGTTGATTCATTCTGAAGCAGGGAAGCTCGGTTGATGTAAGCTTCTGCTTGAACTGGGTCATCATCCTCCAGATACAGCCTGGCAATTTTCAGGTAGGTCTCAAGTTTATAATCTACATTGTACTGCCTGCAGAGGAAAGAAAAAAGCAAGTTCTCAGAGTTGCTCCAGAACTACCTGTGCTCTTAGCTGCTTTAACATTTCTTATGCTTCTTAAGCACTTGGCATCATTTGCTTTACCCTGCTTTCTTCTTCCCTACTGCCAAATTAGTGCTTTCTGTACAAAGTAAGGGAACTTGAGATAA
Organism: Ammodramus savannarum pratensis; assembly: GCA_020466415.1. Classification (NCBI taxonomy): domain Eukaryota; kingdom Metazoa; phylum Chordata; class Aves; order Passeriformes; family Passerellidae; genus Ammodramus; species Ammodramus savannarum. The sequence goes on along the minus strand of JAHXMQ010003319.1, from coordinate 34,978,701 downwards.
ATGCCAATACAGAACTGGCTCCTGCAAACAGCAGCTGAAATAATGCTGCCCACAAATGCACACTCTCATAATCTGTTTTTTGTGGACTGGAAGTTTGCCACCAGTGGTGAGCCACTTAAGAATCAACCTTGCAGTGCAACAAATAGGTGCTAAGTAGGCAAAACCTACATCAATTCCTTCTATGTCCACAATGAGAAAGGGGGAAGGACTGCCAGAGAAAACTAACTGCAAAGGTTCTACACCTTAAAAACCCAAACTAAAACAAACCCACCTCACAAGCACACAAAAGAACCCCCAACTGCATTTGTTAATATCCAAATCCAGTTACAATCTGTGTCTTCATTTTGAACTGAGAAGGTGGACACATTAAAAAACTGCCACCTTCCAACAACCTTAGAAACAAATCTGCAAAATACTATTAAAAATACTTGCTTATCAACAACACTAATTAATAGTGGGTAGTTTCTGGAGCAGCAAACCCCAAAATTCTCTCTTGCTGCTCTAGTTCAGTACAGAGAGAGCAGTTAACACCACAGAACTGGGTGTCACATACTTTTGCCCTGTTTCCAAAGGGATCCCCACCAACACTTGTGCTGCATTTCTCCAGTCTTCCTCTTTCTCATAGATTGATGCAAGATGTTGCCTTATTGAAGCCACCTGAAGGACAATAAAATCAACAGCAAAAGTAACCATCATTTGTAAAGCTTTTTACAAGATGAAACAAATCTTGCAAGAACTGGAGCACCAAGAGTCACAAGCCATTTCTTGCAGTTACATCTCATATCATGCCTGTGAGGTAGGAATGAGGTGATCTGTGATTAGATCCTCATGAGAAACTTTTGCTTTGGAGAGCAGCTGTCAGCAGGTAAAGTATCAGTGCTTACAACTTGGGTTTTTAGCTGGAAGTGTGGGTAAAAGCAAATCATCTGATGTAATTGATTTAATTTATGCTCAATCATGATGACATACATGCAAGCCTGTTTAGCTCAGAGTAAAAGCTGCTCAAAAAAAAGATGAAGAGAAGCAAAATAAAAATAATGGCAGAAACTACCTTGACTTTCCACTTCTATACTAGATCCTAAGGGATTTTTATATAAACACTGCATTTGTACAACAAAGCACAGAATTGAACTGAAAAAGCAGAGCAGCATATTCAGTAGTTAAGCAGAGCAAGATTTCAAGAAAATATTTTTTCCTGGTAAAATGATTATGACTAAAATAAACACACAGAGAAAATTTATTTCTTTTGAAACAAAAGCTATTTGTCAAGGTGCATGCTCTTCACACCACCTGCCTGTTTCATTGCTCAGGTAAAAGGCAATACAGTGAGTAGCAGCCTGTCTCTCCAGCAGCTCAAGGACTGTTTCACTGGAACAAGCCAATTACTGGAAGCAGAGGAATTACATGTCCATCACCATGATGAAGTGACAGTCTGTAATCTTTGCACAGTCCTAAGTGCTCTCTGCATTTAGCTCAGGTTTTCCATGCACAGGACTGAAAAACTGGACTCTAAGTAGAAATATCTGTTTTGAGCAGCTTTTTGAAAGGTTTGAAATAGTCAGCAGACAAGGAGGGGAAAAACTAAAGCCAAACCCACAAGCCAAAATCTGTCTCACCATTGATCTCTCACCTGTTCTTCAAATGAAATAACTCTGGGCTGTATCTTTTCCAAGGTGAAGTGGTAAATTTCTTTGGCTGTGCTGTCAGGCAGACTTGGAAGATGTGTACAGAAATCTGTCAGCAGCTGCCGTGAGATCACCAGACTGACGTTCTCATTCACCACTGGTTCAGAGGTGCACAAAAGTAAAACACAGAATGGATGCAGTATTTTTCAGTGCCTTCACTACAGGTCATAATTCACTTCTACATTAAATTTGAATATTTAAATTTTAAAAACTATGCAAGTGAAGGGGATTTTTTTTCCTTTTTTATAAAGGTAGGTTTTTCTATTCTTTCAGAAACTGTTTACACTAGAGGTCACCAGAGTTCTAACCCCTGACAGACAAATGAATTGTTCACCTTGATTTATAGTTCTCAGTTACTGAAACATCTTGGACAAAGTACTTTTTTGAGCTAAATCTCACCAAGCTTATTCTCAACTTTAAAAACATTATAGGAGATATAATTTACAGAGATGTTCCAAACACTCAGTAGTACAACACAAAAAAAAAACCCAAAAAACCCCAAAAACAAACAAATAAACAAACAACAAAATCCCTAACAATTTCTTAGATTTCTTGGCAACTTTACAAATGGGTGAAGAAGGAGGCTGTCGGTCTAAATACCACTTGGCATCCAGTACCAACTCCAGCACTCAACAGAGACAGCTCTGTTTTCACCTTCCACTGCTGACAGGTTGGAAAGCTGTAATAAGCACAAAGCTTACAAATCCATTCCCTCTTCACTTCTGAATGTGCTGATGAGGGCTCCTCTTCCTGTTGTGTCTGAGCTCCAACAGGACAAAAATATATTGCATTTACACAGCTAACAAATACACAGCCCCACAGACCTCTGGCCTCCACTCAGTGTACAACCACTTACACCACTTAAGCACTTACTTGCTTCTACAAAAGCTTTGAGAGCTTCAAGCTGCTCCACACCCGACAGCTGAATGGCTTTTTCCAATATTTGACGGTACCTGTCCATAAATAAAATTTGAAAAGGTTAAAAATCACACATTTTTTCACTAAGAACTTCTGCCTCTCTGCATACTTTCTATGTCAGAGCCCTATTCTTGCTCATACTTTCTACACCGTGAGGTGGCAACTCTCCAGTTTGTTCCCAAGTGTCACAAACATTCACCAACAATTGGTACCTGGCTCTTCTTAAATCCCAGGACTAGATTCTCAGGTAACAGAGACCAATCATTTTATTATCCAAGAACATATGTGCAATTTTGGAAGTTTAAAACAAACAAATAATAATTAAACAATAATTTTAAAAAATTATCAAATGCCCAGGATAGTGCATAGAAAAAGTAATGAAAACTGTACTGCTCATAGATTCAGATTAATCAAGGCAGTCAAACATTCAAAATGCCACATTCAATGTGAGTGAGAAATAGTGTTGTGATAAATATTAAGTTACAGCCACTTGACACCAACACAGGTGTACTCCATGTGTTTTCAAGTGTACATTCCTGCAAATAATAGCAGGTTCTCTTTTCTTGTTTCAGCAAGCCAATGAAACTTTTCCTCACTATGTTTGACACTGATGAAGTACTACTTTGGAGTGGAAGTCACATTTTAAGGGGAAATTTTCCAAGGTTCTACACGAAAACCCTAGAAGTGACACAGCCCCGCTAGGACACAAGCGGGTGGACAGGGAGCCAAGGAATTCATTCCCGGTGACAGATCCGCACCTGGCGGGACTCCCGGAGTGAAAACCTCCGTGACACATCGCGCCACGAGAAGCTCAACCCCTCAGGGCTGCCGCCCAAAACACGCACCTAATGACAATGGCAGTAATAAGATGGCAATAATAAAACGGCAATAATTCTTAATAATAACAAGAGAGTCGCTGGTACATCCATGGCAGCCGAGGAAAACATACTCCCCGGCCTCTCGCTGTGGCACACCCGGGGACAGCAGCTGAGCCCTGAGGGGGCCGAGTGGATATGACCGTGAATGAAAAAAATACACAGCCATGAGGTGAAACCTTCCTGTCTCCTTTTTATTCGGGGAAACGCGGCCGCTGGGCACGACCCATCCTCGCAGTGCACGGCGCCCCCTCACCCTGCGGGCGGCTCGCACCCCTCGCCCCAACGCGGGGAGGCGGCGGTGCCCGGCAACTCACTTTCCGGCCAGGTCCTTGTGGGAGCCGCTGGAGTTCATCAGCTGCGCCAGGTCCTGCCTCACCGCGCCCGCCGCCATCTTGAGAGCCGCCTCCTCCTCCCACCATGGAGCCGCGCGC
>JAHXMQ010003319.1:34886740-34974689 GCA_020466415.1 Ammodramus savannarum pratensis | reverse complement strand
GGATAGCGCGGACAGTCGGTCCCGGCCGCCTCTCCGCCGCGGAGGTGCCCGCCCGGTGCGTCCCCTCCCCGCCCCGCCGCTCGCCGGGGTCAGCTGCGCCCGGAGCCGCGGCGGGGCCACGGCGGCCCCGCGGCGCGGCCAGGCTCCCCCTCGGAACGGGGTCTGCGCGGGAGCAGCCGGTGCGGAAGGGGTTGGGGTTCGCCGCTCGGGGGCGGCGCCGGGGCGGGGCGGCGGGGGCAGGTGCGGCGGGGGCGGGAGCGGCGGTGACGGGCTGAAAATGGCGGATCTTTCGAAATACGGCGGCGGCCGGCGGCGCTGACGGGCCCGGGCCGCCCCCGCCAGGTGAGAGCCGGCCTGGGGGGCGCGGGGGCAGCGGCCGCGCTGGCCGCACCGCGCGGGGCCCGCGGCCGCCGGGGCTCGGCGCGCCGGGCCCGGGGCTGGCGGGGCCCGGCTGCCCGGCCCGGGGACAGCCAGTCGGGCGGCTCCGGGGCCCGGGCGGTATGCGCCGGCCGGGAAGAGCGGGTCGCTCCCGGGGAGCCGTGCCGGGCATGGCCGCGGCGGTGTCAGCGGGATGCTCGGACCGGCCGTGCCCGCGGAGCTGGCGCGGTGCTTGCTCGGCTCAGCCCAGCCCGTGCCTGGGCGCACCTGTGGCCTGAGCGCGCTGCCCGGCTGGGGACATCCCCCAGAGAGCGTGTCCGCCTCTGGCCTCCCCAGTACGAGAAAAACAAGGAGCTCATGGAGAGGGTCCAGTGGAGGCCACGAAAATGATGAGGGGTTTGGAGCATCTCTTGTACGAAGCGAGATTGTGGGAGCTGGGCTTGTTTAGTCTAGAGAATAGAAGACTGATGTCAATGCATATGAATGTCTCAGAAATGGGTGCCAGGAGGATGGTGGCAGAGTTTTTGGTGGTGCTGAGCAGTAGGATATGGATAAGTGGCCATAAGGAAAAATACAAGAAGCTTCACCTCAGCACGAGGAAGGGCTTTATGTTGAGGGTGGCAGAGCACTGGAACAGGCTGCCCTGGGAGGTTGTGGAGTCTCCCTCGCTGGAGGCATTTGAAACCCACCTGACCACGGTCCTGTGTCACCTGCTCCAAATGGCCTTGTCTTGTCAGGGAGATAGGACTGGATCATTTCCAGGAGTGCCTTTCCAACTTAATGATTCTGTGAACGTAGCCAGACCATCTTTTGGAATAGTCCCATCTTTTCTTGTCACCATCTTGCTTGTTATGAGGTATATCAGTATTTGGAATGTTTTAAATTATTTGTTAATATAATTAACTTTGAAGCATGTAATGTACTAATTATGTAATGCTTGATATTGAGGATTTGGGTTCTGGAAAGCCCTGTGGCATTGAGAGCACATGAAACTGCCCACTGGAATATACTGTAATGAGGAAGAAAGCTCTCAGACTTAAGATGTCAGGTGAGGAAAGGATAGATATTTAAATCACCTTTCATTAGTTTCATCCTTCTGAACTGTTCCTTAAAATATAGGAAATACTGAATATAGAGAAATAATTTGAAGTGTTCTTAGTAATGTTTACATGAAACTGGCAATAGCAAGATACTGAATCATTGAGTATGTGGTTAGCTTCTTCACAATAGTTTTTGGCTTATTGAAGGCAAGAAGAATAGTAGATTATCAACTGAATATATTTCTTCTGTCAGTGGAATCTTTTTGTAAAATAAAATGCATTAGACTTGTCTTTTTTTTCTTCTTTTTAAATTATTATTTATCAAGACATCCAGTTTACATATCTGTCATTGAGTTACATATTAGTTACATGCCTTGTACAGAGTTGCATCAACCTAGAGAAAAAGATGTTGTTGTATTGCTCTGTAGGCCAAACAATCTTATAGGCTGGCTTGGAGAGTGTGTTTGGAAACACAGCCCAGCCTCCCTCATGGGATAAAAAAGTACTTCATGCTCCTTGTGATGAGGTAAGCTTCAGCGGTTTGTTAGGCAAGGCTGCTTGTTCAGCTTACATATCAAGAACTATCTGCTGGTGTTTGGTTTGCTTATACTTTGATGTCCACGTTTAGAACTGAATGTTCTGAACAGTTCTGTCAGAATTCTTGAGGAGTTTTAAATGCTTTCAGGTGGAGTAGCTGCTCACCACAGTTGCATAGAAGGGTGATGTCAGAATTCAATCTTAGAGATGTTATCTCATACACTGCAATATAATTTATTTTAGATTTGGAAAAACTGTCAGAACCCCTTGGGTTATTTTCGCTTCTTTTGTTTGAAAAATGTTTTCAGGGGGAACTAAGGTAGTTCCCCCAGTTGATTAAGGTAGGTTTGGGGAGGGGGGTTGTGTTTTGGTTTCTGCTTCATCAACAGACTGTGTTTCCTTATCTGTCCCTTGGTGTGGTTGTGCTTTTGTTCTCTATAGGTGCTATAGAGGTAACACACACCTGCTGTAAGAAGCACATCCTAATGTCCTGCAGAGGTTGTGCACTACAGCAGTGCTAGGGTGTCCTGGGCACCTTCATAGCACGTACCTAGGAGGTACACTCAGGATTCTTCAGGTTTTTAATTATTATTCTTAGCTTCCAGAGCTTCCAAAGAGAAATGGAAAATGTTTCTTGAATTCTTGTTTCGAAGGTTTGTATTTTGCCAGGCCTTATATTTGAATAGCTTGGTTTCCTCAGTTGCTCAGAAAGCTGATAAGCAGCATGTGGCTTTCAGCACAGCCTGTGACTAGGCTTGCTCACCTGACAACATTAGAAGTCTGGAAAAGAATGTTCTTGCACAAGAAAGAGGGAGACTAACAGAATAATCCCTTGATTAGTCATGGGGCACAAAGTTGCATGAAGTGAGAGATTCCTGTGTTCCAGATCTGGATGTAGATTGGTAGTTCCTTAACTGGGGCATCACTCCCCTTCAGAAGCATCCTTCTGTTATTGGATGTGTTGCTGCCCACATGAGGGGTATGTCCTTAGTGCTGGGCTCTGCTTTGATCTGTTGTGTGAATTCTAGGTACATACTGAATCTCCATCTTTAGGGACTGTCTATTTTGGGGGTTCTATTCCTTTGGAGTAACAGCAGTTTCTGTTGGAGACTCAAGCAGACTCTGTCTTCCTTGGGTGAAACTTGTTCCTGTGGAAAGTCTTTCAGGTGTGATCCCTTGGTGCTGCTCTGGTGCTCACAGACTTTGAACAGAGCTGTCTCAGCACACTGACTCACCAGAATTTGTTTACTACTTTGTGGCTTAGTTTTCTTCCTGGGTTGGACACCAGTGTCAGTGGCATGGAGAAAATGGGTTTGTGGCAACCTGCAGTTGGTTTTGGATGGCTTTGCTCCTGCTTGGCTCCTTCATCTGGGCTGCCCTTGCAGTTATACAGATGTTTGCTAGCACAAGGAGGGAAAATGGATGGAAACAAAAAGGCAGATGCCAAAGGTGGACAGGAGACCTTTAGCAGTAGTGTGCTGGTTTAATACACATGGGGAATTGAAATACAGGGAAAGTCATGCTGCTGCTCATGTACACACAGAGTTGCAAATGCTGCTGTTTCAAATAACCATGCAATAAAGGTATTGCTAGGATATTGCTCACACTAAATCCTAGGAAGTTGTAGCTAGTGCTTGTTTTATTAATATATAATTATCAGTTCGTTGACATATAAGGTTATTTAGCTTTTGCTTTTCCTTTTAAAATTATAATGAAAGCATAAATTACTCAGAAATTGCCAAGGGAAGAAAGATCTTCATAACTGGTATGTGGACAAGTTGATTTGTTGGTTTTTTTCTCTCCCCAGACTTAAAAACAAATCACCCAGCACCTCTATAGTAAACATGGCAGTGGAAACATGAACTTAAGCAGTCTTCCCATGGAAAAGAAATGGAACAAACCCAAAACCCTCAACTGTGTAATATAAAATTCTCATGTACATATCACTTGACAAACATGTCGGAGTTGCTAATTTGTGTCCCTTGCCCATTGTTCTGATCTGCTGCACACACAGTTGTTTGTGTGGTGTCTCAGGCAGCGAGCAGTCACTTAGCAGAATGTAGAGTAATGGGAAGGGAATGGTGTGCGCTGGTTGAGGGAATTGTGGTTGCCTTGGGAACTATTTTATGACTATAGATGGTTAATTTGTGTTAGGAGAACACCTGGTATTTTCTTAAGTATTCCTTGTAACTGTTGGAAAAAAGACTGGATACTTACGTGGTTATGTATTCAGCATTTGATAAGAAGTGAGGTTGAGATTTTTTCCTTGCTATGGTTTGCCATTGGTATTGTATTTGATAAACCTAGAGCCATGATCCTCTGGAAAGCATGCAAACTGCCTCCATGACCTGTCTTATTTGGAGACTGGGAAAGAGAATGGAAATTATTTTGTCTGTTTTCCACATGCCTATTTTGTTACTGTGTTAAAGCTACTTGCTTTCACTCTGCTATTACATATGCAAAGATGGTGAGTTTGCAGTCTTAGATGATTAATTTTTCCACTTACCCTTGTTAATCATAGCTTCTTCATGAATTCATCTTTTTCTGGTTTCATGACACACATTTTGTTAAAGCATCTCTAGCTCAGTAAGCTTAAACAAAAGCCTCTTTGTTGAAAAAACACAGTGCTGAGTGATTTTGTAATTCTTTGCTTTATGACAAAACAAACTTTTCAGTTTTAGAGATAAAACATGGAGTGTCAGAGAGAGTAAGAAAATGGGGAATGCCTAAAATGAATGACATTATTTCCCCATTATTGGAAAAAATAGCAAAATTGAAGAACGGCAGTTAATTAGGAGAAATGTAGTACAGCAAGATCACCTACGTGCAATTGTGCTCTTTCATTTGACAATATGCCAGCAGAGCAGAGTGAGTCTTGATTATACATATACTTCTGTGGAGGCTTTTCTTACAAATGAATGAAAGCATATCTGGTGTCAATAGTTTCTTAAGAACTGCATTTCCTATTTTTTTGGTGTTCTTTGTGAATTTCAGTTGCCTGGAATAGTTGATGTGCTTGTTTGTATTTGTCAAAAAGGGATGAGAGAACACAGCAAATAAGGAGATTACCTAGTTTGTTTTGCTTATAAAATGACCCAATAAAAGGATTTGTTTCTCTAAGATTTATTTGTTTTCCCTTGAAATCAACTTAGGCAAACAAGTTATCTTCACTTCCTAAAGTGTGACTTGATACTGCTTTGCATAAGTAGGTGTTCTAAATCCTTTGCACTAGCAGGCAGTCAAGAATCTCTGGGAGCTATGAACCTTGTGCTGTTATGCATTGAACTTTTCTTAAAATAAGTTTTCTCCTTGCTGGGAGAATGCCTGGACCATTAAATGACCAGTGGGTGTTTTTCCATTTGCAGAGATTAGTTTTGGTGCCAGTGCTGTGAACTGGCTACACTGCAATGACCAGCAAGGCTGTAGTCAGTTTTGCAGTCAGTGATATTTGTCACTCTTATTTCTTGTGGACAAAAAAAATTGGATTTCCCCAGGAGAGAAGCAGAAAATAGGCAAGAGGGAGGCTACTTGTGAGGTTTTACTGTCATTACTGGAATGACAGGGAAAAATAAGAGCTCATTCTTTCTTGAACTGGAAGGTGAGTTTTGGTGTCATGTCAGTAAAAAGAAAAAGGTGGAATAAAAGGTTTTGACTAGTTGAATGTCCTGGATTCTTAACAAAAATTCTTAATGACATTGATAAATGCAGATGCTATAGAATTTTGCAGAAAGCCACCCCATAGTTATTTTCAGTTCTGTTTCTGATGCTGGGTTGGTTTCCGTGGATGTTATAGTTTGACACAAAGCTGTTTGGGTGTGTGTCCTGAGCTGGATTGTGGGTGAATGTACAGAGTGACAGCCTCTGGTTCAGGCGTGTCCAGCTCTTTGTGGGTGTGTGGTACTGTTCGCTGTGCAGTGATGAACTGGGGCACCTGAGTCACACAGAGAACCTGCCAGGCTGCAGGTCAGCTCCAGTGTCCTGTCATATGTTAATCACTGTTCGTCTCCAGTCCTCAAAATTATCAACTGACAAAGGTGTCAAAAAAAAAAAAAAGTTGGCAAAAGCTTCTTTTGTGTATACAAATTAATTTTAGATGTAATAAAGAACTAGATCTTGCTGCATTAAAAAAAAAAGCCAAACTACTTTTTCCATAGAAAAGTACAGTTAAGGCTTTGTGTGCTGTTGTTTCTTCACCTAGGAATTCTGAGAAGGAGATGAACATTCTGGATCTGTATCAACTCAGGCAGTGAAGTGGTGACTTGTCCAATGGGTGGTTGAGTGTGTTTGGCATGAAAATCCAATTTGAAAGAGTATCCTGTAAGGAAAGATTTGGGGCTTTTCTCGAGGTCCACTACTTGTTTAGGTTGAGTATTAGGAAAGGGTTCCTCCCCCAGAGAGTGATTGGACGCTGGAATAGACTTCCAGTGAGCAGCATGGAGAGTGCATCCAAAGAACTCTCCTTCCCCGGTGGCCTTGGCATGTTGTGTGGAATAAAGCTTCTCCAGGGGTAGAGTAAGATACAGTGTCCATATCTTGCCGTGTCACTTTGAGCATATTGAAACCAAGGCTGTAAGAGATACAGTGTAGTCCTAGTCACTGAAATGTTTCTTTCTGGCTAGTCCTGTCTGTGAGTTTTTGGGGGTTTTTCAAGTGCTTGTCCAAAGCTGTTGGTTTTCTTACCTACAGCTAATGAAACTTACAAGTTTGTGTTTCAGAAGCTTTTCAACTTGTCATGTTACAACACATGAGATTTCGGAGGTCTGAGCAGCCTGCATTTGAAGGGACCCACATGGTACTGGAGCAGGGATGAAGATTCCACAGAAATTCCTATTTCTCCTGTTGAATTGATCTCAACTCAAAATCTTAATGTGGAATTTCATTCCACAAATGTCAGTCAGCTATTGCACAGTCGTAGTTTTTTAAGTAAGTTTTCCCAAAAGGAATAGAGAGGTGCTTTATCTAGAGACTGAAGTGGGAAGGAGGTGTTAATAGTGGTTTTTCTGAACGAGGGAATCTGAATGCACTCCTGGTTTCCTGCAGGTGAGCTATTTATCTTCAGCTCAGCCCTTCTGCAAGTGAATATATTCTGTACTTGTGGAGTGTTGTCATGTTTAAAGCTGGTAGAACTGCAGAGATTGCAGCTAGAAGCATGTTTTCCTGCAAATCACTGCAAACTAACTGTTCAGGCTGTCTATAATTTTGTTTTAATGCTCCACTTGAGTCAAAAATGAAGAAAGCCAACCTAGATAAGTTTAACAAGCAGTAGTGGCCATAGCAGCTTTCACTGCTGTTCAAATCTTGACAGCACTACCTTTAAAGCATGGCACTTTTTTGTCTTAAGGCTTTTCTCTGGTTTTCGTCTCTGTGGTGTTCTAACTTTGAAAAACGTAATGATTGCATAAGACATGTAAGGAATTAAGCTTTTAGGGCAAAATTTTCTGTGCCATTTTAGCATATTTTTTGACATTAAATACTTCACTGAAATCAGTGTCATGTGGGGGGTTTGTTTCAGTTAGAATGGGCTTCATGTATTGTACCTAGCTGGGCAGTGCTAGTGTAGAATAGGTGAGATGCACTTGGATCATCATTGTGCTTCCCAGCTACAATTCTAAGTAAAACTGCTAGGTTACAATTCTGTGGTGATGAACTCTTGTTCATAAATACAGCTCTAAAATGTACTCTTGCTGAAATTGCTGGCAGTAAGCCTGATCTTAAGGGTGTGCAATATGATAACACCTGCGAAAAGTTTGTGGGGAACTTGATATCAAGCCTATGGTGGTAGTTTTCACACTTGTAGTTTAGAGTGTTCTTGGTGTGATATTGCTGTGTCTTCTGAATTTTTCTGTAGCTTCCCATTCAAGGGGTGTCTGGAGTTTGGAAAGCAAGACCTTTATTTCAAGCTGTATATAGAAAACTAAAGTCTGCATGTTTTTGGGCCTAGTGATAAGTACTCCTCACATTTCAGGTTTGTTTGGTTTTTTGGTTTTTTATCAGTCAAGCTAAGTTCATTACATGTTTATTCAATGTAACTTTAGATTCGTAATGCCTTACTATTGGCCTACTAAGCATGGCAAAAAATTAAATTACTTGAAGTTATTTTAAGGTTTTCTACTTTTGGTCTCACCCCAAACTTCCATACAAAGTTTGTATGGAACATAAGGTTAGAAGCAGTTAAATGTAAGGGCCCTAGAATCCACAAACCCAGAATTTGGATTGTTCACTGTAGTGAACACCTTCAGAATGTATTTAGTGGTCATAGCACCTGTGCAGTTCTGTGTTTCAGCTTTTGTGCTATGGCATGTTTTGGAAATGACTAAAACTGGCATGCAAACCAAGGGAAGGGCAAAGGAGAATGTTCTTATTTTTAGTTTCTGGTTTTTGTTTTTTTTTTTTTTTTTTTTAGTTTGCCTAAAGCTCTGCTTGAAAGTAGAACTTAGTTTCCCATTTCAGAAGGCAATCTGAACTGCTTTGAAGTATTCTGCTGCATGGAATGTTATTTCCACTACTTTCCTGAAAAGTTGCTGTGAGTGAGGTGTGTGGTAAACAAGCAGCAAGTGTTTAAGACTTTAACTAATGACTCTGAGTGAGTGCTTGGGGTTTTGTTGTGTTTGTTCAGTAATACTGCTCAGTACCTCTCAACAACTGGAATGTTCTTCCTTAATAATCTGCTTTTGTAATAGGTAGTACCTTTGGGCAATGTAGTATTTTCTTGTGGTGGAAAGGGGGTTGTCCAATCCAGAGCTAGATGTCCCAGTGTTTTGAAATGCTGGTTTTCTAGGAAACAATGCACTCACTTGTACATGTAACGTAATTCAACCATTTGCAATTTGTATGACATGCTGCTTTTGTTGAAAACTTAGTTAAAGCTTTTGTCCTTTTTCTTTCCACCTTCCATTTTGTCTGAAAGGCTCTGACTCATGGGAATTTTTGGTTATGTACTCTTTCTAAGGTCCTTGTTAGTTTAATTGTAAAAATTGCTTTTGTACATGGTGTATAATTGAATTTCTATGGTAGCATGCTGAGATTCCTTCTATGTGAGAAATAGTTTTGATGTGAAGAAAACAGCTATAGGCCACAAGATAGCTGAGTCTTAAAGTGAATTTGTAGCAGCTGTTGTGGTGAAGGAAGAAGATGCATTTGTGTAAAACTTTTCTATTTTGAAGACAGTAAGACATGAATATTTTTGAAAACGGTTTTTTTCTTTACAGCCTGTCTGCAAAGAACGTAATCTCTTTCTTCCTCTGTCCATTGGGTTTTTTGGGCAGGAGTTTTGGGTGCTCATTGTTTTAAGTGTCCTTGTCAATATTTTGTACTATTATCTGTTAATTATAGCAGCATGGAGAGCTTAGTAACTGTTCCATGGTTGAATAATTGCAACATGCTTTTATTCCACTCCATCCCAAGAGCTGGGAGATTAGGAAGAGGAAGAAAAGTAGGGAATGAATTGCTACTGCAATACAGTGTTTCCACTGGATTGTACTTAAATTGTTGCAGTTTCCAGCTGCTCACAGAATCAGGGAATTGTTGGGGTTGGAAGGGACCTCTGGAGATTGTCTAGCCTAACAGAACATAGGGCAGGCTGCATGTTTGTGTTTAGGTGGGTTTCTGCAGAAAAGGATACTCTGCAGCCTCTCAGTGCAGCAGTTCTAATACTGTTCCTGACTCACCCAGGACACCGTTGACCTTCTTGGCCACAGGGGCACACTCTGCTGCCTTGCATGGAACTTCTTCCCTGGAACTCCCAGGTCCTTCTCCAGAGCTGCTTTCCAGCAGGTCAGCCCTCAGCCTGTACTGGTGTGTGGCATTATTCCTCACCAGGTGTAGGACCCTGTACTTACTCTTGATGAATTTCATTAGGTTCCCCTCTGTCCAAGTCTCACTGTTATGTAGCACAAACTCTTGATGTATTAGCTACGCCTCTCAGTTTTGAATCATCCTCAAACTTGCTGAGGATGCACTCTGTCCCTTCATCCAGATCATTTAGCAAGTTCAGCAGGAGCAGACCCAGTACTGACCCCTTGGAGAACACTGCTGGCTACAGCCTCCAGCCAGACTCTGCTCCAGATCACAGCCCTTGGCTTCCCTCTTCTGACACCTTTAGTTTAAAACCCTCCCCACCATCCAGACAAGCCTATGGATGAAGATCCCTTTCCTTTCTCTGTCAGATGGATCCCCCAGTCCCTCACAGACCAGGTTTCTGAAGTGACTCCTACGGTGTGAGCTCCCAAACCCCTGCTGGTGGCCAAGGGGGTCCCTGGGGCTGCCTGAGCTCCAGCATCTTCCATGCTGTGGTGGGTGTTTCTTCTTCAGTCTGCAGAGCAGTGAAGCAGTTTGGCAGGGGCACCTCAGCTTCTGAGAGAAGTCTCTTCCTCCTGCCAGTCCTTGCTATTGGAAGCCTCCATTCTTCAGCATTATTTCCCCTGTCCCTTCTGGGTGTGCTGATGGGGGAGTTTTGGGCTCTTTGGCTGTGGGCTTTGAGTCTCCTGCAGCTTGGAACCCGCCATCCAACTCTTTCCTACCACCTGCTGCAGGAGATCAACACCTGGGCACACCTTTTGCACACAGGTCTGCTACCTGTCCCTGCCCTGGCACAAAGGGCTAGGCACTGGCACTTGAGGGCTGGGCATTTCAAATTGCTTAATCTCTAAGTATTAAGGTCCCAAAAAATCGGATTTCCTCAGCTCAGCAGCCTTCAGGAGTTTAAATATCTGCCAGGATTGAAGAGAGCAGATAAGCAGAAGCTAAAAAATTTGAAAAGCATTTAAGCAACTAAAATGTGGTTGGTAGCATCTCGTGCTTCTCACTTAAATCATCAAGGATCTATTCTGTATTTCCCCATTTTCCTCATGTTCTTGCCTTTGTTCTAATGAATGGATGTGGGAATGAAATATATTGTGTTTTTAAACCTTGCTAGTTAAGGTTCAAATATGCCAATTTTATCAATGTAACCATGAAATGTGGGATTTTTGAGTTTTAAAATCCTCACATGTGAGCTATAGCCTGCTGGCAGTCCTCTGCTGCACCTTGATTGGAAAGAGAAGAGGTGGTGTTGGCACATTTTTATCTCAACTAGCGAAAATCCAAATGTTACCCCTTTTGTACTGACTAACTGTTGATCCTGCATTCTTTTATATTCATTTTCATTAGAGTCCACTGTACTTGCAGTGAACAATTACTTGTTAGGTTGTCTACTCTTTTCTGCCATTCATCTGACTCAGGTTTTCAGCCTCATTCTCCCCTTTCTTGAGAGCAGGCTTCATTGTTCTTCTTCATACTTCTTGTTTAAGGGTTTTAGCACGGTTTTAGCTCAGCAATTGCAAATATTTGCTCTTGCTGGCCCTTAAGGGTGCTACTCTCAAGTGTATCTGTCCCCTCTTTAAAGAACTGCTAGCAGATACTGCTGTATCTGGCAATGATACTTAGTTTCACTTAGCATTTTCCTGCTGGTCCCAAGAGAATCCTGCTGCTTTAGGGGTACATTAGATGTGTTGCATTTATGAGGCTTTTGATTTTGGCTGCTGTGGGTTTGTTTTGTACTTCAAGAGATGTTCATATAAAAGCTGTTACTGATTTGGTTTCCTTATTTTCTGTCGAAAGTGATAATTGAGAATTTGGTTAAAAAATGAGCATTGCCAGGTCTGGCCAGTGTTCCTAGATCTGTCGGGCTATACCATATTCCCATGGCTGAGCACCACCAGGGCAGCAGCCACAAGTGGTGATGAGTGCCTTGGCCCTCTGCTCTGTTGTCATGGCCATGCTAACGTGGTGTGTCACCTTCCCAAGAGTTGGTGTAAAGCTGGTCTCAGCAGCTTTGTTTCTGTATCATCTGAATTTATCAATGTGTGTTTTGCTTGCAGTACATAGCCTTGCTGGTGGTTTTGTAACCTGTCACTCTACTCAAACTGCTCAGGGTTGCAGGCAGGAAGGTTGGCTATTCTTAGTGAAATGGAGACATTTCTGCATGTAATAAAATGCAGTTATTGTCAAGTACAAGACATTTTTATGTCTTGTATTTTATTTACTTCATTGTAGATCACTGTGCTAATTATATTGATTTTTTTAATTTTCCCTGTTTAGTGTGGCTGTTCTGGTATTTTATCAACAAAGGTGTTGATATGATTGATCTCAATACTTTTAACAGAGTTTCTTAGAGATTTTGCAGTGACATGCTAGTGATGGAGAAAAGAGATCAAAATTCACAGATACCGGTCAGACACCATTCTAGATTTTTGCCTACAATCCTGATCTTCTCTATCCTTTTCCTTACAAATCCTCTTTATCCTTTACACCATCATATTTGTTTTTCTTCCTGAATATCAAGAATAGGAGTCTGTTTTATGACTAAGGTGATCACAGATGGTTTGCTCAAGCTGAGAGTTTGTTCCTCTCCTTCTTACTGTACCTAGCACTTTTCCAAGTTGTTGGTCCAGGACTTTGTTGACAATATGTTTTAGTCTCTAACTTTTTTTAATGTGTTTGGCTGATTGGGTGTTCTGAGCTAGCTGTGTTTACAAATCTTCATTATGAGTTTTTCAGTGAACTTTTATTTAATTGTACGGCCATTATTTTTAGGCTAAAATTATCTGTTTAGTAATCTGAACCTAGGATATTTGCTGAGTTTCCTACTCTGAAGTTTAAACACTTGCTTAGTCTAAATTGGTTTTTTCCTTCAGGCTTTGAGTAAACATGTAGTGATGCGTCTTTTAAAGGGGTTAGAACTTGTGCATTATTCAGTATTCACAGCTGCTGAAGTGAAGGAAACTTTCAAGGGTTTAAATAGTTAAAACTATTTGCTACCCTTTCTTGACAATCTCAAGGCTGTTAGGATCTTAAAAGAGGTTGGCACGTTTTTACTGTTGGTAATCGCCTAAGTAGAGGAGCTGGAAAAAGGGAAACTGTATAAAAGCATTAGTAAAAAATAAACATCTGAACTGTTGAGAAATCCTGGCTAGATACCAAGAAGTAAAAATCTGCTGAAGTTGGCTTTGACAGCAGCCTCTAGTATAGCCAGGATGAAATTTTCATTGTTGCCTTTCAAGTATCTATTCCAGTCATGTCCAACCTGCAGTGAAGAAATGGAGCCAATGGGTTGTGTTATGGTTCTTCCTTGCTGTTGTTGAGCACATTAGCCTGAATACAATGATGGAAGCTAAGTTTAAAATTACCTGATAACTGCAAAATCTCCCTATGTGATGGCCATAAGTTGTTCATACAGTAACTATGAGTAGTGTTTCTTTCCTTTTCACTTCTCAGTTTCTGATTCCAGACTAGATGTGATATATTTTTTTCTTCTGCATTCTGACTTGCAGTGGTTAGTTTGGACTCAAAATTCTGTTTAAAAGTCTGATTCCATGTATTTCAATATAAATATGCTTTCAGCTAGATATAGGTGTTTAATAAGCACTTACCACTTTGTAACATAACCAAATGGTAAGGATAAAGAATGCAAATAACTGATGAACCATAAAACTACTTAGATATATTTAAGTATTTTATGATCATACTGTTAAAAGATGGTAAGAATGGCCTTTCTTCTTGGGAAAAATGTGTACAAATGGAAACCAAAAGCAAGTTATTTAAAACTATTTATAGAGTGAGGTGGTTTCTCCGCTGTCTGATTTAGATGATTCTCTCCTTTTCAAACTTGGGGGCAATCATTACATGGATTGTGCTTGACACTAGGAGTCTAACTTCTGGATCCAAGCCCTCTGTGCATATCAGTATAGAACAGGATGGTGCTTTGGTTTGAGGTTTATTTTTTTTGTGTGTCTGAAATAGTTTGAAGTTTTAATATCTGAGCCGCAAGCCTTTGCAAGTTGCTGAGGTGACAGTCAAGTGACATAGCTCAGAAGACCTAGTGACCTTAACATATGCTGTCTTCAAAAACAGTCTACTTTTGAGTAATCATCTGTGCAGTTAACCTATTTGACTTTAGGCAGCAATATGATACTATTACTAATGTGTCCCTCAGAGCTGGCTGTTTTGTCTAGGGCTGCTTACCAGGGCTGGCGTCCCTGTGCAGGCATTACTGGGGGACAAATGCTTTCCACAGGAGGTATTTCTGGCAGTGACATCAGATAACTTTGTTTCTTTAAATGCCTGCCAATAAGTGAGCTGTGAGTTTGAGGGTCAGTGCAGTTCTTTCAGAGCTCAGGCTTCTTGAGTGTCAGGGCAGTTTGGTCTGGCTGGCACTCTGAGGTGAGGGGGGTCAGAGTGGCACCCTTGGCAATCAGTGAGGCCAGGATTGCTCCAGCATAATCTCTGGAGCTCAGCATGGAAACTCTGTCATTCTAGCAGGGCTTTTTCCCTCAGTCCTTTCACCTTGTGGGTGAAATGCAGCTGTTCTGTAGTTAACTGCTCTACAAAACTCCACAACAACTCCAGAGGAAATAATGTCACCCCCACATTTGGTCAGTGTTTTCACTGGCATGCTTCCTCATGAATTAGTATTAAAACTCAGCTCTGCTTTTCCTAGCAAGTAGGAAACAGAATTTGCAAGGGTTTTGTCCCCTTGAGCTTATAATTAGTACTCAGGAGCGTGTAGGCAGACCCACATGGTGTGCTCACCCATCCGGGGCCCAAGTGTGCTCCTGGGGTCAGCAAGTGCAGAAAATGCCTTATGGAGCTGATCTGTTCTCAGACTCTTGACACTGATACAGCTTTAGGGGAATGGTCCAGTGTGGCCATTTCCAGCAATGTCTGTAAGGTTTCTAAAGTGGAAGTGACTCTGGCTTTGAATCTCACTGCAGGGATTTGTTTTATATATAATTTGGGTACTCTTAAAAATTCCTTTTATTTTTCATATGGTGTGTTATTTGTTTTGTGTTTAGAACACTTTTCAAATTAATAATGAATTTGTGTGTTATATTTTCTGGTGAGTATTGAAGTAAAAAAATTACTGAGCTCTTCTTTTCATAGCCAGCATCAAGGGATTATCTCTTCATCTTGTGAGTGGCAGGGCTTTGGCTTGATCCTGTGATAGGTGGCTGTTGATTGACCTTTTGGGGTTGTTTAAGTCCATCACTAAACAGTCATTTGGTTTTCTGAGATTTCCAAAATGAAAATTTGACAAGAATGTTACATCTGGTATGGATAACAAGTCTCTTGAGCAACATAACCTGGTAATCAATGTTGGTATGTATGAAAATACATCATCATCTATTAGATTTTTTTAAAGCTGTTTAACTCTTGCTTTATACTTCGGTGAGTTTAAATGTCTGTGCCCATATTTTCAGAGGGGAAATACTGCTTCTTTGTGTACTGGAGTGTGAAGAGTGGACTGGTAATGCCTTTATTTTACTTCAGTGAATGATATTGTAAAGATTTGATATAAGTTATTACAGAGACTAAATTCAGCTTGGTGTGTCACATTTTGATGACAGGTTTTTTTCCCATGATAACCCTCCTGTGCATGCACAATACTTTCAGTCTGAAAAAAATTGACTGCATTTTCTTCTTTGATAATATCATTCATAAAACTTTGAAAATATGTGTTTTCTGGAAGCCAATAACTTTTTAAAATATTGCAGTACCTGCTCCGGCCATCACTGCCACAGCTACTAAAATGGAGGTGGTTTCAGCAGAAGTGAACAGCTTGCTCCCTGAGGAAATCATGGACACCGGCATAACTCTGGTGGAGGACGACAGCATCGAGGCTGTTATCGTGTCGTCGCCCATGGGGGGAGAGTCCATTCCCATGGAAACAGAACTGGAAGAAATAGTGAACATAAGCACCACCAGCGACTCCTCAGCCACAGTCACCACGGAATCGGTTCCTGCGCCCAGCAGCCACTCGGGAGATGCAACACTGACCACCACCACGGCCCCAAGCCCTGATGTGAATGCAGCTGTAAAGCCTGCCTTTCCAGGTGGCCTCCATAAACTTGGTGCTCAGACCCCTGTCACTATCTCAGCTAATCAGATTATTCTGAACAAGGCCACTGATATTAAAATAGGCAGTCAGAGTATTAAACCGGACGGGCAAAAGCTGATTGTAACAACTTTGGGCAAGTCTGGCCAGCCTATTGTCTTAGCGTTACCCCACAGCCAGCTCCCGCAGTCGCAGAAGGCCGTGTCCCAAGCCCAGGCTGGAGACTCCAAGGTACAAGGCCAGCAGATCAAAGTTGTCATTGGAGGTCGGTCGGAAGTGAAACCTGTTGTGGGTGTCTCAGCTTTGACGCAGGGGAGTCAGCTGATAAACACTGCGGCCCAGCCCTCTGTCTTGCAGTCCCAGCAAGTAAAAACAGTACAGGTAAAATAAATTATGCTGATGAAACATCTTCAAACCAGTTCTGTTGCTGCAATTGTTGTCTGTTTCCTGCACTGATTGACACACTGTTGCTTTCAACCTTTGCATTTATTCTTTGTATTTAAAAAATACAATGCTGCTCTTAGCCCATGCTTTCATCTGTGAATGCGTTTGCCATTTTATGCTGTTTGCCTCTAGCTACTGTCTAGAAACTTAGGGTTTGCCTCAGACAAAGTGAGCTATTCAGTAGATTGAAGATAATTTCCTCATTATTTTCATTTTATAAAAATAAATTCTACATACTTTCAGGAAGACTGAATTCAACTTTATATGCCTGTTGTTGTTTATTCAAAGTATACACTCGTTTATGGAAGAGTAGCTTCTGCCTATTACATTCAGTTTGTTTAAATAAATTCTCTGAAAAAAACTTCTAGCATCTGAAAAAGAACAGAAAGGTGTATCTTGTCTGCCTCAAATCTAGTTATCTAAAGCTGAACATTCAAGGTTTTGTTCCCAATCTCTGGCATGGATCTTGAGATATTTGAAACCACAGAGAATCTGCTTGGATCTGAAAATGTGTTGAAAAGACTTGGGTTATGACCCAAAGGGTCTGATTCTCATCTGTTATGTGGCAGAACTAAATGTGAGTGACTTCCTTCTTCCTCTCTGCAGTGAGGCAGAAATAATAAAAAAATAAGACTTCTTAAAGTGAAGGACAAGTCAAACTCAATGCAGGGTATGATGGAAAAATATTTATTTTACTGTCTAAATAAAATGAGAAATTCAACTCCTAAGTATGCTATTAAAAATAATCAGCTGCACAATAAAAATGACAACATTTAAAGAATTTTATTAGCCAAATGTTCCTTGATTAATATTTCATGGCAGGTGAATAAGATGAATTCTGAATATTTTTTTTAAAGTTGCAGATGATTGCTTTACCAATTTCTACTTTCTCCTTTTTTGTTGCTACATCATACCTGGAAACATATTTAATAATGGCCATTTGAAACATAAATGATTGTCACTATAGTTTTCAAGAAAGTCTCTGCACTTCAGTCATCATAGGAACATTTAAGAGCAGATCAGTTCCTGTTATTTTGCTTCATTATTGACTGCCAAGTGACAGGTACAGGAAACTGGGGAGAGCAACTTAGCTGTGATGTGGTTTTTCCTTGCATGAGATGATTTGTGCTGTCAGTGACTGAAATCAGTGGCTTGGCCATCGACCCCTTCAATTTGCCATTGGGAATTCCACGCATTCCTTAGCAGAAGCTCTTACTAATGGACTTGCATCCATTTTTAAATCTAGTTAATTGCAGTTTGGGTAAATTTGTTTTGTTGTGGCTTCTTTTTGTTAAGCCATTGGTTCCCTCTGCAAAACAGATTGAATTGTTAGCACTTGACATTCCTTTTTTTCCCACAAGGAGAGGAGGAAGTAGAAATGAAAAGCAAGAAGACAAGGTTAGCACCCGATATTGCAGGGGAAATGATTGCATTAGCACTTCATAGACAGTGCTTTTCCCTGCAGAAAATTTCTGAAGTACCAGAGTGACATATGAGGCTGGGTGAGAGATTCTGGCTCTGCTCTACCCTGAATGACAGGGGAGGTAACCCACACCTCGAGTCCCTGTCTTAGAGAATGAAGTGGTTCTTTTGCCCATCACCCTGAACGAGCCCCTTACATTTTCAGTGAGTGGAAAAGGAGGCTGTGAATGCCTCCCTGACTCCCCGTGGGTCTCCTGTAATTTATCTCTTCCGAATCAGCTATTTCAGATGGAGGGCAGCACAGGACTTTGACTTGGTGCTGAGAATGAACTGGTACAGATTAGATGACAAAGAACTCTTATCAGTTCTTGTGGTCACTACCATAAAGGCTTTGTGTATCATTAGAAAAATTCAATTGCCTTGACATCTAATCTAATCTTGTAATCTATCTAATTGTGATAGTTGGAGTCTCAGCACCTGAGGCATAATTGGTAGAATTCAGCAAAATGTTTCTTGGAATTTGACTCCTCTGCTTACAGTTCTGGATGCATGAGACTGAGGTGTCAATTGTGGCAGGACCTTTGGCCTCATCTATACCCAGAGGTTAATACTGTCCTTATAGCAGCTTGTCCTGATTTAGCTGAAACTAGTGCCACAAATGCGTGGAAAAAAACTGCTGGGCAAGTACATCTGCTTTCAGCCTGTGGCTCCTGCCTGTCTACAACCTTAAGAGTGGTGGTGTGCCTGCTGCTCTGCTGCTTTAGTCCAGGTTTATGAAGCAGGGGTTTGGCCTTGCGATGACTCTGAGCCAGATGTCCAGCCATATCACCATGGCTGCTGTTAAGTCTGCCTTGTGCTTGTTTTGTGTGGAACTGGCTCTGGTTTTAACAGCGTCCATAGCGTTGTTGCTACCATGGCAAGGCAGCTGCTAAGCCATCCTTGTGGCTTTATTTCATCATTGAAAAAGGACCTTGTGCAGTCCCTGACCCCAAATTCCCATTCCTAGCTCAGTTTCTTCATCTCTGAAGTTAAGATGTTCTTTTCTATTTCTAGAGTTCCTGATTTTTCATGCTATGTCAATATAAATGACACAGAGAGTGGGTACATGGATAGGCTCCCAACAGGTCATCCAGAGAGTGGATTTATAGTGTATTAGCTCCTTTGTAGTAGCTGACTGTGGATATCCAGCACTAAATGTGAGATAGGAGTGTGCCTGTATGAATAGAACAGAGTCTGAAAACAAAGTCCAGCCATATATATGAATTTGCTAGTTCATCTTTATTGAAGAGTGTTGAGGAAGACAGAATTTGACCCTTGAAGTCAAGTTGCCTGCAGGGAAATCTCTTTACTTCTGTAGGGGAAGGAAGGCTGGTGTGTGCTCCTAAATATAATAACATTGCTACAGAAGAACTTGTTGCTCCAGGGAATATGTTTGCAGTCTAACTCAAAGTAACTTGCAGGGGGCATGCTTAGCTTACATAGGCAGGGGAATAATGCCAAGCTCCTTGTGATCAGTACAGGCAATGGCAGAGTGCTCCAGAGAACTTGTCCATTCTGAAGGATCAAAGGGCATCTTGATTATTTCCTCTGGCTTCTCCAGTCTTTACTGAAATGGGCAGTGAGTTTCCCAGTGGTGCCAAGAAGCTCCTCCCTGGTGGCTGGGGTTATCCAGCGCCATAAACCTCAGAAATGCTTGCTTGGCAGCAGGTAGGGCCAGGAGTGCTGTTCCTCATTTATAACCAACCACATTTGTCTTGCTGTTTCCTAAGCCTTGAGGGGATTCGCTTGTTTATCAGACCGCCCTCTTTGTAGGCAAACAGTTCATCTAAAAAGCAGAGGAAAATTTATTTGAGGAGGATATTGCAAGTTGAGTTTGAGGGAAGCAGGGCTACTTGTGTTGACCTGTTATTTTAGGATTTTTAAGGTTTTTTCTGAAATATTTTGTGTTAATGATCAGTAGTATTTTACACACATTCATGTAAGTCATTTAAGCACATTTATTGACTGTTACTGGGAAACAACTGCTGTTATCCAGAGCTGGCTGTTCCTGCCGAGTGCTCATCATGTTCTGAGCCAGACTTAGCTCTCACTTCAGAGAAAAAGCAATAGCAATTGAGTTGTAATAATACTTTATGGCAAGGTAAGATTAATTTAAAACAGAAATCTCAAATCAAGCAGATGAAAGGTGTAGAATTGATCAGAAATTAAAGTGTGTCCAAGCTGAGAAAAAAAATTATGGATAAAATGCCTGCTCATCTATCAGCTGTGTATGTGCTAAGGTAATTGAATCCTTGAGATTTAAAAATGGCTTTGAGTTAAATTTGTGAGCAGGACTACAAATGAAATTTCCTTCTTCAAACAACTTATGTTTTGAAGTTTTAGTTAATGTATTTCCAAACAGAACAGGTTTATTTCTCCTCTGTTTCATTTTAAAGCCTTGACAATTGTATATCACCCATCAAGCACCTCCTGTGCCTGAGAAGCAGCATATTTGTTCGGAGATGGAGCTTTCCTCTGAGGAGCACTTGTAGTGTAACTGTGGAGCAGCATGTGGTTTCCTTTAACTGAGATCCATTCTCTGGTGGTGCCTGGTGTCAGAGCTGCTCCTTGCTGGCTTCCCTGGCCAGGTGTAGCTCAGGCACATAGAGGTGCCCTTGGCTTTCCACAGCAGCCTGGAGGGCTCCAGTGCCATAGCAGAGAGAGCTCCAGCTTCCCTGTCTGTGCCATGACTGTGCTGCTGGGAGCTGGGGCAGCCTCACGTGTGCTTTTTGTGGAGCAGCTGAGGAATTTGTTATGTGCTCCTGAATACTTTTCATGTTTTTGCCTTAAGGGGTTGGAAAAAAGGTGTTTTCAGACAACAGATTCTATAGATAGGGTTTTGTGGAGGAAACCATAACTTCCAGCCTACTCAGTTGCTTCATTTGAGCATTTGTGACTGTCTCAGGCTGTCAAAAGTAGCTGTCAGCTCTGTATCATCAGAGATTTCTGATCACATCAGGCAGATTTCTGATTTAGCTGCTTGAGTAAGAAAGGTGGCTCCCCACATGGATGTTAGTGTGGTGCCTCTCTGGTATTGCTGGAGTTGAAGGCTGGTGCCTATGGGATGTGGTGCAGGAGAGGCAGGATGTGTCTCACCTGTGGGGTGGGCAGCTGTAAGGGCTTCAGTAAATGTGAGCACACAGCCTTCCTCACATTGACTCAGGCTACATCCACAGGCAGCCCCTGCAGCCAGCAGGTTAAAAGCCTTTGGAAAAAGTCAGCCTCTAAATTGAGCTATTCACTAGCTGGGTGCCAACGTGAAAAAACTGTTGGAATAAATGCACCTGGTAGTTAACTTCTCTCAGTGTGGAAGGGGAGAAAAATCTTCTTTAAAACTTTTCAGACTATATACTCCTGCTTATGAAGATTTCAAGCTGAAGTGATCTGTCATTGAATTGCTGTACATGTTCTTGGTCCAGCTGCATTTTAGGAGACTGGATTGCAGTATGAAAATAGATCCCCATTTACCTGGAGGTAGCCAACTGATTTGTTCTTGGCTAGTGAGTACTCAAAACGTTTAGGCACTGATGATCCATGTACTTTTGGGAAACTGTTGCAGAAAGCATTTTCCCCATTTGCAAAACTAGTGTGCTGCTATGTCAAAATGGTCAAGAGATGTTTCAGAGCAGTAGTGGTCATATTTAAATCACTGGGGACAAGTTTTGTCCTGGTGGGCTGAAAAGGAAGTGACTTCATTTAAAGCTTGGAATACTGAGAGTTGTGTATTTAATTTTGACATTTTTATGTAGACCAGCCATACGTAAGAAATAATTTCAGCATCTTGAAGATGAGATATTTGCACAGAGAGCTATCTTCTGAGAAAGCTGAGAGGGATTTGGCTATCCTACTTTGGTAGCTGGCAATCTGAAGTGTCAAGGATAATCTCCTAGTTCTTTCCATAAGGAGAAGTGGAGATGAAATGCAAGATACAGTTTTTCTTCTAATTATGTGTGCAAGTATTGCCCTTTTTATTTTTTAATGTACTTAACAATACAATAATTTAGATCCAAAATGCTCAAGTTACTTTAGATCTTTTTTCCTCCATCTTTTAGATTGCGAAGAAGACTCGAACCCCAACTTCTGGCCCGGTGATCACCAAGCTGATATTTGCAAAACCAATCAATAGCAAAGCTGTTACAGGGCAGACCACTCAAGTGTCACCAGTCATTGCAGGTTGTACTACTTTGACTTGTTTTGCTTTGCCATTTTTTAAAGGCTTTTCAAAGAAATGGTAATTGTAGAAATTCTTCTGTCTCAACACTTTTACTGTAGTTTCTGTCAAAGTGCCTCAAGCAATTGAAAAAAAAAAATCAGAAAACTTTTTTGGTACAAGCAGATAAATGCACCTGTTGGTACCTTTATACTCATTTAGAATAATCTTGGTAATTGCAGAGTTGCTTTTACTGCAAGGTACTTTTACTTCATGGATTTTGGGGAGGAGAAAAAAAATACCTCAGAGCCACAGAAAAGTTGACTTGATGAACAGAAAGTATTTTCAGAAACATTTTATAAATACACAGAGGGAAAGGGAGACACATGCTTTTGTATTACTTTAATCTGCTTATAGTTGGGCTTAAATGTAATACATGCAAGTAATAGAAAAAATGTTTGAATGAAGAAACTGAATAAAGCTGTGTTGTTTTTGTTAAGTTGCTCACCTACTTCAAAAATAACCATGGCAGAAGTGTCTAGGAAAGTAATTAAGGCAAATAACAAATGGTCTTTCCCTTTGGAAAACAACTCTATCTATCCTTATAAAAAATCAAAGCCCAACTGACCCCAGAACAACAGCAAAAGGACCAACAAAAGTAAAGAAAAAACCACAGGGTAATAGCTTGTTTATTATGGCAGTGTATCTGTTGCTAAACATCTTAGGCATCTAATTTTTCTGAAAAAGATAAAAGTAGGAAGCTGGGTTCATCATTGGAGCTTTGAAGGATGTCTAACTGCTTACAGATTTATCAGTCTAAATGGGCCTAAAATCTCTCCCAGGTATTTAAACAAATTTGTTAAGTCTTTACAGCACTGGGACTTGAGCCGATTTTAAGAAGGATGCAACTGTCTCCTGTATTCAGAGCACTGATAGATGCCAGCGAATGGCACAGAGCTGGGACATCATCTTTTTCTTGAGTTGGCAGGCTGCCTGCAGCCTAACATGTGTTTCAGGTGAAAGAGAAATTCCCCATCCCACTCCTCAAATTTCTCAAATTCCCTACCAAATATATAGACCTGTAAGAAGATTGCTATGCTTATAAATACTTGAATTGTTTGTGTGTTTAAAAAAACAATCCAAACAAACAGCCCAACCCAAAAACATGAAAAATGACTTGCAGTTTTTAAATCAGTATTTTGAAAAATCACCTGTGCCTGAGCCATCACTAAAACTATCACTGGGAGGTAAAGTTTCTTCATTAATTGAGAGGGAAATCTTTAATATTAGTTTTTCCCTCACCATTCCAAACAGCCAGCACAGCTTGCCAGCTTTGAGAAGCTGGCATCACTTTGCAGAAGGTGTAACATTTGAGTTTGTGTTTTGATTTTTTTATACATGCTTTCATGAATCTGATAAATATTTTTAATTGCCTGGAAATTCCTGCAAGCTGAGATGGAAGTTGTAATCTGGAAAGAGTTGTCAGTATAAGCGACCAGATTCTCTTTGGAAGCTGATGCTAAGAAGGAGATGTGAGTGAGAAGGGGAAAGCTGTCATCAAGGAGATAACTCAAAGGATTGAAACCTCTAGATGGTTTTTTTTCCCCACAGAATGACATTCTTCAGGTTGCATGTGGCTTTAGCAGCTGCTGGCAACTATCTGTGCTGTTAATTAAACTGCACAAAAGTGGTTATTTTAGAGCATACAGACTGCAGAGGAAATCAGCTTGCCATGAGGATAGTGCTTTTTCTTGTTAGTTCCAGTTGACTTTAATTGTTATGCCACCAGTTGGTTTTGGATGGAAAAGTTATGCTGGTGTTTGTTTGTTTCTTATTTTTATAAATGTAGTACAAGAGAATGAGTGACAGAAGCTATCACAGAAATGAGTCTGAACCAAAGTGGAGTAGAGAAAAGCTCAGTGATCAAGCATTCTTTGGAAAGGAACTTAGAAAGTACGGAAAAAAAAAATCTGTTTTCCATTCTGGGAGTTTGCAATATTCCTGAAACAGATGTCATGATGTGGAGCTTCTGTTTTTGATGTTTACTCTTCTTTGTCATTGTAAAAAGAGAAAGAGTATATGACACACACATGAAAACATGGGTGGTAGTGTGACTAAAAACTGTTAGGCAGTGAAAGAGGCAACCATCAACAGAGAAAAAACCCAAAAACCTCAGAGCTGATTGTCGACAGACCAAACATCTTTTTCTTGGTTGCTGTAACCCAGCTGGTGTTTGATGGCTGAGGTTGCAAAGGAAGTAGTCCCCCACCAATGCTCAGTTTCTCTGGGCATTGGCAGCAGCCCAGGGCTTTCCCAGGAAACTGCCAACTGGCTGGGGATGTGTGTGTGGTGCAGGTGTACTGGAGAGCTCTGCTTCTCAGGATGCTCTTCTGGCTGTCAACAATTGTCAGCTGAATGGCACAGAAAGCTCAATGTCCATTTTGGCTCTTTTTTTAAGCCTGAGCAAACTGTCTTTTTGTTTGTAATAGCAGCAATTATTTTCTTCTTTGTTGCTAAATCTAAATTAAAGAGTGCCAATGTCCTTCCTGCCAGGCTGTACACTCTCAGAAGTAGGGATAAATTGCACAAATGGCAGGGAAAACTTTGCTTTAAAAGTGACTGTGACCGGGGATAACTGGAGCTGATGGTATCTTCATTGTTTATAGGTAGGGTTTTTTCACAGTCTGCTCCAGGGACACCCCCAAAGACAATAACCATCTCTGAGAGTGGAGTCATTGGATCATCTTTGAGTACAACAACACAACAGACACCGAATAAAATAGCTATCTCACCACTCAAATCCCCCAACAAGGTAAGGACCTGTTCTGGCTGCAGCCTTCTATCCCTCCTGCACAGTGGTCTGAATGGAGCTCTCTGTGTCTATGCTACAAGCTGTTTATTATCTCTCCAGACATAATAAACATGTCTCCAGAGTCCATAAAAATATCTCCAGAGTCTCCATTTTGCATCACAATGCTCTGTGGTAATGCCCTAATTTAGATTTTTTTCAACTGGCTCCCTAACTATGGTTTTAAGCAGATATGCATTACTGCATAGTTTCCCATTCCTGCCAGTTCTTGCCATTCCCTAAGCATTGATTCTGAGAGCAGCTGTTCCCTCTTAGCCAAGCACTCAGACTATTTTTAATGCCTTCATAAAACATCAACAGGCTAGGTCAGCACTTATTAACCATTTCTGCTACTGCACAGGCAATTTAGTCTTCCCTGATCACTTGTGAAGTAAATGAAGTTTGCAGTGGTCCTTGCACAGAGCTGGAGATTGGCACAGGTGACACTTGTGTTTCAGATTTGATAATTGTCTTGAGAAGAGGAATATTGCTGAAGAAAGGGAGATAGAGGGACAAGATGCACAGTGCAGGCAAACTCAAATATCATGAATAAAAAGCAAATTAAGAATAAAGAATTATTTTAGTTTGGCTATGCTTCAGTGTTGTAATGTTATACAGATGGAGTAAAAGACTTGTGTTTGACAGTTATTAGTAAGAGAAGCAACATAAAGAAGTTAATTTTTATTCTAAAGTTACTTTTTTAACTAGGAGTGGTTGTGTGAAAAGACTCTTTAGGGTTTCATCTTGAATTTACTGTTAATAAGCAATTCTAAGTATCTGATTTTTCTTAAAACATTAGGAAGTTGAGAACAAAAAGTAGAAAACCAGCCTTGGAAAGGGTGTGGTTATATAGAGTGTTTATAACACTGCACTCTGCAGAAATGTCAGAAGACTGGATCTCTGGGAAACTGCAGTGTAGATTTGAAAGTACTGATGTTCTTATACTTTGACTGAATCAGTAGTGTGAGGTGAGAATTTTCTTTTCTTTTGAACAGCTTTTCTTTAAAATTCCTATTTATTATGAAATAGTCATTGTACCAATTATGATGTCTTTATTTAGAAGATCCCTCTTGACAATGCTCAGGCTTTAATGAGATAATTTCCTTAAAAAAACCCTGATAAAACAAATGGAAAGACAACCCCTTACTCCCACCCAGATGCTGTGCTAGGTTTCTGTAGGGGCCTGTTGGTGCTGGAAACCAGTGATGCCTTCAAGGTTCTAAGGGCACAGACCCATGTGAGTTGTGGTTAAATGCAGGACCCTTGTTCACAGGAAGAGCTCTGTTCTGGTGGAGAGCTGTGCTGTCCTGAGGAGGGGGATGTGTATGTACAGGGCCCTGTATCCTGCACAGAGGTTTAAACTGCTTTTTGTTTTGCCAAGCAGCTAACAGTGGTGTCAGTGGCCTCCCAGCCTCCCAGCTCCCCCCAGAAGACGGTGGGCGTCCCACTGAATGTAGCGTTAGGACAGCAGATCCTCACAGTGCAGCAGTCAGCACCCTCCTCCCCTGGGAAGGCTATAGTCAACCACACAACCACCCAGGTACAGACTGACTTTGCTTTGTCTTCTGCTGTGTCTGTGTCATTGCTTGCTGGGAACTGCAGCGTTGGAGCATGGCTTGGCAGCGCTCTGTCCGCCGCTGTTCTTGGGATGGTGTCTGCTTAGGAACTGGCAGAAGCAATGCCCCAAGGAGTGTATATGTAATATACTTCTTCAGTTGAGGGCTGCAAACCAGTGCAAGCCCATACAAGGGTGGGCTGTTAGACAGTAGCTTTCCAGCCTGGAAAGCCCCACTTGGTGCAAATTCTTGTTTCTGTCTGCTGAATCTCCCAAGTCACATGAAGAACTCTGTGACATGAGGAGGAGTTCTTTGGGTGATTCTTTCTCTTCTGCCAATGTTTCTATGCCACTGCCTAGGGCTGCTTTCCAGGTATTTCTGAGGTTTGCAGCAGTGGAGTTCACATTCCTGCTGTAGAGGTCTGGGCTGAAACCTACAGAACCAGAAATTATTTATTTCCCATGTCTCATTTCTAGAAAAATGGGCTTTTCCTTAATAGCTTTTATAAATGGTTTTGCATTAATTAATCACAAGACAAAACTGATCTTTCTTACAAATGACAGTTTTTGCTGTTTTCCTCTTTTGTGATCTTAGGTAAATCTTTTCCTATTGCAATATCTGTACTCTTGTTGTGGTAAACGTGAAGGAATGTGAATGGATGTAAATATATCCAGAGTATGGATATAGCAGGGAGTGGACACACATGTACAACACGAGACCAGACACTCAGACAGATTTTCCCAGGCTTATCTTACTGATACAGGAAATAATTGGAATACTGATATAGGAGTATGGAAACCACAGAGATTTGAACTGTTTTTTTCCTCAGAGAAAATTGTCTTCTGAAATAGTTGTTAAAAGGTTAAGTCTCTCTAATGCAAGCACCCTAAATGAAAAAATGGGGGTGTCTGTGGGAGTTCTGTTGCAAAGCTATCTGACACAACACAAGGGCTTCACTTGCCTTCACTGGGCTCAAGAACTTGCCTTTAGAAGAACTGTCCCTTGAATTTTACAATTTTCCCGGTTCTCCTTGGATAGCAGCTGCTCATTTGTGTGCTTGAGAGAGCAGGTCTCCCTTTGACAGTGTCTGTGACCATGCTCGCACATAGTGCTTATTTTGGTGTTCTGGCTTGTTAAGGTATAAAATGTCTTAAGAAAAATCAAAAATCCCAAGAAAACACCTTTTCTTGGTACCTTTTAGAAGAGCAGGCTAGTTTTTCTAGTAAAATGTATGCAAATTGAGATTTCATTCATGTAGTTGCTGAAAACTGGGCAGCTGGGAAAATGTTCTCATAAGAATTCTGACAGTCATACTGACAACCAAGTGTAATACTTAAACTTGATGTCAAGGACCAATAGTAATGCTTTATACCAATAGTAAAAGATACTGAGAATAAAAAGCTGAACTCTAAAAAAAAGGTAAATGGAAGGAGAAAAAGGAAGAAATCAAGGTTTGAGATTGAGCAAGTCTGGGAAAAGAGGCTGTTATCAAACCACTAGAGTTATGAATGTGTATAAATGAAATTAAACTTTCTTGTTATTGGTTTGTAGTTTGAGAAAAGTTGGAAAGATGAACTTTTGCAGATTCAAGCAGTAAGGTAGCACAGGTCTGCTGAGCTCCCTTTCTTTCAGCATTTTGCCTTTTTTCTTAATGAATTTGTTTTGCTACTCCTCATTGTTCTTGCTTCTTTCATTTCTCAGCTTGTACTCTTTCTGATGTCCATCAGCTATGGATTCTGTTCCCTTTTCCTCTCAAGGGTTGCACAGTGATTTCTGTGAATTAATTGCAAACTTTCTTAACAGAACATATCTGTACACACACAGATGAATTATGATGCAGTCCAGACGAACTGTTCTGCAAGTTCTTACCATGTGCTTTTAATAATAGGAATATTTCTATGTTTGGTTGTTTGATTGTGGAAGACAAACTGAGCCGTGTTCTCTTGTAGGCACTGGAAATAGTTTTGGCAGATGTTGTATCTTGTGAAGTAGCCTGAGTCACCCTACTCATGTAAATACTAGTTTACTCTGGTGTTTGGTGTAGAGCATTGAAAATGGAACTGAGTTTAGTCTGAGATGTTGAGAGGCATTTAATCTCTGCATCTGTTCTACTTTTGAAAGCAAAAAGAGGATACTGTCTTCCCTCTCAAGAGTACAAATGTTATGCTAGAGTTGCTCACTAACAAATTGAGAAATAAACATATTGATGTTCTTTCTGTCTTTGTATAAGTAACTTTGTGCTGTCTGTGTTGGCTCAACAGGCTGTGAAATCAGCAGTGCAGACCATTACTGTAGGAGGAGTGGGTACATCTCAATTTAAGACAATTATTCCCTTGGCAACTGCACCCAATGTTCAGCAGATTCAGGTACCTGGGAGCAAGTTCCATTATGTCAGACTCGTTACTGCCACAACAGCCAGTAGTTCAACCCAATCTGCCAGTCAAAATTCCAGTACGAATACTCAGCCTCTGCAACAGGGTAAGTGCTGCTGGGGACATTGTCTGAAGCCTCTGTTGGGTTTTTCTTTCATGTTTGTTCTGTAACAATTAAAATGAATACATAACAGAGATCTGTGAAGACTGACAGATCTACTTGGTTTTGTGGTAAGACTTCCATAAATTCCATATTCTGTTGCTACCTCTGGTCTGTATGTGAAAATGCTCCTTTGTGTCAAACTGCTTTGTAGTTGGGCCTGAATCCTGGGAGCATTTTATGTTGCTTTTGCCTAGTTGACCAAATTTGTGGGTGCTTCATGGCCTCTCCCATCTCCTCTATATGAAGAGCATGAAGGCAGGACATCCCACAAGCATATTGCCAGAACTCCTGTTAGATGAAGATCCTTCCATGTAAATTGCTTTAGAAGTGTCAGGTGTTTTTGCTGGTTTCTGTCCATGCTTTCTAGAGGGGTGATGGAATAAAAGATTTCAAAGGGAAAAGGGAAGTAAGGGAAATCCAGTGTCCAGCACCCTGGCTGGTTTTTAATCCATTGCTGTGAAATTTGTGCCGTAGACCTGTTTACAAAGGTGTTGGATTGCAACACTTGGGTGTAGACATGAGTTATAGTGCTAAGTACCTCTATGTTGTGCACATGTGACAATCTGAAGGGCTGAACTGTGGATTTGGAGTGACTAAAAGACATTGATGTGATGTTGTTTCTTGACCCCAGCGAAGCCCGTGGTGGTGAACGCAACCCCCGTGCGGATGTCAGTTCCCATAGTGCCAGCACAGACTGTGAAACAGGTGAGTTGGCTCTAAGTCATGTAATAGTCCTGACCTGGTTTGGCTGCACAGAAAAAAAGTCTGCTTCCAGCTCTGTAAAGAACTGTTCTACTAATCAAAGTGTGTTCCGAATGACTGAAACACCGATTTCATAAAAAGCTCTTTTCTCTCCAGGTGGTGCCCAAACCAATCAACTCAACTTCTCAAATTGTCACTACCAGTCAGCCCCAGCAAAGACTTATCATGCCAGCCACTCCACTGCCACAGATCCAGCCCAACCTCACCAACCTCCCCCCAGGCACTGTGCTGGCACCAGCCCCTGGCACAGGAAATGTTGGCTATGCAGTCCTTCCAGCTCAGTATGTCACACAGGTATGGCCTTTCCCAGAGATGGTTATGCAAGTGCTGCTCTTGTGGAATAGTCTGCCTTTCTCTCAAAGGTTTCTGCTCTGTGACAGCCACCTGACCCCGAGGCAACAGTTTCTGTTAGGGGGACCCTTGGCAGAATGATGATGGCACTTTAATTTCAATCATGGTTGCAATTAAAGCTTTGTTTTCTCAAAGGAGTTTTTATTAGCATAATAGCACAGCATTTCTGTAGGCAAAATCAGTGTAGTGCAATTTTGAGTAGTGTAGTACAGAATTTATAATGCCAACTTACTCGAATCACCTAGATATCAACTTGGAATTTCTAATCACCTAGACCCTGCATACTGGGTCAGATCTTGATAGACAGTTTGCTTCATCACTTTAGCAATCATAACCTAGACTTGAAAATCATATGAAAGAGTACAGGTCACTTAGGACTTGGAACAGCTTGATTTTGTAACTGCTCTGTGTGCTGTTACACTTCCCTGGTCCCTGACAGTCACCACCAGGAATCCTGGGACCTGTAGTGAGGGGAAGAAGAAATCCTATTGTTTTGTCTGTTTGGTTCACAGGACCTTCAGGGCCTGATGATGAGGAGAAAGGCAGCATATATGTCACCTGCTTGGTCACAGAGAATGGCTGTCTTCATTATAAAATGGTGTTAGTTAATGCTAAATACATTGCCAGGGGTCAGAAGCAGCTGGTACCAGTCACTCCAACTGAGGCCTAGGGATTAGTTTTTTGCTCTTTGCCAGGATCTGACCAGGATGAAAAGGGAATAAATGAAATGTTCTGCTGAAGACTGAAGATTGTAGAAACAAAGACGCTGATATTTCCTGGCATTACTTGTACCAGGCTGGTTTCTGGTTGCCTTTTGATTTTCTCACAGTTGCAGTTTGACCCTGAAGATTGTTACTGTGTCATTCCAGTCTAGATCTCCAAATTTTACTTAACACTAGCATCTGTTGGACCTCTCCTCTGAGGTTTGTGTTCCAGTCACAGCTTGTCCCCATTTGCCTGGCCCCAGCAGGTCTGTATCTTGCCATGTGCCAATATGTCCCCAGAACCTGTCCCAGCAGGAGCAAACAGCTGCCTGTAGGTAATGCTAAAGAAGGTAGCCCAGAGCAGTGTTGTTTGGCAGCTTCTTATGAGATTTTGGGTTTTTAATGTGAAAAATAAATGGTGGGTTCAGGTATGCAGAGAAGTTGGAATGCAAACCATTTTGCTTACTTTCATAGTAAGTGGCTTGTATATAAAGGAAGCTACTAATTTGTGCAAGAAGTGATTCTGCTCTTTTAGGGGGAAAATGAGCATGGTTTTAGGAACAGGAGCTGTTTGTGGTCTGAACATTTCTGTGTGTTATCCCTGTCATCTGTGTGGATCTAGACACTGTGATGGACAACAAAAAGTACAATCTAAAATAGTATTTTTATGCTAAGTATGGAGGCAGGAAGTTGCCACCTGGTCCAAAATCTGTAAGTGTCTAAAAGTGTTCTTAGAAGCAAGTTATTTTTGTAGTTAATTAAATTAATTAAAATACTATTGACACATCCTTTTGTTTATAATTTCTTTCATGTCAAGCATTAACCTTTTTGTTTTGTTAGCTCCAACAGTCATCCTATGTATCCATAGCAAGCAACACTGGCTTCACAGGGACATCCAGTGTCCAGTCCCAGGCACGGCTGCCATTTAATGGGTAAGAATTCTGAAAAAAATCCCCAAACCTGTAGAATAGGCTGCTTGAACAAGCATGGGGTCTTGGATTTTGGTTTGGGGAATTCTCAAGTCTGCTGTGTGTGATTATTACCTCTGACTGAAAGGTGTGGATCTCTCTGACATTTGAGCCAGTCTCTTGATCAAAGCTGTGTTTTCCTTTCTGTTTTTTGAATTCATGTAGCAGGAAGTTGACCTGAAAGCTCCCTGTTGCTCTTTTTTTTTTATTTGCAACAGCACCTGTGAG
Source organism: Ammodramus savannarum pratensis (assembly GCA_020466415.1). Taxonomy (NCBI): domain Eukaryota; kingdom Metazoa; phylum Chordata; class Aves; order Passeriformes; family Passerellidae; genus Ammodramus; species Ammodramus savannarum. The sequence goes on along the minus strand of JAHXMQ010003319.1, from coordinate 34,942,857 downwards.
CTACAGGCCTCAACTATTTCTCAACATTGCTGCAGAGAGGTTCTGGACAACACGTAAGCTAGATGCTTAACACATGCAGAAATTGAGCCAAACAGCAAAATGGATCCTGATAGGAGGCTTTGGGTTTTTTCAGTCTTGCATTTTTCCTTTAAGGATGAAAATAACAGCTAACATATATTATTTTCCCTTTGCCAATCCAGCAGGCTTAGCTGTTCTGCACAGTCCTTTTGTGTTACTGTTTGCTGGAAATTGTGAACATGAAGTTGCTTTTTGTTGCTGCGGCCTCAACTGATGCAAACTAATCCCAAATCCAGATGCAGCTATTCAAATGAATGGGTTTGATTTAATCTCCCTGGTATTACGTGCAGAAATTGCTGGATAGGGATGGAACAAATCTCATCAGATGTGATTAGTGTCACAAAATCCAAGTCTTAGGAGCAGTTAAAGACTGTGTCTACTATAGAATTTATCTGAAAACTGAATGCTGTGGTTTGCCTTGCTTTCCCGTTATTCCAGAGGGGGTATTTTTTTGTTTTCTTGGATTATTTTAATTCCAAGTAGAACAAAAGAAAAGGCACAATCACGTTGCATGAATTTTGGTTGGATCTGGTCCCACTGAAGGGATTCTGGGGAAGGTTTCCCTGACTCCAGTTTTTAGTTATGCTTCCTCTAGCTTTAAAGCCTAATTTCTACTTCAGGCATGCATCCAAATTTGCAGCAAATAATCCATCTTTTTCTGGGTTGCAAAGGCACTATTTATAACAGTTACTTAAACACAGTCAGCCAAAAATCTAATGCAAGGGGAATAGAAAGATTTTTTTTCAAAGTTTTTATTTTGAGCTGTTTACATGAGTTTAAAATAGGAAGAAACTGATAAAACTGTGTAAATATAAATGCCCTTTTCTCCCCCCAGAATAATTTCTTCTGAGTCTGCAAACCGCCCCAGGAAGCCTTGCAATTGTACTAAGTCTCTGTGTTTGAAATTGTAAGTACAGCTTGGTACAGTTTTTTTTTCTTTTAAGCCTTATTTTTAACATCACAAATGTGCACCGAGTATCAGAATGTAATGGATTGAAGTACATCAGAAATTTTATGTCTAGATGCTGATTTAAAGTGGATATTGGTGGAGTTGTTACAGAGCCTGTGTCATTTTGCAGCTCCTGTGAGCTATATGGACCATAACATATAAAATTGTCTAATTTTGCATAATGTACCTTATTTCATGGTGGAGCCTATTCCAGTCAGCAGCTGTGGTTGCCTTGTTGGTACCATGAGTGAAATGGTATCTCATGGTATCATTTGTGGGAATTTACTGTATTTTGGTGAAGTGCATCAAATACTTCAGAAAAATTGGGCTTTGTATATTTTATTAAAAGTTAGAAGAGACAAGTGATTCTTCACTGATAGATCTACCTCTTGCTTATCCTGGAGATATTGTACTGTTCCTTTCCATGTATTTGTAAGAATTTGACACAAAAGCATTTGGAGCTGAGGAGAGTTTCTTCACCTTGATCAGAGTCAGTTTACTGATATTTCTGGGACAGGAATGGGAGGAGATACTGAAATTAATCTGTGGTTCCCTGAATCCTAGACAATGAAGAGGAAATTAGGGGTGTGGTACTTGAAGGGGAAGTGATGCAATGGCATCTGAACCCAAGTTAAGAAGTTTGTTTGAACTCTTAAGCTTGGGTGTCTTTTTGCGTAGTGCACCCACCTCTGTTTGGGGAGGTGTGCCCTGTGTTTCCTGGTCTCAGACTTCTCTGTTGCATAGCAGGAAGATATGTAGCTGTTTTTCAGATATTTTGCATACATAACTGACCTCACAGTGTCCAATGTATGTTGGAGGTGTAGGGGTTAGGTTTTGGTGCCTGAATGTGCCCTAGAAATGCTGGGAGAGGAATTGGCATCACTGGGAATAATTTGCACATTCAGAATGCTCTTAGGAAGCAAACTGTTCACTGATGTTATATATTCTGGGCATTGGTGCAGAGCAGATGGTTCATTCACTCTGGCACAGGTGCTTTCTCACTACTAAAACTGTTTTTTTTTTTTTGTCTGGAGGGGAACTTATTTTTTCCCAAATGCTCATGTAAGGTAGGCGCATAGCCTTTTCTACTAAGAAGTCAACTCAGTTATTTTCTCTGGATTGATGCTGGCCCTGGTTCTTCTGGAAACCAGACTATTCTACCACTGAATTTTAAAAAATAAAGGAGAGCTATTACAGGTTGATTTAGTTTTGTCTCTGGGACCATTCAAGATGCTAAAACTCTCCAAAATCCAGTTCAACCTGATGAAGGGTTGCAGTGAGCTCCAGGGCAGCCCTAATCTCATTTACGTTGTGCTAGGCTGGGCAAGCCACAGAAGGCCAGTTTAGCAATGGGTTTAGGCTTCAAAAAATGACCACACACCCCCAGCAGGATTTGCAAAGCAAGTGAAGAGGATCAGCAGTTTTTAGCTATTAGCTGGTGGTGGTCCTGGAAGCTTTGTTGGAGTTTGTTGTGGCCTAAAGCCATGTTTGAGCTGGGAATGAATGTGGAATTTCATGTACTAGATCTGTGAGTCTGTGGATTGGTGAGATATTGTTTTTGATGGGAGGCACCAGAGGTACATAAGAGGCATGGCAACATGATTGGCCTTCCCTGCCCATGTTTTGCTGCTTTTTGTTCATCTATGTGTCCCTTTTTAAAGTCTGCTTTATCCTCATTCACATCCTTCCCCTGGTTGCTGAGATGTACCAATTGTTATCCCTTTTCTATTCTTCCATCCTAGCTCAAGGGCAAAACTAACAAAATAAAAGCTCCTTGCTGGGTTAGTTTGCCTGTGAACTGTCACTCCAATTGCTTGCCTTTTGTTTTGGCTGTATGAGGGCTCCTGGCTTGGACTGACTGGCTCAGGATCTGGCTGTGAGGTGGCTGCAGCAGACTGGGCCTCAATATGTGGGTGACCCAAGAGTCACTCTCAGAAGAAGTCTCATTAACTTCTCTGGCTGCTTGGGGGACTTGTGCTATGTGATGAACTCAGGGGACACCCTTGAGCTCCTCCTGTGTCTTTAGACAGCTGCTAGACTTGCACTAGAGAAGATTTTGGCTCTGCAGTGAGGTTGGTACTGCTTGTGTGTGTGGAGTTGGGCATAGGATGACCCCTACCCATATTGATGCCAGAGTAGGGACTTCTGTACTGCAGCGTGGGAGTCAATACTCACACACCAATGTAATGGTCAATATTTACAAATGCCTTCTGCATCTTCTGTTTCAGGTATTGTGACTGTTTTGCAAACGGTGAATTCTGCAATAACTGCAACTGTACAAATTGTTATAACAACCTGGACCATGAAAACGATAGGCAAAAAGCAATAAAGGTGAGGGGCCTCTTCCCCTGCCCCCTGGGATCAAAGTAATTTAGTTTCTTTTTTCTGAAGCTCCAGAGTGGGCCAGAGTGGGTGTATAATGCCCTGATCTCCTCCCACATGTGCAAGGCTTAAGTTCTTTTATTGCACCTCTAAATTCTGCTCCCTGCATGCAATGACTGACCCTTTGGGTCTGCACTGACAGGCCTGCCTGGACAGAAACCCTGAAGCCTTCAAGCCCAAAATAGGGAAAGGAAAGGAGGGAGAATCGGATCGGAGGCACAGCAAAGGGTGTAACTGTAAGCGCTCAGGATGTCTCAAAAACTACTGCGAATGTTATGAGGTATGAAGCATTATCTCATTTGAAAAATAGTAGCTTTTCCCCTTTAGTGTAGTGACTTCTCTCATTTGCTTTGTCTCTTCCTTGTGTTGCTATAATGTTTTCTCTTCTGTTAGTTTCCATTCCTGTAATGTTACCTCTTCTCCCAGAAGTTTGCACATAGAAAGCCATGTACATGGAAAAAATGGTTGCTACTGTTCTGTAATTTTAATTTTAAACTATTTAGCAACTTTGAACTTAGGCTTGGATTTGTTCTTTACTGAATATCACCATTTCCTAAAGAAATCTACTGTACCAAGTCCCTAGGAGGAGTTGAAGCAGCATCCCACAGATGCTATGGGATAGAATGTGTCTGTGGAATTCAAAAGCAGAAGTTGTTACTTCATCTGCTAACTGATCAGTCTGTGAATGTAGAGACAGTGTAGAGACAGACTGCCCTTTCTCAAAACTCAGCTATCTAAATTACACCTGAAACTGGAGGTTGATGAAGAAGGGATGAGTGGGAAACCACTTATTTACATTCTATGCTCTATGATTCAATTGAAGTATACATCTGGGACATCTCAGCTTGAGGTAAGAATTAAGAGAGAAGACCACTGCTTGAGAGTTGGCTCTAGTGGTTAGTTGGTAAGAGATTAAAATAAGATCTCCTTTTTGTTGTGGTTTCTCGTAAGGGGAGTCAAACTTGCAACAGGTTTCTTATGTTTTGTTTGTTTCTTTCAGGCAAAAATCATGTGTTCTTCCATATGCAAATGCATTGGCTGTAAAAATTTTGAAGAAAGCCCGGAGCGAAAGACATTGATGCATTTAGCAGATGCTGCAGAGGTCAGGGTGCAGCAGCAGACTGCTGCAAAGACCAAGTTATCTTCCCAGATCTCAGACTTGCTGACAAGGCCAGCACCAGCACTCAGCAGTGGTGGTGGGAAGTAAGTTAATACTGCACCCTCTTTGAGTTTTGTGTTTGATGTGTGTGACAGGTATGTCCCTGTCATCTCTGAGCCTTGTCTGTGTATGCTGTAGAGGTGGGAGCAGTCAGGTGAATGGAACACTTTGTTCCTGTAACAGTAGGGATTCTGCCTCACCAGTTCCTTTGGCTGGTAACTGAGGCTTATTCGCTATGTAAAAGCCCTAGGAAGCAATAGGACAGGTGAAATCTCATCAGTCCTCACACCAAAAAGTTGCCAGCCCAGGAGTTAGTCCCTTTGTGTTTTTGCAGGCACTAAGTGGATGTTGCTTTGTTTCAGGCTTCCCTTCACATTTGTCACCAAGGAGGTGGCCGATGCAACCTGTGAATGCCTCCTGGCACAGGCAGAGCAGGCGGAGAAGACGGGCAAGTCCAAAGCTGCGGCAGAGCGCATGATCCTGGAGGAGTTTGGGCGCTGTCTGATGAGGGTTATCAGCTCTGCAGGGAAGTCTAAAGGTGACCCTTGTGCCATGAACTGCTGACTCGTGCACATGAGCCACAATGAAGCGGACTAAACAGAACACTTAAGGCACAGGGACACTTTGGTTTAGCATAAAGGATGGATTTAATAATATTTGTTAATTTGGTGCTTGTTGTAAATTGACCCATGTAAGATTGAAATGAGAAATTCTTTTATAACAAGATGTAGAGCCTTTTAAATCTTAGCTAAATCCTCTTCTATGTCAGAAAATGCCTAAAAGTCAGTTCTTCTTCCCAATGTACAGCTTTTACCCTGGGTTTCTTAAACATTAGATGTGTTCTCCCCTTTCTCCCAGAATAATTGTCTGAAGGGCATATATAAATTATTATAATATATATTATTTACAGTGTATGGATTTGCATCACTGTGCATACAGGAAAACACAGGTGATGTCAACAGCCAGGTCATGCTTTTGCTGACAGGCCTGTAATATGGAGGTACCAGTGTATTCAAGATAATTCTGAAAGGAAATAGGTAGAAATAAGCATCTAAATGGAAGGTAGTAGTTGTATTTAGGACCTGACACAGCATGTCCCTGTAGTGCATGGAGCACTGTGAGATGCATAGGCAATAATACCAAGGGGTTGCTTGCAGATGTAGCACTGAGCAAGTTGTGGAGAATGTTTCTGGAGCAGGGCCCAAGGAGTATAGAGGCGAATGGCATTACAGGGAATTTTTGATAGGAATGGGGCAGAGCGCTCAGATGTTTCTTAAGCTGGAACTTGAAGGCTAAGAGAGTGGCCTGTCCTCAGCAGTGAGGAAGAGCAGGCACGCCACAATGCCAGGCTGTCTGCCCAGTGTAGTGTTACCTAAGTGTGTAGCAGATTGATGCTGTTGTTTGGGTGAAGCTTGGTTTTTCAGAGGTCTGCAGCAGCCTGATCCCTCAGGAAGTAGAGCTGTGCAGTCCTTTGTTTTCTAAGATCAAGCTGTAACCTTGGGAAAGTGTTTAGGCCTGAGAAGCTGAAGTCACTGGAGATGACAATCTGCATCTGAATCAACTTGCAAATGCAGGTAGGGATCATGTTCAGCCTGCTGTGGGTATTCAGGATGCTGCTCCTCTCCATGTTGGCAATTTACTTGGCATAAGGGCTCTTTTAGTGTTGTTTAGAATAATTGTGAGAGCTGTGATCAGAGAAAGTACTAGCACAGAATCAGGATTGCTACAAAAACAGACACAAATCCTTTTACACTAAATGGGGGGCAGTCAGCTATAGCTGGGCACAGACTAAGGCAGGGGATTTTTTTCAGTATTTGTTACAGGCAATATCATATCACATTTTTGATGATGGAACACATTTGCAGAATTAACCTGGTGGGTTACCTATCATGAACATCCATTAACCATGTTTAATCACAGGCATTTTTATTACCTGTCTCACTGCAGCCTGAACTGCTGTGTTTTTCCAAAAGGGATTTTGCATTCCTTCTATAAAACTGTAAATACAGAGAAATGCAGGGCCAGGCTGGGGAGAGGTAGGGGCTAGGCACACCAGCAGCAGAGATTTGTGCCTCTGTGTGTGAAGGCAGTAGGGTGGGAGGATGCTTCACCTCCCAGCCCTGTGCACTGCACAGAAGGCCCTTGACCCTTCCCTGGTGCCTCCTTGAAATGCCTGGGAGGCATGAAGGGCTTGGGAGGCAGTCAGCAGCAGTGGTGGGCTCACAGACCAGGTCTGACCTGCCTGAAGGGCTCTGTCTGCTAAGGACATCTCCCTAAGCACAAATAGCAATGTTTGTGGAGATCTCTGAAAAGGGAATCCACCTCTCCTGTAAGTAAATGCCACATTTTTTCATTATTAGGACTTGGATTTACTAAAAAATCAGTGCAGTAACTTTACCTGTAGATAGTGCAGATATTCTGTTCCCTTCTAGTGACCTAATATAGTCTGTCCAGTGAGATTTGTATAAATGTAAATTAGTGTAAGTGAATAAAGTAATACCTTACGTTATTTTTCAAACAGATTGCAATATGCCTTTTGTTTAGACTTCAATCTGTGTTAATTTTGTATATATTCAGTGTCTTACTCTAAATTGCACCTTTTGTGATGTGTATTTATATACAGTGTGCAAAAGCACTTGTGAAATTTAGATTACAGTTGTAATTATGTATGATGGCATTGCTGGAGAATATTTTGCTTGTAAAGACTTTGAAGGTGCAATCAAATGCTCTTAGTTCTACTATTTTGTTTAGAACAAGCTTTCTCAAATATTAAGCTTGGATTCCTCTCTCCCTTCTCCCTGGTGTAGAGTGTATGAATTGGTTTTTGTACTTCCTTAGCCATTTGCATCAAACTGCTGCACAAGATTAACAGTCAAGTTCATCCAGTTACATAAAAAATAATTGGGAATGGGGCAAGGATTCATTTTATAGTTCTGTTTACATCCAAAAGTAGAAAAATTATATTTACAAGACCTATTCAAAGAATACACTTTTCTATATTGTACAAATAAAACAGTCAGATAAATCACAAAAAATAAACATTTATACTATTCTGTAAATATGATTTTTTTGCACTCCTTTGCTTCAGCACTGACAAATATACACAGGTTTGTCACTGAAATATCAAAATAAATTGTTAATACTAGGTCCACTTCTGATGCAAGTGCTGACTTGGATTTTCAGTATGAGACCAAATGCTACCAGGGATAAATAAATATCCCTTGGTTACTGGTGTGCTGTCATGCACAGCAATCCATGGCACAGTTCATAACTGCTCATCTTAGGGCTGGAGGTGGAGACAGTGCAAGTGCTCCAACATTACATGACTGCAACCAGTCTGTCACTGAGATTTCAGCAGCATTTTGCCAAATGTTGTCCCAAAAATCACACACAGAGGGGAGGGAATAACTTCCTGCAAAGTCTCTTGCAGCTGGAATGGCTCTGTGACTCTGATGGCTTCAACGTGGCTTTTTGCATAGGTATTTGGACTGGGGAAAGAAAAGCCCAGAGGTTGTGGTTTGTTCCTCCCAGCAGTGATTGTATGAATTCCTGTGGTGCTGCTGCTCTCAAAGCAGAGCTTGAGGGGTTGGGTGAAGCAGAACTAAGGGAAGGAGAAACCCAAACCAGCCAGGGACAGTTTTGTCAAGTCACTGGTAGGCAGAATGATACCTTTAATATTATTACTGCCTAGGATGTGGCAGATCCCCAGTTTTCATCCCAGTTCTATCATGGATCTTGAAAGTGACTGAACAGCAGGTTTTGTGGTAAGCAGTAAGCTTCCATCTCTATGGATGCAACTCCAGTTCTGCATGGCAAAGGGAAAACCCTTAGCAGCACTTCTGCCAAACTGCTATTCCAGGCAAAGCGCTGGAGGCAGCTTCCTGTCATGGAAATGAACTACCTGAATAAGCCTCTCCTACTTGGTGGCATCAAAGCTATGCTTCAAGTGATCAGTGGAAACATTGAAAGGAGGGTGGCATGTGCCCTGGGCTGCAGGACACAGGCCAGCCCTGGAAGGATGGGGCCATGAAATGGGAACTGAAATGCTGCCCTGCTGCAGCACACCCATGTATTCCTGCCCCCGGAGGAGGCTGTTGGTGCTCCTGGATGCCACTGGACACAACAATCTGGTCACAGGCTCAGCACTGATCCAGAGGATCTAGACTGGACCAGCATGTTTAGCTGTTTGATGGGACATTGAAAGGAGATTAGAGCTTGTGACAACTCGAGTGCCACTTGCTTCTCACATCTTTATTTACCTATTTAAGTAGAAGCTCTGCAAGCTTTCCTGCCCCCAGCTTTTATAAAGCACATATTTTTGGTGAGATCAAAGTGCCAGTGCATGTGATTCCCATAAAATACCAGTTTTCTTCTGGCAAGAGTACTTGCAGCACTAAAACCACCCAGCACTTCCAGGGACACTGCAGTGTCCCTGGAAGTGCTGCCCCAGGCACCCGGAGCAACCCTGGCTCATCCTGACCTGCCATGAAGTTTCATGAAATACTGCAGGACTGCTAGCAAGGACAGGGGACCAGATAAACTTCCTTGCTTTGCTCAGTTAAACTCTGGTTAGGACGTTTGCAGTGGCCCAATACACCAGCGCTTATCAACACTAGTTTTGCCAGCATTGTTTCCTCATGTGTTGCCTAGATCTGTCCAGCACTGAGCTCAGCAAGGAACAGCCATCCTTGGAACCACAGAGTACTCAGTAAGAGCATGTGTGGGTTAAGCTTGACTGACAGCTAACCAGTGGTGATGGAAACAAATGCTTTCCCTTCAGTCTCTTCAATTTGTGCCTTCCACAAGGGTGTTTCAAATTCAGGTGTTGGGTGGGCTGTGTTCTTATGTTTAAGTAACACCGTGTTATTTCCTTTACTAAGACTGTGTAGTGGTTGTTGATGCTCAGCTCCCCCTCAAACAGATGCTTTGTGAGGGTGGGAAAGAGAGGGCTTTCTCCCAGAAGCTCCTGGAAGACTTTCTGCTCTAGACACAAATGCCACAGCTTGGTATTGTTGTTGGCACCTCCTACTTTGCCATACCGGTTTAGGACTTGCTCTGAAATGTTTGTTATGTGGTGCACACTGGCTGAGGGCAGACTCACACCACCCAACTTTTGTATGTAGAGCACTGACCTGCATCTTAGCCTGCTCTCATCTGCCTCAAACAGAGAGGCAAGACAAGGCTCACACTGCAGGTCCAAGGCCAGCTGCTCGGCCACCCAGCCAGCCGTGCAGGTGAGGCTGTGTGCATGCAGTGACAGATCTGTCAGTGCATTGCTCAGGGCACAGCTGGGCAAAAGCAGGCCTGCACTGTAGGGGAACTCTGGGGCCACAGGCCTCCCAGGAGCTGGGTGATACTGGGCACAAATGCTCCCCAGAGTCAGAGCTCTCCTCTGAGACAGGGACACATCCCAGGGGCTGCCACTGCCACTGCTGGGTGGTGAGCTGGGGGCCAGGCTGTAGCTGGCCAGCAGTTTGTGGTAAGCAGCCTGGAACACAGCACAGGTGGGGCTGCCATTGCTGCCACAAGCTTGCTGGAGAGCCCTAAGAAACTGCTCCAGAGGGTCCAGGCTGAAGGCATGTGTGTGGAGGTGCTGGGAAGGAGTGCCTTTTAAACATGTGTGGTTGGAGGAAAGCCACTTGAGGCTTTCAGCATTGAGCAACAAGCTCAGAAATCCCAGTTTGCGTTTGCTCTTAATAATGTATCTCCCCACAGAGTCTGTTAAGTTGACAAAGCAGCTCCTGGCCTCATCGAAGAGGCTGCTTATTTTGGTGTAATTCCCAGCTAGCAAAGGCTCCCTTCCATAGGGACCTCTGCCATAAAACACATCACACAGAGAGCTCATCAGCCGCACAAACTTGGCAGTCCCGCCGCAGCTCTGAAATGAGGTGAGGCCCAGCTTCTGGAGGTGCTCAAGTGCCTCAGCAACACCCTCGCTGAACAGCAAGGAGGCAGGGTTGACCTTCAGGTGGGAACTCCCTTTACTCCCAGCCCTGCCCGACCCAGGACTGCACGGCTCCAACACCTTCTGCTCGCCCAAAGCGGCCAGCTCTGCCACATGCTGCCAACACATGGTGTCACTGAGCCACTGGACCTTGTGGAAGCACTGCAGAGCATTCCTTATCAGCAGGAGGGCATGAGGAACATCAAAGAAGTACGCAATGCTGTGAGCAGAACCAGGTGGATTCTGGAAAGTGCACTGAGTCCTTTTGGGATCTATCCTGATACCCAAAGCTCTGGCAGTCTCAGCACCACAAGCAGAGGCACCCGATGTCACAGCCAGCACCACGATCCCAACGCTGTTCAGCTTATGGATGGCCTGACGGAGGAGCTGAGCAAGGAAGGGGCCAGATGTGCTGTTCACCAAGAAATAGCCCAGGGGAGCTGTCCAAGGGCTGGAGATGCCGACTGCCATGAGGACTATCGCTTCTGATGCCAGTGGAGCTTCATCAGCATCGAGGATGCCTGCTCCCAAGTCAACAAAGCCCAACAGCTGCTTGCTCCGTGGGTCCCACTCCTGCTGCTTCTGCAGGGACACGTCCTGTACCAGCACAGCACAGCAGCGGCAGGCCTGCTCCCCTCTCTCCACCTTTTTCTGAAGCTGGAGAAAAATGTCACTGCTGAAGCCTGCAGCAGCCTCATTATTAGACAGCCAGCTGGAAAAAAAAAAGGCAGGATGTGATCAGGAGACGTGGTTCTGGAGAAGTTGAACAACAGGCAGCACATTTTACCACTGAGGGCATGGTCAGCCATGCCCCGAGCTGCAGAGCAGGCTGACACATGCAGGGCAAAGAAGGCAGCCCTGCTTTCCTTCATGCATAGCCCAAGTTTCTTTCCTCTAACCCCAACCAAGGAAAGCACTGACCATGCAGGGAAGTAACAAAGCAGCTTCAGGACAGATCTGTTACACCTATTTCTACACCAGTACTGGAAATACATTCTGAATGAATGAATGAATGAATAACTAAAAACTTGCTTTGTCAGGCTGTAAGGATGAGGGAGGGGAAGAATCTTCCGTAGGTAATCATAGGCCTTAATGTGGTAGAGATGGAGAAGACAAGCAAATTGCCTCATTTCTGGTGAGTAGTCTGCCATCTGCCTCCAGCTGTGCAACTCTCGAGGCAAATCTGCTTAAGAAATCACAAAAGGGCAACTTTAGTGAAAGAAATAAATGGCTGAAAACAGAGGGATGCATGACACAAATGCACTGCAGAATACAAGGAAACACAGCAGAGCCTCTGGAACAGCTCGGTCCTGAAGTCCGGCGTGAAGTGAGAAGGCACTTTCAGGGCTCAGGCACGGTAGCACTGTGCCTCGCCTTTTCCTTGGTTAAGCAAAGACGCGAACCGGGGGCAAGGGAGCGCACTCAGCCTCAGCGAGCGTGCCGGCAGTACCTGAAAACTGCGCCTGCAGCAAACTCACGATTTCCTCGGAAAGCTGCCGCTTTGCCGCAAGCTCCCTGAGGATGCTCGGCACGCTCCTGCGCCGGGGCGCGGGGCCGCATCTCCCGGCGGCCGGCGGCGGCAGCTGCTGGTGCTGCGGGGCGTGCGGCGGCGGCCTCGGCGGGGCGGCGGACTGGCCCTGCAGACTGTAGTTGTGGTCCCCGGCGGGCGGGCTGGGCAGCGGCTGCTTCAGCGCCCGCCCGGGGGTGCTGCTCTTCCTGCGGCCGGCGCCCGGCGGCTCCTGGCGGGGGAAGGAGAGGGGAGGTCACGGCACACGGCGGAACGCCCGGGGGGAGCGGGGAGCGCGCCCAGTACCCGCCCGCACCGAGGAGAGGAAGCGGGAAGGCACGGCCCCGCGCCGCAGCTTCCGCCGCAGCCCGTAGCACTCGAAGTCTCCTTCGGCGAAGTGTCGGGAGCAGAGGATGGCGCCGGGGCCGGGCCGCCACGCCCGGCGGCTCCGCGGGTCCACGCGGTTCACGGCGCGGATCCACTCGCGGCGCTGCGCGGCGTCCACCGGGAACCTGCGGCAGAGGGATGCGGCAGGATGAGGGCACGGAGGGGCGGCGGGCGGTCTGCGGGGCGGGCGCACTCACTGGTGGAAGGAGATGCCGCGCTCGCGGCTCCGCCCGGTGTCGCGCGCGGTGCAGCCCAGCGCGGAGCAGCTCCGCGTCATGGCCGCCGCCGCTGCGCCCGCCGCCGCGCGCGCGCCACGGCCCGTCCGCCCATTGGCCGCCGCCGCCGCCCGCGCGTCCGGGCGCCGCCTCGCCATTGGCCGGCGGGCCCGTCGGACCGCGGCCCCATTGGGCACAGCGGCGCGGCCGCGTCACCGCGGCGGCGGCGGGAGAGGGGGCAGCCCGAGCCAACCGGGAGCGGCGGCGGCGGCCAATGGGCGTAGCCAGTGGCGAGGGGCGATCCTGAGCGCCAATGGGAGCCGCGCCTCCCGCCCCTATTTATAGCGGGGCCGGCAGTACTACCCGCCTCTCCTGCTGTGCCCCCGCTGCGCCGCGCCATGCGGCCCGGGCAGCGCCCGCCCCGCGTGCGGCGTCTGCCCGCCGAGCGGCCACGGAGGCCGGCGGGAGGCGGCAGCGCAGCTGTGCCCCGGCTGCCGTGAGGAGGTGGGTCCGGGGCTGCTGCCCCCGACTGTGGAAGCCGGCCGAGCACCCTTGGGCCGTTCCCCCGCCCTGGGCCGGCCCCTGTCCCGTGATGAGCCTCACTGCTGTTCACATCATGAGCACGCCATGATTACTGCCCTTGAGCTGAGGACAGGCGGCCCCCGCGCTGCCGGCGCTGCGCCCCGTGTCCCCCTGCTCCCGCCGCCCCTAACCCGTCTCCCTTTTCCCCAGGGCCGATGGCTGCTCCCACCCCGAGGGACACGGAGGACACGCGTGGAAGGAGGCGGCTGCACATCCCCACACACACCCTCCCACCACCACCCCCGGTGCCCGCGGCTGCCCGCCGCTCCCGCCCCGTGCCGGGAAGGCGCGGCCCCGCCGCCGCCGCCGCCCGGAAGCCGCGGGGCGCGCCCGGAAGGCGGTGGCGGCCGGGAGGCGGTGCTGGGGCTGCCACGTTGGAGCAGTCCGGGGACGGCGAGCGCCGGGGACGCCGAGGTGAGGGCAGGCACGGCGATATCCTCTGGTTTGCAGCTGTTCTCCTCCGGTTCCCATCGGAACCGGGGCGAGGGTGGCGGTCCCGCCGGCCGGGGCGGGGGAGCGCTCGGGCGCTGAACGGGACCCAGAAGGAACCGCTGAGGGTGCTGGGCTGCACGGTCCGAGCAGGGTCCTCCCGGGGCTGGGTCTGTTTCGTGGGGTAGGGCAGAGAGCTGCGGTAGGGTGCCCGATGCCTCGGTGCTGTGGGAAGAGGGTTTGCACAGCTGCTGAAGCTTTGCCCACGTTTTCCTGTGTTATGTTCCGCAGCCGTCAGTTTCCTCTACGTGTCAGTGCTATTCTGCTAATGGAGAGTGTATCCTCCCCTACTCCGGGTGTCCTCTGGAGAGGGTGGCCTGGGTGTCTGTCTGAGGGATATCTTTAGGAATATGGTCCCTCTGCCGAGCCCCAGTGCGGCTCCTGAAGCCGTGGCAGTGCAGCCTCACCATGCACCATGTAAGCATCACCTCTCTTGGTCTTGCTTTCCAGCACAATGAAGCTGAAGGAAGTAGACCGTACTGCCATGCAGGCATGGAGCCCTGCCCAGCAGCACCCCATTTACTTGGCCACAGGTGAGTTTTTGGGAAGCACGTGCTGGCAGGCCTGGGGCTGTGTGCGGTGGCTGCATACCATGAATGAAGGGGTGCACCATTATTGAAAGCTGTAGGAGTTACTCTGTGTCCTGGGGGCTGGAGTGGGGTGTATGTTGTGGGGTTTTGAGAGGAGTTCTTGCGTTGTGCTGATAAAAACATGCTTTGCATTCTGCAAGTGACAGCCAGCATCCTCCCCTTTCTGCCAGGGAAAGGTGACACCAATCCTAAGCACTAGTCACTTGTGGCTCCTTTGTAACTTTAATCGTGTTCTGCGCATCATCAGGGAGAGGTACTTGCCCAAAGCTTTTCCTGCTCATAGTCATTAAGAAACACCCAAACAAAGAGCCATGGGGAGGAGAGTTGTGTGGAACAACATCTGAGTAACAGAAACAGAAGCCTGACCCTATCTCAGGATCCTTTTTGAAAGGATGATGGTTTTGTTCCCCTTCCTGTGCTGCATTTGCAGTTACTGCTCTTTCTAGCATGGCATTCTCACTGCCGGCCTTGCTTCCTCACAGGTACCTCAGCTCAGCAGCTGGATGCAACCTTCAGTACAAGTGCTTCTCTAGAAATATTTGAGTTGGACTTAGCAGACCCTTCCCTGGATATGAAGAGCTGTGCCACATTCTCCTCCACACACAGGTAGGCAGTGTTGTAAGAAAAGTACAGTGTGTGGAACTGTTATATGTGATATGCATAGAAATGTCACTTCACATGGTTTGGCTGCACTTGTTGAGAAGAGAAGCAGAAGTTCAGCACTGAAAGATTAAGGCAAGTGTGTGCAATTGATGCTGTGGGGCAGCAAGCTTGGACTCTAAGAAAGCAGCTCATGGTTTGAGAAACAGAAAATTTTTTAGTATATGTGTGGACCCTTTATTTCAGGAAGCCTCTGGGATTCACAAGAAAACAGAAGAAAATGTGAAATTGTGAAAATACGATGGCAACTTTTCATGTTGCACCATCCTGCTTGTCTGTAGGCATTTCAGGGGGACTCCTGTAACATGATTAGCTTGAGTTATGTTGTGTGTGTTCCTACAGCTGGGAAGCCAAATTTCTGGCTGCACAGCTCCACTTAGCTGTTAGTGCCTTACTGTGTGCTTATCCAGACAAATACTGTTAGCATCAGAGCATCCAGTTCCCATCTCAGCAGCACCCATAGCAGCTCTCTGGCAGAGCTGAAACTGCCACAATCCCTTTTTAAATGCCCTGCTCTGTGAGCAGAGCTGATGTCAACATGTCCTCCTGACCTGCTCAGAGCAGGAGGCACTGGATTTTGAGTTTCATTGTTCTACCTTGTTTTAACTATGACTGAGATTCTTCAAGGCTTACCATTTGCTTTCTGAATTTCTGGAAAAAATTATAGCCAGGATGCAGTGCTCCTTGCAAAGTACCTCCTTTGACCAGCAACACAAGAATTTGACTTTGCCCCGAGAATGCATTAAAAATTAGGTTGAGGGTTGCTTGTTTGTTTCTAATTAAAGATTAGATAGCAGTGTATACGTCAGGCCATATTTTGGTTTTCAGCAAATCATGTCCAGGTGATTGGACCCACAAAAGATAAATCCTTAATTGCCCTCCAAGCAAAGTTTTGCACTGCTTTTATACAACCATGCTTTATCTTGGATAGAGTAAAGGGCAAAAGGGAAGTAATTGCACTGGTAATTTTTGGGTTTTGTTCCTCATTGTTTCCTGCCTTCATTTTGGGCTGTTTTAAGTCCTGTTCAGTCTTGCTGATGATGCCTGGACAATCCTCTCAGTTACTTCATTTCTTGCATAGTTAGGTGCAGAAGCATAAAAATCATAGCCAAGAATGGGTCTGTGTGATATCACAGACCAGTTTGCATTTGTAGCATCATTCCTTGGTGAAGCCCTGCTGTAATCTCAGCACTGGGAGCCTGAACACTTGGCTGTTATGGTATTTCTCACCCAGCACATGCTCTTTGGGTACCTTTCTGCAGTCTCTATCTTACCGTGCTAAAGTTGCTTTGATTTGAAGAAGTTACTTGAAGATTGCCTGGAGGTAACAAATAGATGAGCAATATTACACTGAATGCTAAGGGATCTCCTTGCCACCTTCCAGTCAATGTGGGTTTGCTTTCTGCTTGCATTTGATCTGATAAGTGGCTGTGTCATTTTATGCAGAACATACTCATTCTTTGCATGGCTAAACAGCAGGAATGTTGTTTTGCTAGGCAGGAAGTTAATTGAGTTGAAGGGAGTTTGGGTATTTACAGATGGACGCAATCTGTAATTTCTGGAAGTATGTTTGATTCTTCTTGAGTTAGCCTGAGAATAGGCTGTGGTCCAAGGAGATGTGTCTGTGATGTTGGCTAAACTTGCTGAGTCCCTGGCATGGCAGCCAAAACACTTGCACATCCAAAAGCACAGATATGGAAAAGCATATGGAATTTTTCTAGTTTCACCTGTTTCTTCTCCTGTATGAAGCTGCTTGCAGATAGCAGAGGCTTTTCTCAGGCTGTGGCTGGATGGGCTGGCAGCCCTTACTTTGTTACCTGCTCTTGTCAGGAGCACTTACCTGATTTTGCAGCCAGGAGATTGGAGATGTTATCAGTTTGTGGGTCATTGGTTGTGCCTCTTGTTAATGAGCAGAATTGGGGTATGCCCTCCTGATGGAAAGGGTTGTACTGAGACTCATCCTTAGGGAGAAAAGCAGGCAGTGCTTTTCTCTGACTTTAGCTGGGGTGAGCAAAAATGGGATGTATCACCCTACAGGGAGCTGGTGGTGGATGGTGCTCAGACTGTGGGCCCTCTATGTCTTGCAGGTACCACAAGCTGATCTGGGGCCCTCACAGCATGACCTCAGGGGACAGAGTGTCTGGAGTGCTGATTGCTGGGGGTGAAAATGGCAATGTCATCTTGTATGACTCGGCCAAAATCCTGGATGGGGAGGCTGAGGTAATAATAGCCCAGAAGGACAAGCACACGGGACCAGTGAGAGCGCTCGATGTCAACATGTTCCAGGTTGGTTTGTGGGCTGTTTCTCTTAACATATCATCAACAGAGGAGTGGCCTATCTTAACTCACAACCTCAGATGTTTCTGCTGCTTCCCCTCCCCTGAAAACCATGAACTATATGTGTCTGTTTGTATTTAGTAGGAAAAACTTGTCCCATTACTGGTATTTCATAAGGGAATGAAAGTTCTTTAATTTGTTCTTTCCCCTCATCAGTTTACCTTGTCAATTTAGTTGATCTGTTTAGTTCTGCTTATGTGTCAAGTAGGGGTGCTCTTTGTGGTGTTTTTAGTCAGTCTCTTATCTTCCGTGCCTTGTGCCAGTCACACAGGAAGGAATTGTGTACTCTCATGCATGTTTCTGGTGAGATCAGTTTTCAGGTCTCTCCTTTGGGAATTGGGTAGGATCCACCTTCAAGGCCCCCTTCCAAAGAGGAGACTGCAAGGAAACACAACCATGTGGCCTCTTGAGCAGAAGGGCTCTCAAAGCCAACAATCCTTCCCACACCACCAATGAGCATTTACTTCCTTCTATATGCAGTGTGTTGGTTTTTCCCTGTTGCCACCAGCTGTGTGAGCATTCAGTTGCATTTGTTTCCTAAATAACACTTCTGTCCCTGCACACTTGCCTCCAGCAAAGCTGCACTGTGTTTATTGTGTCCTCTCTGAATGGCTTCCTGTCCCTTTCTGCCTGTTGTGAGCTCAGGACTTGCCTGTTAACAGCCACAAAATGTGACCAAAGGGCACTTGGTGACCTTGGCTCATGTTGGCCTGCCTGGACTTTTGCAGGTGCAGGAGTTCTTTGGATGGCTGCACTCACTGTGGGCAGGGCAGGAATGCCACACTGTGCAGAGCAAAGCTCTGTGGTGGCCATAACTGCAGCACTGCTCCCTCCTCTGCCCTGTCACTCTTTTCCTTTTTCCTATATGCTGAGCAGATAGGGGAAATTTGCAGAGTCTTACAGATCTGATGCCTCCCAGCAGCTAAGACTGGGAATACTGATGCTGAAATACTCTTAATGTCTATTAATATTTCCTACAGACTAATCTGGTGGCCTCTGGTGCTAATGAGTCTGAAATCTATATCTGGGACTTGAACAACTTTGCTACACCAATGACACCAGGAGTGAAGACACAGGTACTAGATTTGTGTTTATTAAATTCTCCAGAGCAGACTCATGGAGAGAAAGATGCATGGCAGTGAGGTGACAGCTGGTTGAAATTTGTAGTTTTAAAGCAGTCTCAGGAGCATGGAGGAGGGGAACCCTCTTGAAGTCAGTCTTGGATAGTAGCTGCATAGGGTGAGTGGATGCTGCTGCTTTTGTAGCTCCTGGGGAGCAGTGTCCTGGCAGTGCCTGTAAGTGCAAGTGTGCACAGGTCCATGCAGTGAGTGGAGTGCTCAGCTTCCCCTGCAGCAACCCTGCATGTGCTGTCTTCTTTATCCACAACAGACCTGCAGTTCTGGCTTGCTGCACAAGCCAGCCATGTCTTCATGTGGCAATTTTTTGTTAAGAAATTGTATTTGGCCAGGGAAAACTGTGGTGTTCCCTTAATCTTTGGGAAATGTTGCATTTTATCAAGCAGCAAGCAGAGTCTTTTAGGCTACACTCCTTTTCAAATACCATAAGCATTACTTGGCTTTTAGTCTTCCTCTACCTGTTTTACTGCATGCACAAATCTGAAGATGGTGAAGGTACACAGAGAAAAGCAGGAGAAAGATAAAAAGCAGCTACTGAGAAGTCAGATGATGAGGCAGTAGGTTCTGCAGTTACCTTGGTGGATTTCAGGGAGTGGTTTGATTGCTATGCTCAAGGTCCAGTGTTTAGCCTGTGTCTCTTCAAGATCATCTGTGGGGAAAAACAATAGTCTTTTGTGCCTTTTGCCTTGTGAAGGAAATGGAAGAATGGGAGGAAGTTGTTTCAATGCAAGTACACTTCTCTTGCTGTTACAAAATTCCACAGAAGTTCGTGGTTGCTGGAAAATGGGTTTATTGCTGCATGATAATTTGGAGACAAAAAAGTGTGCAAATGAGATGAGAAGTAATCTTCAATATAAAGATTTTTATTTTAAGCTCTGTGAGGTTTGGTTACTTGGTTTAGTTCAAGTAATTTATTAACATGTAGGCATTTCAGAGGATGTTGACCTTCGAGATCCCCGTAAAAGACTTTTTTATGTCTAATAGTGATTTTTTTTTTAGGCTGGGTTATCTTTTAGTCCACATGCATAATGACAACTAGAAATAATAGGGCAACAAGAGCTGGATTAATACTGCTTTTAATTTTGGTCAAAAAATAAGAATTGGAGGGAATGAAAAAAGAACCATGGAATTTCTCCAAGCAAACTTTTTTCTTTGCTAAATAAAAACCTAATAAGATAAAAGAGCAGTTCATATGTCTGGATATACTTTCATGGAGTAATTTTCTGTTCTTGAAGACAGTTTTGCTTAGTCTTGTTATAATAACTAATGTGTGGTACTGTAAAGCAGAAAATAACTAAACAGAGAAATTCTGAACATCAGTGTTTTCAGGTGTTGTACACTACAGCACGTGTAGAAAGGAAGCCAGAACACACGCAGTACACGGGGCACTCTCCTTGCAGATTTCCCACTTAGCAAGTGCTGAAAAGAGCAGGGTTTGAGCCTGCGGGGTTGTGACAGGCTGTTATGTGTGTGCCGCAGCCTCTGGAGGACATCAGCTGCATTGCATGGAACAGGCAAGTGCAGCACATCCTGGCATCCGCCAGCCCCAGCGGCAGGGCCACCGTCTGGGACCTCAGGAAGAACGAGCCCATCATCAAAGTCAGCGACCACAACAACAGGGTGAGTGCTGTCTCTGCCTGGTTCTCCCCTGCAGCTGCTGGTGCTTGCACAGAGCTGCAGGGATGGGTCAGGGGACCCCTTTTTGTGTGACACACGTGGCATTCACGTTCTCTGAAAAAATCCCTTCGCCCAGGATTTCTCTCCTGGGAAGCTGAGAAGCCTCAGAGAAAAAAAAGGAAAGCAATTCTTATCTCATTTGCTTCTCCTGTGTTGTTCTCTCTGAAATGTGTTTGGAGATTGCTTAGCCACAGGTGATTGTTTCATTGGATTCTGGTGTGAGTTGTTTTGAGTCTTTGGCCAGTTGGGGCCAAGCTGGGTCAGGACTCTGGAAAGAGTCACGAGTTTTCATTATTATCCTTTTAGCATTCAGTAAGTATCCTTTCTGTAGTCTTTAGTTAGTATAGTATTCTTTAATATAATATAGTAAGATAATAAACTAATGAATTTTAAATATAATATATAAAACAATAATAAAATAATATTTAAATATAATATATATAATTTTATATAAAAAAGTAATAAATTAGCCTTCTGAGAACATGGAGTCAGATGCATCATTCCTGCCTTCATTGGGGGTGCCTGGCAGATACAATAGCCAGAGATACTGGTGCCTGGCCCAGTTTGCTCTTGGGAGTATATTTATGCAAGAGGGGTTGTTGGCAGTATCAATTAAAATAGCCAGATGCAGACTGAAGCAAGGCAAGTCACTCAGGTGTCCTATCAGAGTGATGATTGATTGAATTTTGAAAAAGCACTTACTGATCTGTTTGGGGCTATCACAGAAAGATTTTATTGATTTTGCACAGAGAAGTGTGGCATTGAGCAAGTTACAGGGGTGCTCCTATAGTTATAACCACCATGCCACCCCTTTAGGCAGTGTAAGTGCAAAAAAGAGTTCAACTTGTGGAGAGTGACATATTTGTATAATTTTGTGTTGTTTTAAATAGAATATCACTATAACAAACTCCAAAGATACAGCAAGAGTTAAAAATGAAACTTAGAAGTGAGTAGTTGGGAGGTAGCTCTTTCCTCACAGTATTATTATTTTGATAAACTGTGTAACTTTCAGTGTTTTCTGTGTTTGTTGCCTGACATAACAGCAGCACAGTAGGCTGTCTTCATCATGTGATGGTAGTCCTGTGATACAATGTTCTCATGCCAATAACCTCTGCCTAATGATCTCTTTTATTAAAACAGCAATAAAAATAATAAAGAAAAGGGTTTATATGGTGAGCTTTAGTGTTTTCTCACATTAAAAACTAGGGCTGTGAAAAAGTCATCGCAGTGTAATCTTCTCTGAAAGGACCCTGGGAAACTCAAGTGCAAGTCTCCTCATTCACAGGAATAAGGAGAATTTCCCAGTCTGAATGCAGTCAGAAATAATGCCTGGAAACACAGGTGCAAATTCCCTTGCAGTACTGTTTTACCACACACAGAGACATATTTGGGTTAGTTTTCTTTTTCCTTTAGTGCTGCTCAGCTTTGTGATGTTTTGGCCCAATGTCTCCCCTCAGATGCACTGCTCAGGCTTAGCATGGCACCCTGAAGTTGCCACCCAGATGGTTTTGGCCTCAGAGGATGACAGGCTACCTGTTATTCAGATGTGGGACCTGAGATTTGCCTCCTCCCCACTTCGTGTTCTGGAAAGTCACACAAGGTATGAGTCTTACATAGCACGGTGTGCTCCATGGTATTTGCACTGTTGGTGCCTGCCCTGGTTTGTACATCCCACCTCCTGCTGTTCCCTGGGGAGGAAGGCTCCTTGGTACTGGCAATTTCAGCAGCAGCCACTGCTGTATTCTTTCTTGCTGACCAGCCAGCCCTGTGCCGTGAAAGACTTGTGTTTTTGGAGCTTGGTACTCTGAAGGAAACCAGCCCCAAAGTTAAATAAATAAGTCCACCAAGCTGCTGAAACAGTGAAGCTACTTGTTTGCTTCTAAGTATTTAAGAAGAGGAAGCTAAGGAAAAAAGAATTAGTAGTAGTTGATTTTGGCTGAATAACATACTAAAGGTGCACCCAGGCACATCCTTGTGTGGGTTTGCACAGTTTCTGTGCCCCTCAGTCCCCTAAAGGCCTTCATTTTGGGTATAGTGGATGATTTTGTTAAATTCTTGTCCCTCCTCCATTGTTGGTGAAACTTTCCTTATTGCTCAGATCCAGTGCTTGATTTAAGAAGGGCGAACAGTGTTGTGGCTTCTACCAAAACTGCTGCCAGTGGGTTCTGCTGGCTTGAATGTCTTGCTAATAAAAAGCTGCAAAGCTTCCTAGTCACTAACTGGGTGTTAGTGACCCTGCAGGCAAACAAACCCTGTTGTTACTGATGCCCAGGTTCTCCCATGGACTGTTGCATTTAATTTTCAGATACAATGGCTACATCTTTATACTTTTTCATGCAGAAAATAGAAAACA
Organism: Ammodramus savannarum pratensis; assembly: GCA_020466415.1. NCBI lineage: Eukaryota > Metazoa > Chordata > Aves > Passeriformes > Passerellidae > Ammodramus > Ammodramus savannarum. Next base: position 34,920,412 of record JAHXMQ010003319.1, on the reverse strand, counting down.
TCTATTTCAACAAAACAAGGGCTGGTAACATTGAAAAATTCCTCCTCCTGTAAGAGAACGGGGTGGAGAGGGCATTTTGACATGGAATGCTGAACTTCTAAATATGCTTTGTTTATCACCATTTTGGGTTTACATTAAGCTTTCTTTTGTTGTGGCTTTTTGTGCAGGGGTATATTAGCCATTGCTTGGAGTATGGCAGATCCAGAGCTGCTACTTAGCTGTGGGAAGGATGCTAAAATTCTCTGCTCCAACCCTAACACAGGAGAGGTATTGTATCCATACCCCTTTGAACAGACATATTTTGGGATTTTTAGAGGTGGCACATGCAAAGCACATGTTCCTGTGCTTGCATTCCTAGGAATTATGTTTCTGTGGGCTGTTGCCCCCTAGCCTATTTGCTATACATGTCTTCTGAGCTTGTTGTGGTGGTGCAGGATTCCTTCCTGGTATTGTCAATATTACACATTTGTCCTTGCAGCTTCCCTCTTACTGAGTAGTGATGTCCCTGTTCCTTAGAAGAGATGGAAATGGCTCCACTTAAACTAAGTATATGCTTCCTACTCTTTTATTTTGAGTTCAATATGGCTGGATCATGGTTGCAATTGCCTTTTTCCTTCTCTAAGAACTTTATCCAGCCAGGAGGTTATTTTTAGGTTGCTATAGTTGTAGCAGATCAGTGAGAGCCACTCAAATCCCACCCCACCCTTTTTGCCTGGGAATATCTTTCAAAGAGAATGCAGATCTATTTTTCAGACAGTGTTTGTCCCTAGACCAGGAAGAAAGGCTTCAGACATGCTGGAGGGCTCCTTGCCTCCATTGGGCAATAATTGTGGAATGGGAAGTGTTTCTCAAATTCAGACATTGCCCCAAAAGTGCAAAAGCTGTACAGTGTTAGACGAGTTATCTGAGCTGGATCCTGTGCTGTTTTAAATTTTTTAAAACTAAAAATGAGTTGCATGGGAGACAACATTTTGTTCTTTGAGTTTCTTCTGGTTTGTGGTTAAATGTCTGCTATAAGGGGAGCTTGTCTGTTCCAGGGCACAAAAGGCTGTCTGCCCAGGGTGCAGGTTTTACCCTTTTTAGTTTTCCTGTGAAAACAGACTTCCTCCACACAGTGTGTGAGGATACCTAAATGAGCTCTGAATAAGCTAATGTGAATGTCAGCAGCTCACAGTGGACAGGACAGACAACACCCCGCCTGCATCATTTGTCCTGTGAGGATTCCACAGAAGATGTAATGGGAGGAGCAGGAGATGAAGCAGTGGTGTGTGGTATTGTGCTGTTTGGGATCATCGGGGTTTGCCCACTGTCACTGTGTGGTGATGGGGAGGCTGCTGGGGAGCAGGGAGAGCAGAGCGGCCTTGGGGCACACGGGAATGTTGTTGCTGTCAGGCAGGGTGCTCCATGAAAGCTCTGATTTGTTGGGCTGGGTTTTCTCCCCAGGTGCTGTACGAGCTGCCCACAAACACGCAGTGGTGCTTTGACATCCAGTGGTGCCCCAGGAACCCTGCTGTGCTCTCTGCAGCCTCCTTCGACGGCCGCATCAGTGTCTACTCCATCATGGGTGGCAGCGCCGATGGCCTCAGGCAGAAACAAGTTGACCAGGTGTTGAAAACTGTTCAGAATAGGGACAGAAAAGGGGAGGGGGTGAACAAAATATGAGAAGTTTTCAGTGGTTGCCTGCAGCCGTGCTTGCAGGAGTGCTTCAGCACAAATAGATGTTTCATTTATAGCACAAATAGATATTTCATTTATTAGAGTAATATCACTTTGGTTTTTCCCCCTTGTGTTATCAAAGCTCTCCTCATCTTTTGGGAACCTCGATCCCTTTGGCACAGGGCAGCCCCTGCCTCCCCTGCAGCTCCCCCAGCAGACTGCCCCACAGAGTGTGGTGATGCCTCTGAAGAAACCACCCAAGTGGATCCGGCGGCCCATGGGAGCATCCTTCTCGGTAAGGAGCAGACTCTGGGATCACATTCTCTCAACCTGAGAGAAGAAGAGAAAAGAATGATCCAAACAATTCTTATCTCATTTGCTGCTCCTGTGTTGTGCCAAGGTAGAATGCAGTATGGAGGTGTTTACCCAAGGTGATGGTGTTTTGTTTCCTTTGCCTGTCAGGGCCAAGTGTGTGTGTCAGGACTGTCTGACAGTCACAAGATGCTGTGCAGTTGGGTGCTAGGCAGATTCAGTTTAGATGTAGTGTAATATAGTATAGAATAATATAGTATAATAAAGTAGTTAATTATCTGGTATTTCTGATAATATCCTCCTGATATCAGTGGAGTCCTCCTCATCATTTCTCCCTGCCACAGGGGTCATGATGAATGCTATAAGAGACAGGGATGGGTAGGACTGGCCTGGCAGGTAGGGAGATAGTGCTGCCACCTGCTAAACCCCTTAGAAGGGGGGAGTTCAGTGTGGTGCTCCACCCTGGGAGATCTTGCTTTTTGTTATCATAATGAGAGATGCTCAGGGCAGCTTCCAGACAGGGCACTGGCAACAGCAAAAGCCTGACCAAAATGCTTGGGACAAGAAACGTTGCTGAGAGACATTTGTTTGTGTCTTGGCATTAGGGCTTTGCTTTTGCTTCCTTTAGAGTAAGTAAATATACATTGGGGGAGAATGAGACCAAGCTGGGCAAGTATCTGGGACTTTACAGCTTCAGACTGCACTCCTGTGAGTCAGAATGGTGAACACTCAAGTTAGCTTTGATCAAGGTAACAGAAGTTGCTGTAGCAGTGCAAGGATAGGTTCCTCCATGGCTGGTTCATTTGCAGAGGAGCCACCTGAGGGGATGGCAAGCTCAGCTTTTTTACTCCTTGGCTCCACTTTTGGCTTATTCTCTAAACCCACAGGCCATTTATTTGGGAACTTCTAGAGATTTTAGCCTGTCCATTTGAATTTGCTTTCTCTGCTGCAATACCACTCAATTTTCGGCATCATCTGTCTGTTTATTCATGATCTGATGTGCAAATTAAATGCAATTTTTTCCTGTCAAAGAGAAGTGATGTTGCCTAGCCACTGACTGATGTGTCATTTTATGATGTTTATTCCCTTATTTGTCCTGGTTTCCTAGTGGCCAGGTGTCAGTCTTTTCCCTGGCTAGGCTTTTGCCTTTTTCTAATGCAGGCTTTACTGGATTTGCCTGTGTAAATTAACTTTGAGCTATAGAATGAAGTAATATCATAAGCGCCTCCTGATTATTTTCCTGTGTTGATTTGACATCTTCAAATGTTGTCACAACTTACTGCCTATCTCTCAGTAGAGTTTCAGCTGCTGAACAGCCTGGCAAGAGCAGAGCAGATATCATGCTTGAGCATTTACTTGATAATGTTAAGTAAAGGTTTCTTTGGCAACTGCATTGCAATATCACTAAATACTCCACTGTTGCTGAGTACTGCACAGACCCACAGCTCCAGCTCTCAGTTTCTGGTCTGTCTTTTGCCTGAGAAAAAAACAGGCACAGGAATGGCTGTGCTTATAAATCTTATAAATGTCAACCTACTTATCCAACAAGGTCCTTACAGGCATAGAAGTATGGGATGGGGGAAAACAAATAAATGAGCAGATGTCAGGAGTGTTCAGTTATCGGACAATAATCATATACATGTTATATAAAATACATTTTGATACATGCCCCCCCTGCTGTATACTTGTATTTTCACATGCTGTATGTGTGCTTCAATTGCAGTTTGGAGGCAAGCTGGTGACGTTTGAGAACTCCAAGCCTCCTCAGCAGCCAGGCATGGAGCAGCAGCAGCAGCACCCCCACGTCTACGTGAGCCAGGTTGTCACAGAGAAGGAGTTCCTGGCCCGCTCAGACCAGCTGCAGGAGGCTGTGCAGTCCCAGGGCTTTGTCAGCTACTGCCAGAAGAAAATGGACATGGCCCTGGCTGACTTTGAGAGAAACGTGTGGGCCTTCTTAAAGGTAACAGGCTGGCGGCCCTGCAGGAGCTCCCCAGGGACTGGGACAGCCAGGACATGGTTCCTTTTCCACATTTGGCTCAAGAGGTGCTGGGAACCAAAAGCTGCAGGCTGTGGGAATAGTGCCCATAAGCCACCAGAAGAGGGAGGATCCTCAGGACCAGGGCTGTTTGTGGGGTTTGTGAGGAGTCATGGCAAAGCAAAGGTGTGGGTGAGGGTATATCCCTGGTTTTGGATATTCCCCATCAGCACATCAGTACAGGGAGCTGGTGAGAAGGATTAAAGCTTTGGGATAGCTTTAGATGGGCTTTCACTGCTCACTCTAAGCATTTAGACGTTTCCAAGTGAAGCAGACAAACACATTGTTCACCGGCAATAACCAGACAGAAGCCTTGCCCACCTGCTCAGGTGTCCAAGTCACTGAAGGTTTTTGCATTTCTCTTTATTACATTCAGTCTACTCAGTCACTAAATCTCCCTGGGTCATTTGTGGCAGTGAGGGAGAAAATGGAAAATTGTGAATTGCAATATAGTCTTTAACTCTTTAAAGGTGAACTTCGAAGAGGATTCACGTGTTAGATACCTCGAGCTCTTAGGATACAGGAAGGATGATCTGAAGAAGAAGGTAAATGTGCAACGTGTGAGATGAATAACTTTTAAATTTCAGAGTTTAATTTCAGAATTCTTACAGAAAACAGTTTGCTCTGTTGGGTTTTCTCATTACTTTTGTCTTCTTGTAATATGGACATTCAGTGGAAATGCCAGAGCAGGCAGCAGGTTTCAGAGGTGTGTCTGCATCTGGCTGTCCATTGTTGATGTGAAATTCTCACTCATCAAGAAGCTTTGATATTTATTGATCCAGGCTATGGATCAATAAATGTAACTTTGCTATGTGACATCCTTCTACTTGAGCATGGTGGAATGGGATCTGCTTTTAGGCTTTCTGGTTGAACATGTAAGCAGTTTTCATTAACTTGTAAAATCTGGGATAGTCTTTTTTGTTTGTGGGAGACATCCTTCATTTTTGAAAGGAAAGGAGAAAAAAAAGCCCAAAGGTCAAACGTGGTTACATTTGGAAAAGCAAAGTTTGGATTACCAGGAAGCAATTTGCACATCATTACAGACCTTTCTTCCCAGCTGGAAGATTTTTACTCAGTGTTACAGGGAGTTACCTGCTGTGCTTTTTGGCTCTGTTGTTTTCAGCTGTCTACCCAGGAACTATCTAGTATTTCTTCAGTTCTGTTTCAGTGGATTTTAACATTTGACTCATTTTCATTATATCAAACTAATGTTTTATTTTCAAAGATTGACTCCAATAAAGTGTATTGTGCTCACAAATTAAATGCCTTTCAGGGCAAAATTAATATGCTTATGGAAAAAAAACCACATGGTTTTGACAACAGTTTGTCCTCAGCTTCTAAATATTTGTGCAAAGGCAAGCACAGCAAGGGTAATCCTGTTTTTGAAAAGCAGATCTCAATTAGAAAATCCAGTTGAAATTCAGTAGTGGTTCTGCAGAGTGGCCTCATGAGATTAAAACTCACTGCTTGCTTTTGCTTTGGGTTTACATGCCCTGTGCATGGGGAGAAGCTGGGAAAATGGGCTCAGCTGAACTGGGTGGCCTGGAATGCTGGGCTTATCCCATTATTTCAGTATTTAGGGAACAGATTGAAGGAGCTACAAGGTCCTGGTTTTATGTAGCTGCTTTCTGAAAACATTCCACACAGAAGTTGACTTCATGTTTTTTTCAGTGTGAAGAAGCAGCATAATACAGCTCATGTGAAAGTTTGTGATACCCAGATGGAAAGCTCACTAAATCACAACTTGGTTTTCCTATTATTGGTGCCATTAGGAAAGTAAAAACAGAGATCACAGATTTCAGCTTCTTGTAATAAGCTGTGAAGAACGTGGGAAGGGTGGGTTATATTCTTAAAACCTGTGATTCTCATGGAAGCCAAGTCTTGGATTTCTCATTTTTATTGTAAACTAGTGATTAAAAAAAGAAAGAGAAAACTGTCCCCAGCAATTTGAGCTCAGCTCTCTACACAAACCTGCCCACAAGGGTAAAATAAAGCCTACAATACAAAAAAATAGTAGATAATTTTAGGAGCAATGTGAAACCCAGGCTCCCTGATGCTGAAATAATATAGAAACTCTATACATAAAATTGCTGGTTTTGAGAGCCCTAATTGAATCTGGAGTTATGGTTTGCTTTGCAAAGCAGTAGAAGCTGAGCATTTTAACTCCTTTTTTACCTTGGAAAATCCTAGCCCACAGCCAAGTGCCTGATGTCAGGAACCCACAGCTTCCTGACAGGCTCTCTGTTCCACAAGGATTGTCACTGCTTTATTTTCCCTGACCAGAGAAAGACTGAGGATTTTGTCCTTCATGTTCTGATACTGATTTTATTCCTGTAGTTTCCAGCAGCTCTCTAGTGAGGTTTGAGGTCCTTGAACTGACAATTAAAGGTTTAATTGGGTGCAGGTATCTTAGCAGTAAATCCATCTCCAGGCTGGAACATGAAATGGCTTTAGTTTTATGTTAAAGGGTTTAATTTCATGTTAACTGTTGGGCAAGCAACATAGTAGCTACATGTGCCAGTTTCACAATCTGAGAATTTGGTGCCTCTCTTTCAAAGAGTACTTACTTAAATCTTTGTTTTCTAGATTACATCTGCTCTGGATAAAGAAGGTCTTGCAGATGGTGCCTTGGGAGAGGTAAGCAAACACATGCATGTAACTCTGTGGTTACTTTTATAATGCCATAGTAATTTGTAAAGTAAGAATCCTTTTTCTTGCCACTTGATAGCTGTTCCAGAGTAAGTCACAAATAATCCAGCATGTGGCAAGTTCCTACATTCAGTAGGATGAAGGTGTTATTTAAAAAAACCAACCACTTCTCCACTCAGATGGAAGTTCCCCTCCTTTTCCAATGAAGGGCTCTCAGTCACAGGTTTTAATATGGGGTCTCATTGGCACCTGATTTCAAGAGCAGCACCTTCATCAGGCTTTAAAGAAAGCAGGGCTGAGTGTGTGATCCCATAACTTTTCCTGCAAGAGTGGTACCTACAGCTCAGGCACTGCCCACACTGTAATTGCAGTGGCCTGAGTCCACAGCAGGACTCTACTGTGCTTTTGTGCCACAGACAGTTCAGAGCCATCTGTAGCTGCCTCATGGGGAAGAAGGCTTTTTTTTTGCATGTTTTGAGGCAGCTGAGATGAAAACAGCACAAGGTACTGTGTATTGACAGAGAGCAAGGAAACAGGGCCTCTACCCTGTTTAGAGGCTCAAGCATAGATTACCAATGCATTTCTGTGATTTTCAGTCTGGTTCTTACTGTTGGTTGGTGGAAAGGTGACAGTACTCTGCGATGCAAAGTATGCCTGCCTCTTTTGCTGGTGGATGTTTATGGCATCTTCTCTCTGCTCAAGGCTCCTGCAGAATCTGATGGATCTGTGCCAAACGATGGGGATGAAGGCCAGACTACAGAGGAGCAGTTCTTGGGAGAGGTATCTATTGCCCTCTAGACTCACCCTGCTGACCTCCCCTGTATTTACTTTGTTGCTTTTAACAGCATTTCATTTTCTTGGCTTTTCCTGCTGCTGAGGATATACAGCAATACAAAAAAATATTTATAATGGTAAAACTGGACTTTTGCTGGGATTTTGTTTCATCTGCTTCAGGCAGTATGTTCAGCTAGGTTTACTGAAAGCAGTTGGTGCTCAACCAAGCCAGCATTTGGGATCCTACACACTGTTTGAATAGGATTGTTTTCAACCCTGTGTTTTACATGTGAGGACAGGTCTCTAATTAGCACTAAGGACCCAGTCTCTGCCTTGTGAGATGTCACTAGCACTGAAAATAGTGTATTGCTGTGTGAACAGGCCAACTTCATTCTCCCCCATTCCTTCAGTCTCCCTTTTGGGCTGGTAGCTGTGCCTCCTGTGCTTGGTGCCTTCTGCAGCTGTCTGTGGAGATGGGGACGGTGGTTTAAGGCTCATGCATGTTGGGGTGGTGCACACATAACAAACAGCCTGTTAAAGACACTAAAATCAGAATGCTCTCCTTGGGTTAGGTGCTTGATTGCTTGTTAGTTGTGTTGGCTTTGTAGTGGCAGATATGTGTTTCTGACAGTGTAAGGGCTTTGTAAGTCATGAAGATATCCAATATCTCATTACAAATGTCTCTTCTGGAGAGAATTCACAGCCAAACATGACCTTAGCCTACCTAAATATCTGTGAGCCTGGCCTGAAGCCACTGGTGATGCATCAGGACATGCTGTCACATACATAAAGTAACTGGGTGGGCACATTATTCCTGTGGTAGTCACAACACGCTCTCAACCAATACCAAACACTCATCCAGTGTTATCTGACAACAAAATCATTTCCCAGATGCTGTGTCCTTTTCACAAGCCAAACATAAAACTTGTTTCAGACTTGCTGCCCCCTCTAAATGAATGTCTTTGGTCTGCTGTGTCCTTCAGTTTAGCTGAACAAGCAAGGTGTTCCTGAACTCCCTTAGTGCACTGGAGCAATGGCTTGTGACAGGAGGTGGTTTGTGGGTCAGGTTCTGCACTCTGTTAGCCTGTGCTGTGAAAATGGATGGTGAAGAGAGACTTCTCTTTTGATGCTATTTTTTTATTATTGAAATGTTTGAAATCCCAAAATCCAGGTATCACACAAAGTGGTATCTGTCTTATTTCTGGGGGTGTTTTATAGAAAAAGCAGCCTCTGTCTACTGAGCATTCCTGTCCTGAGTGCTACATTGAACTTCTGTATTGAAAACTGAGCTTGTGTTCATGTGTAATTTGCTTAATTAAACTGAGGTGTATGTCAAGTGCAGAGGGTTTCATGGGTGAGCTGAAATTCAAAGTGGAGCAGGGTGGAACCTAGGTAGCATTAATGGTAGGGGTTAAGGCTGAAAGAGAAGGAAAGAAAAGGATTCTGAGTTTCTCATTGTAGCTGTAGCTTTCCTTGGAGGGGGCTGTGTGTATATGGCTACAGATGGAAGTTGGTACCCAGGATCCAGGTGTCTGGCTGCTGGTACTTGTGAGATAAAGAAACTTTAATTGGTAAAGCAAAGAAAAACAAGGAATTAACTGCTTCCCATGAGCAGGCAGATTTTCATCCCTAAGAAAGCTGAGCTTCATCACATGTAACAATGGCTTGGGAAGGGCAATGCCATCCCTGCAAACATCCCCCTCTTTCTTCTTCCTCCAGCTTTATATTGTGCTGAGCACGATGGTAAATGGCCTGGAATATCCCTTGGGTCAGTTTGGGGTCAGCTGTCCTGGTTGTGTCTCATCCCAACTTCCCATGCACTCTGCACCTTCTCACCAGAGGTGCAGTAGGAGAAGTAGAAGAGGCCTTGGTGCTGTGCAAGTGCTGCTCAGCAAAAGCAGCAACATCTCTGTATTATCAACACTGTTTCCAGGACAAATCACACAGCCCCACATTGGCTACTCTGAAGAAAAGTAGCTTTACCTCTGCCCAAACTGGCACACGGGGAATAACCTTCCCTTTTAAGTTAATGGTCTCTGGTATTCTATATATATTCTATATATAATCTATATATATATGTAGAATCTCAGACTGGTAGTCTGAAATTCTAAATTTAACTTGCAGTGCAAGAGCCATATGGTTTTAAAATGTTTGTATTTCCTAAGTGTTTACATAATCTCAGAAATTATTCTTTTCCTTTCTCTTAGACGCTGAAGGACCATAAAAAAGAAACTGATGATTTGGGACCTGCAAAGACAACATTTAACATTTCTGTTAGTGGAGGTACAAAAAAACCTTACTATTGATTTTATTGTATGTACTGTTATTTGTAAGTACTGCTGTTGATACTGGAGTTTCAGTGAGAAGGCAAATTCTGTACAGATTGTGCAGGACTGTGATTACTTGCTTCTAACTGCATTCTCGTGCAGTCTCAAGCCACTTGAAAATACAGCTTTTTTTAAGGAAGGAAGTTATACAGCACTTGTGTACCCCTTTGCTGACATGCAGCTCCTCTGAGTGACAAAAGATACGCTTGGTCAGGCATGAAGTGCTGTTTCTACAGAACCTCCCAGGGGATCTTGAGTAACATAGAAACCACTGACCCCTGTCTAGGTTTGGCTTTTTATGGCACTATTCAGATAGTTGTTTTAGGGGCCATTTAGACCTCTAGGAACTTGCTCTGTCACAAGGTAAGTGATGCTGGCAGTGCCCCTGTGGCATGGCTGTGCCCCTGTGAGTACCTGGCTGGGAGTGGGCTGTGCCAGTGTTGTACATCGGACAGTGTCACCTGCTGCTGCACATCTCTGTGGCTTTTGTGGCAGCTTTTGGAAGTGCCCCCCTGTGTCGTTGCAGATGTGGATGGGCTGATCACACAGGCTCTGCTGACAGGGAACTTTGAAAGTGCAGTGGATCTGTGCCTGCACGACAACCGCATGGCCGACGCCATCATCCTGGCCATTGCCGGCGGGCAGGAGCTGCTCTCCCGCACTCAGGAGAAGTACTTTGCCAAGATGCGCAGCAAAATTACCAGGGTATGTGTTTCAGGTCAGAAATAACATCCTCATATGCCTTTGGCAACTCCCTTTTTCACCTTAGAAAGTTTTCTTGCCATTTTATAGGTTTATTTCTGGTGGATGTTAGTAAGTGCTCAAGTGGGTAAGATCTCAGAGCAGAAGGATTTTTGTTACTCTTTTTTTTTTTAATTGATATGGGGACAACAGTACACAAGAGTATTCTTTATCCCATCTCCCCTGTCTGAGTTGCATATACACTAATAGATTGTCAATAATAAAGACAAATGCTTTAAGAAGGGCACATTTCAGTCTGCTGTTCTGTCACTTTTTTCACACGTGGCCCATGCTCAGGGCCAGCAGCATTATGTTGATTTCTGCCCGTGATCAGCCTTCACAGATTTTGCTGATGCTTTGTTTTACTGCATGCACAGAAGAGAGAGCAAAGTATGCCCAGGATAGATTAATCACCCTTTGTCTAGGAGACAGCATGTTATGGCCAGCTGGTTATTGTTATTTTCAGCTTTTTGCAGTGCTAGGGGTTGCTGATGCTGCTTGTGCAAATCTTTCTTTTTTATTACCAATATGAGAAAATAGCGACAGTAGGTTGAAACAGGAGAAGTGCCTTTAAAAGAACAGTTGAGCTTTTAGAGGAATTTCTTCACTGTAGTTCATCCTTTGGGAAAAGGTGTTTCTATGACAAGCTGACCTATGCTATGATCTGTGCCTATGCTGACAGGCAAACATTGACCTTGTAGTCAGGATGTTGCATTTGTTGTTCAGGTGTGGTTTTTCTCTTCTGGTCCCAAACTTCACACATACTGCTTGCTCAGCTGTTTCTGAGCTTGAAGTCTTGGCATGAGAAGGACTTTGTTCACTCTAGAGCAGCACAGCTGCCAAGTCTGTCTTTTGTCCAAAGCAAAATAACTGGAGTCAGAGTTTTAGAAGGATGAAACTGGAATTCCATTCTGAGGGCTATGCAGAGGTGGCCTGTGTAGGGTTACTACAGCCAGCTCAGGTTTTTATTGCTGCCAGCTCTTTATGCAGCCTTTTCAACTGCCCCTCACTGGTCAGCATGAGACCAAGAGCTTAAAGCTGAATGAAGCAGTTTAACAAGCACAATTCATACATCTCCCTTGGCATTGTCTAGAAGACTTTACAGCTAAATACTTGGTAGGTTATCTTTGTCTGCAGAAATAGTGCTGAAAACCATTTGCAACAGCTTGTTGAGATTTGTGTATTCTTTTCCTCTTCATTTTGTAGCAAGAATAATCGACCTCTGCGTGTTCTCTGAGTTGTTTTGTGATATTTTTCTTTTTAAGTAAGAAGTGCTCTTGTGCAGCTGTTGAACTGCAGTGCAGTATCTGTCATGACCCTGGTTATAGTGGGGATGAGTACACTGGAGCAGCTCCAAATTATCCTGTGCATTAAACAGAGGAAGTCTTAACAAGATCCTGACTGTGGTCTCTCTCCTGCTCTAGCTCATCACAGCAGTTGTAACAAAGAACTGGAAAGAGATTGTGCAGTCTTGTGACCTGCAGAATTGGAGAGAGGCCTTGGCTGCTGTGCTCACTTATGCCAGGCCAGATGAGTTTACAGCCCTCTGTGGTAAGGACCCTTCACAGGCTGGATAATTCCAGAGCAGCACCATGGCTTGCTTACAGTTCCCCAGCTTCAGCAGTGGTGGGGAGGGATACCCAGAGTCATTTACCTGCATCTTTGTTCTTATTTTATCTAGATCTCCTGGGTAGCAGGCTGGAAAATGAGGGGGACAGCATTCTGCAGACGCAAGCTTGCCTCTGTTACATCTGTGCTGGCAATGTGGATAAACTTGTTGCTTGTTGGACCAAAGTCCAGGATGGAAACAGCCCCTTGTCCCTTCAGGTTGGTAATTCTTTTAAGAACAGTGTTGGAAACAACAAACTGCAATGATTTGGCTCTTAAATTATCTAATGTAGAGCTTTGCTGTCTGATGCACATCAGGATACAAGCCTTTCCTTTCTGGAAAAATACAAATATGATACTGGAAAATATGCTGGGAAATACAGTGGTCCTTGTGCTTGCCTTGTTCTTTGGGTAGTGGTACTAATACACTTCTTGTGTAAAATAATTGTAGTACTTAGTGTTTTGGTAAAGAAGGGTCTTCCAGTGCTTGCATCTTTTGTGGTTAGGAAATATTGGTGCTTTTGGAAGTTCAGGAGAAGAAATCAATAGAATTAGATTTAAATCTGGAGTTGTAGGAAGGGTCTCATGAGAGTTTTCCCTAGGGGTTTGCACGTACTAAGCTTGGTTTCCAGCAGTGAAATACATTGCTTATAGCTGATATCTTGAGGGAATAGGGTTGATGGAACGAAGCAGTAATGGAATAATTTATTTTGTAATACAATGCTAGTTTCTTCCATCTGTTTAAGACCTTTGAAGAACCAGTTTTAGAAAGCATTTACTTGATGATACTGTGAGACTCTAGTTAATTGAAGGAACTGATGTGTATCTGAGTTTTGCTTCATGTCATTAACTCTCTGAATTATCAAAATAATTTGATTTTGAGGGCTTTATTTACAGAGTTACCTTCAGTTTGAATTTACATTTTGATTGCATGGCTTTGGTCTCTCAGGCTGTAAAATTGGAAAATGTTGTTGAAGTCCTAATTAGGTGTCTTGTTTACTATGATAGTGGCAATAGAAGCTGTTGTTCTGGGGTTTTTTTCACTTGCCTTTTTTTCAGTGCTGATTTGTAGGGAAAAACAAATGGTTAGAAAACAATTTTTATTATTAATGTATGGTTGAAATCTTTTATGTGGTACAAGAGATTTAATGAGAGTATAAGATTTTAAAAAGGGCTTTAGTTTTGGGAAATGAATATTTGTAGTATCCTTTAGTATAAAGTAAGTAAGAAAAACATAAGAAAACAGAACAGAAGATGTTCCTATAATTAAAGACTACAAGGAAACCCAACCAAGACCAGCTCTGGTGTTGGGGGATGTGCAAGGAAGGCAGGTTATAGAGTATTTCTGATGAATATCAGGAAAACCATTTTGCTGTAACAACCAGAAGAGTATGGACAACTCTTCCAAAGAAGTTTTTAGATCCTTTGAGGATGGGTAAATTAACATGCAGTGCAGTAGTGGTGACAAGTGTGATGTTGTCTGTTTGCTCAGATAATATTACAAAAGCATCCACTTGGTGGAGATGCTCAGTGCTGATAGAGCCCTGAAATCCTGTTTGATAAAAGCAGTTCTTTGGAACTCCTGTGGCTGTGCTGTTAGGAGCTGCTTGGTGGGTGGTTGCTGTTCCATTCCCTGGGAACAGCCATGCCTTTGGTGAAGCAGGGAAACCTGCGCTTGGCTTGGGCTCCGCACTGGGTAACAGGGGTCCTGCCTGGGACAGACCTAAGCCAGGGCCTGCTTCATTTGTTGTTCTCACTTGTGGGCGGGTTTTCCCCCTCCTGATCTTTCAGGATTTGATAGAGAAGGTGGTGATCCTGCGCAAAGCCGTGCAGCTCACGCAGGCCGTGGACCCCAACGCCATGGGCGCCCTTTTGGCTGAGAAGATGAGCCAGTATGCCAACCTGCTGGCTGCTCAGGGCAGCCTGGCTGCAGCACTCTCCTTCCTCCCTGCCAACACCAGCCAGGTATGGGGCTCTTTGCTCCCTCTCTGTCTGTCAACAGGGGTGCTTCATCTCTTCATGGTGCAGTTCTGGTATTTTCTGAGTTCCCCAGATGGAGGAGGAATGAGTGAATCTGACTCCATGTTCTTAGAAGGCTAATTTATTTTATTATATTACATTATGTTGTGTTATCTGCTGTCTTTTGTGTGGTGTTTTATTTTATTTTTAAATTTATTTTATTTTTTTATATTTATTTTCTATTTTGTTTTCTTAATTTTTTATTTTATCTTTATTTTATTTTAATTTCTATTTTTTACATTTAATTTTTTAATTTTATTAATTTTATTTTTTAATTTTTCATTTTGGTTTAATTTTTCTTTTTTTTTTTTCTTTTTTATTTTGTAAATTGTATTTTTATTTAATTTTTGTTTTGTTTTTTAAATTATTGTACTATGCTATACTAAACTATACTAAAGAATAGAGAAAGGATACTTACAGAAGGCTAAAAGATACTAATGAAAAACTCGTGACTTCTTCCAGAGTCCTGACACAGCTGGACTGTGATTGGTCATTAAGTTAAAACAATTCACATGAAACCAATCAAACACCCACCTGTTGGATAATCAATCTCCAAACCACATTCCAAAGCAGCAAAACACAGGAGAAGCAAATGAGATAAGAATTGTTTTCTTTTTTTCTGAGGCTTCTCAGCTTCCCAGGATAGAAATCCTGGCAAACGGATTTTTCCAGAAAATAGGACGGTGACAGTTCAGCATCAGGACTGCTGACGTGCACCTTGGAATGTGACAGTCAGGCTGTTCCCCTCACCCTGCACTGGCCTTGCTGAGCTGGCAGGCCTGCACAGACTTCTGCTCCCTCTTGGGGAGCCAGTGACTGCCAAAGGGTGTCCTTCCTGCAAGCCAGACATGTCAAATGAAATGCCATAAACATTGGGGTGTTCTCTTCTGACTTCCCATCATCCATCAGCTGGTATTTGTGGACATTTTGGGAATGAGGCAGGCAGGTGTAAGGCAGTTCCAATGGCCTCAAGTCTCATGCAGAAAAGACTTTTCTAGTGCAATAAAGCAGGCTCAGAGGGAGCTCAGGCTCTTGGAGTGCTGCCCTGTGTGCCAGGCAGTGCCCCTCACTCCGTGCCCTGCCCTTGTCTGTTGCAGCCCAACATCGTGCAGCTGCGGGAGCGGCTGTGCCGCGCGCAGGGGCAGCTCCCGGCGGGACAGGAGCTCAAGGCGCCCCACGAGAGAGAGCCCATGGCCAGAGGGAGAGCTGGCCCCGCGCCTGGACGCATGCAGGCACCCCAGGCTCCAGCCCAGCAGTACTACCAGCAGGTAAAGGGCCTTTGCCACGAGGGAGGGACGTGGTGCTTGAGCTCTGCACAGTGATGGATATAATCATTTTTTCCTTTCTCTTGCTCTGAGGCTGTGTGACAAACCTCCACTGAGAGCCTTGTGGTGAAGGTCACTGGTGCTTCCTTTCAGTCAGAACAGATGCCTCCTTTGCTCCTCATCTGGAAACATCCTTTGAGCACCTGCTTCTGAAGATTAGGTGTTTCCCCCTTTGTTTGAAAATGTGCCAAGAGCAGCTGTGTGGGAGAACAGCACTGCAGGAGTTCTGTGTGCTTCCTCTCACAGTCCCTGATGTTGTCCCATCCCTGCAGGCCTTGGGGCTTGCTCATGCTGCTCTCTGGGGCAGATTATTTCCAGTCCTAGCTCTGATTTTGGCTGCAGAAGTTGCTGAGCAGTGGTTATAGCAAACTGAGGGCACTTTAGTGCAGCTCTGGGTGCAGCCTGCTGTGAAAGCACCTTCCCAGCCAGGTGTAAGAGGGCAGGGGCTGGTGGGGAGGCTGAGACTGAGCTGTGCTGCAAGGAAGACCAGGTGAGTATGAGACTAATAAGGGACCTGTGCAGGGAGGAAGAGGAGAAATGGGGGAGGGAAATTCTCTGGTTTTACCTCTAACCTGAGGATGGCACTGCAGCAGAACACACTGGCCATCAGGGCAGTGTGGTGTGTTGGGCAGCCCTGGCTGTATGTGCTTAGAGAGCACTGCCAGGTCTCTAATCCCCCAGCACAGCTCTGCAGCTCATCTGGCCTCCCTCTAAAGGTGCTCTGGGCTGGGCTTTCCTGAGAGCAGAGCTGGGTTAGGGCTGTGGGCAGAGATTGGCACAAGCAGAGCTATCTCTCTTCTCTCTGCTGTCCCCAAGCACTGCCTGCCAGAAAAGCCAGGGCAGGAAGAAAGAAGGGATGAAAAGCTGGGGGGGAGTTGGGCATTCTCAGTGTCAGCAGTAGTGTGTGCCTCTGCCTTCTTTCCAGGGTGTTAGCAAGGTACATTTCAGAAGGGACAAAGCCTTCATCCAGGATTTACCTTGCTAACCCCACTGCATATGGTATTAAATGCATCATCATTAATAATCAAGCCTACTCTGCTGTCTGTCTTTGGTCTTCCTTGTAACCAATGAGTTGCCTTGAGAAGTGAAGCTCTGTGTGTCCTATTTGGCTCTGGAGAATAGCAGCTCTCCTCTAGATGCTGAGATATGAGCAATGCTTTTTTTAAACCAGTTGCCTCTTTCTGCCACTGTTTCTGAAATGCCAAGCAATTACTTCAGCAAGTCCTGCTTGTTAATTAAAGGCTGGGTGCATCAGAACCCCATGAGTTCACTGGGAGTTACAACCCCCTGTGTTGCTGGCTTTTCAGGGAGCTCATCCTCAGCAGGAAGGGCTTGAAGGGGACAGGTGTCAGTCAGAAAGGTTCCCAGCTGATGAACCAGAATGGAGAGAAATTACATGTTTGAGTGTTAGGATACTTGCTTTGTTTGCCTTCCTTTAAAGAAGGTGTGTATGCAGGACTTGTTCAGGCTTGAGGCAGCCTTTGTTTAACTGCTGTCCCAAATAGGAACATGCTCTTAACACTTGGATTCCTTTCAGCACAGTTTTGTTGAACCCTCTTTTTCATCTGAATAAACCAGGTGTGAAAGGGGGTGAAAAGTCTTTGAGATTCTCTTGTGATGAGTGATGCAGGCATTACCAGTGGCTGCACCATCAGCTTAGCACTGTGTGGGGTTAGAGACACATAGCCTGGAGCCAGCTGAGCCAGCCAGGGCTGCAGGGACACAGCTTTCCCTCTGCTTATATCCTTGAAGCCCAGCCATGTGTCTTGTGTTGCCCACTCCTTGCTCAGGAATGTGCCAGGCCCTGGGAGTTCTTGATTTCTGTCCCATCAGAAAGGTAGGAGTGGTTGTATGGACTTGAAGCCGTTTGGAGTGGCAAAGAAGGAAGATGGAGGAAAGGAGCTATGGGAGACTGGCTGGGAAGCAATTACCATTAAGATGTCTATTTGTGCATGTGCAAGAGCTGAATATCAGTTTTTAACCTTTCAAAACTATATTTTAACCTTTTTAAATTCATCTGAAGCTCAGTTTGAGCAGATTCCTTCTGTGTGAGGCATATGTTTGAATTTAACATGGAACCTGGGGCTTGCACCTGTGGTTAGTGATGCTCACTGTCATGGACCAGTGTGGGGGGGGCTTCTGCAGTAGGAAAATGTGATAAGAGATGGAGACCTGGCTGACTGGCACACATAACACTGCACTTGCTCTACAGCCTACTGCAGCTGCAACACGGTGCTTCGTCCTCACTCTGCAATTCACTTTGGCTCCAGTGATTTTTGTCTGCCTTGAATGCAATTCCCTTCTTCCTCTGAGATTTTATGGCTGTTACAAGTGCCAGCATGCAAACCTTGCACTCACTTCTTTGCATCTTGATTTGTGAAACCCTTTAGACTTTTTTTATTGTTTTGTTTTCCATGATTGGTATTTCTTTGTTCGATTCAGGTTAGAATTGCCCCTACTGTCACTACCTGGAGTAACAAAACTCCTACTGCCCTTCCCAGCCATCCTCCTGCAGGCTGTCCCTCTGACACACAGGTATAACCTTCATTATTCCTCCCTGAGCCTCTGCTCCACCCCAGTGTGTCCCCTGGTGTAATCTGTGCAGATAGATGGATGGAGCAGCTCCCATGTGTGCTCTGGTTTTACTCCTTTGCATCCCCTTACTTTTCTTTCACCAATGCCCAGAGGAGTGGCACTGGAAAGTCTTGAGTGGGAGCTCAGTGTGACCTGAGTCTCCCCAGCCCTTGCCTCACAGTGGAATATCTGAAGTATGATTTTTCCTTTCCCCTTTTTCCATGGAGATCAGAAGCTGCAGAGTTACCATTTAAGTTTGGTTGAAGGATGGCAGGGAGCTCTTCCTTGTGCAGGCAGGGGTGTGCTGCTCTGCTTGCTGCTGAAGTCACTGCACATCCAGCTGTGCTTTCAGTGCTGTGCTGAGCACCCTGAGGCACTGGGATGGTTGGAGGCATTTGGCCCTGTGCTGTTGATTCCCTTCTTCCAGGGAATGTGGTTTCAGGCCTTGAAATGTGAACTCATCCTTTTGCTGCAGTTCTGCTTCAGCACTGCATTACCATTACTAATGAAATCCTGTCTCTCCCATTTTTCCTGTAATTTTTTTTTTGACAGGGGGACAACCCACCTCCTCCAGGGTTTATTATGCCAGGTGCTGTTGGCCCCAGCATGCCACCCCAGCAAGCCACATCTTCCAACTACAGCATGTACTCGCAAGCAGGAACGCGGCCAGTGTACCCACAGAGTGAGTAACAGCAGCCTCCCCTCTCCCTGTCCCTCCCACACAGATGGGCCAGCCCTAACTCAGGGATAGCCCTGAGTCCCCTCCTTGTGGGTGACAGTGTTCAGACCAAGCCAGTCCCACAGTTCTTGCAGGGTGGGGAGAAAGGTGAGGTGACACCTGAGGGTTGTCATTTCTTGGTGGGGTGCAGGCATCAGACACCCTCTGTCAAACATTCCTCCTTGCTGAGGTGCCTACCCACACCTCTCAGGCTCACTGCCCAGCTGGCCTGGCCCAAGCTTGTGCTGGGGTCAGAGTCCTGGCAAAGCAGCACAGGCCTGGCAAAGAGAGCCACAGCTCATCTGTGTGCATCTGGGCCATCCATTCCTCATTGGGGCTCCCTGGCAGTGAGAGAGGGGATGAGGAAATGAGGGCAGTAGTAGAGGTGAGTGAAGAAGGGGGCAGAACCCTGACTCACCCAAAGCAGGGAATAAAAGTACTGGCAGGAGGGAGGAGTCCTTGGCCCTAAGGACTGCTGCTCTCCCACACCCTCCAGCATGGTGGCTCTGGGCTGGAGGGTGTGGGAGAGCAGCAGTCCTTAGGGCCAAGGCCATCCTCTCTGTGCCTCCCAGTGCCAGGATGGGGATTTGAGCAGCCAGAGTTGTGGGAGCCAGGATTTGGCTGGGCAGGTAAGTGGTGTTGGGGTTAGGGGCATGAAGAGAGGAGAGTCAAGTGAAGAAGGAAGCAGAGACAGATGAAATGTGCTGCTCCACTGTTGTGAACTCACTGACTGTTTTCTCTCCCTGTTTGTAGCATATCAGGCCACACAGAAGTACTCTGGAACTGGGGGACCAGCTCTTTATCAGCCTCAGCAGCCTGTTGCTGCCCCTGCTTCAGCCTCTTACCCCAGCCTTGCCCCTAACACCACCCCCTCCTACCTGCCCTCTGCCCCTGCTCACTCCATGCCCTCCCCGCTGTACCCCGGGCAGCCTCAGCCCTCCCCAACCAGCTTGAACCCCATCTCTTCCTTCCCTGTTCCTCCTGCCACATCCTTTCAGCATGGCAGGCCAGGACTTCCAGCAACTTCTGTGGCTTATGCATTACCTACTGGACCAACAGGTACTCTGCCTGCAACCAGTGACCTTCCTGCATCCCAGAGAACAGGTCTGCGCTTGGACAGGGGGGCAGGCAGGGAGGAGGGAGGGGTTTGCTCTTCACTCACTCAGTTCAATATGCACTTCTTGCCTTGTGAATGCTCTGTAAAAAGTTTGCTTTTGCTTAGAGATCGGATGAAAGCATTTCTAAACCACATCATCACCCCTGTGCATCTGTGGTAGGGCTGTGTTGGTGCACTAAGCAGCACGAGCAGTCACCTTTCTCTGGGGAGCCAGACCTTGCCATGTCACAGAGCTTCTGTCTTGCCCAAGACAGGATGCTACCACAGACTTCTTATGCTGTATGCCATGGATGGATCATGGCTCAGTTTTAATGTTGGTGTCAGAGCCTGCACTGTGACTGGAGAGCAAAGTACAAAAATGAGCAAGTTTTCCTAATTGCTGCTGACAGGATGATCCCAGTTCTCCTCACTGAATGATTTTGCAGATGTGATTTGCCCATGTCCCTGGTTCTTGAGCAGCCTGTTAAGCCTGGATTGGCAGCATATTTAATTCAAACAGCATTTCCCATAGCATCAGCTCTCCTTCATTGTTGTGTCCCTAAACTGTTACTGCAATGGGATTTGCTGAGGTTATGAATGCCTTAAAAGAGAATCAGAAGTGATTTAGAAATGCTTTTGCCTGTCTCTTCCCTGAATGTCAATTAAAAGCATGTGTGTGTGGCTGACACTTGGAGCATGTTGGAGCATGCTTGGTGAGAATGCACTGGCTGAGGTGGGGCTCCAGTCTGCTTGTGCCTGCCTGGGTGTCACTGCTGTGGGACAGTGACCTCGCCTGCCAGGGCAAACCTTCCCTTGGCAGCCTGTGAGGCAGCAGCTTTGCATGCCAGACAGTGCAGGAAGAATCAGCATTCCTTTCCTAAACCTGCTCATGAGCACTCTTCACATCCAACTGGTCCAACTGAAGAGTCAAGGAGCAGATCTGGGAAGCAGAGATAGAGAATACTGGGCAAGATTTGGGGGATGTTTTGGGCATGTCTGTTTTGCTGACAGACACTAATGTGCCCACTGTCATTCCCTCTCTTATTTTAAAAGTCTGTTAGGGGTGATGCAGTGCAAAAAAAGCATTTTGCCTTTGGCAGCATGAATCCTATTGAGTAGGTGCTCCTGGTGGTGTCCTTGAGGCTGGCAGCTCACAATACCCCCTTGTGTTTGGGGGAAAAGTGGTCTTTTGCTATGCCAAAAAATAGGACTGGTGTGGGACTGCCAGAGTTGCAAAGGGAGAAAAGGCCTTTTCCATCCACCATGCAGCCAGATTGGTGTCCCTTCTGCTTTTGGAGCTGCTGCAGTGTGATCTCTCCTGACCCCACATTACAGGGCATGTCAAACTTGAATCTCTAAGCCAGAGGAATTATTAAATAGGAAGGAGACAGAGGTGTTGGATAGGGTTCTAGGCCTGGGATGTCAAGCAGCACACTATAAGGCAGACAGCATAGCTGCTGCACCTCCAAATAAATGCAAGGAACAAGAAAATTGTTCTTTCTTATCCATTTTACTACTCAACTTGCATCACTGGCAGGCACTTCTTGCAGTGATGTGACATAACCCACATGGCATGCTCAGAGTGGGTGAAGCTCTTTTCAGAGTTAAAAGTTGTTCATATTAGGCTTTTTATCAAACTTTCTGAGAACTATCAATGCTGCTTCTGTTGTTCTCAGCAGCTGTGGTGAGCAGGGTAGCCAGTACAGAATCAGACCTTCAGGAACCCACACTTGGGCATCCTCTCTTGTTTCTGCAGCCCTGGGCTGAAATGCAGGGGTGGACTGCAGGGCATGGTGAGGTGCTGAGCCCAGGATGGCTCATGCATACACACAAGTGATGACTGCAGCTGGAGAACTATGGAAAAAAGCTGAACTGTGTCTGAAGAGCACACTCTGTTCTCTTCCAGTGTTTAGATTGCACCTTTCAGAAAGCACACCAACAAGAATGAAAAAGCCTTGTTTTCCAGGTGCAGCAATGACAGTGTACATGCTTAATATGCTTAACCACCAGCACACTTTGTGAGCAGCTGCACTGCCTGGTGGGGAAGCCTTGGCATGAGATCCTGTAGGAGCACTGAGATCTGCAGCCAGGAGCAGATCTCACCTGTAGCTCTGAGTGTTGTGGTGCAGTGGTGCTGGTCCTGCTTTTGTTGTGGTGATGATCTTATCTGGGAACATCATGCTTCACTGTGCAGTTGTGACTTATTTAAAGGCAGGAACAAGGGAGGAAGGAAAAAAATATCTCAACTCTGAACCCTTGAAAGGCACCTGACCTTTGAACTGGCTTGGATTTAAAGATGGATGTAAAATGGAAGAGTTCTGTAAATATATTCTGTTTTTTTTTCAAAGGCACAAAACATCAGTATGTTAAGCTGTACTTGAAGGAGAAAAGCCCACATTTAATTTTATATTCAACCCCTTTCACTTAGTTTTGTGTTAGGTCTTGGAACATACTTTCAAGTATCTTGAATCTTGTTTGAAAATACAGTAGAGCAATCCTGAGCTAAGGGAAGGGTTTTTATCAGAAGTATGAGCAGGCCAGCCCCAGGGACAGGAGTTATCTCATTCCTCTTTGGAATGCTGAGGGGTTTATTGGCTTTATTTGCCATTTGGGTTTGTTGCTCAGTCTGAGCAGGCAGTGTGTGTTTGTGTGAGTGTAAAGTGTGAGCATCCTCTTGTTGCTGGGCTGCATGCAGCTGAGAGCGTGCCTTGGTTTGAGAAAATACCTGGGAGATCCACCCTAAAGTCAGGTACCTCCAGCATCTCTTGGAAAGCTTTCTGGAATGGTAAAATGCTGTTCAGAAGATTGTGGCTAAGAGTAATGGGCTGTCAGCTGCACTGGAATAGAAAATGAGAACATCAGAAGAGGGAAGAAAAAGGGCCAGAATGCTGCAACCTTTGTTACAAACTAGAAACACTGATTTACTGCATGGAAAGAGCAACAAGCTTGATTTGGGGGAAGGTGGACAAAAGTAATTTCATGGGGGGTTTGGACAAATGACTTGTCTCCAAGCTGGCATTGTAATTTGGTTAGGTGGTTTTTTTTCTGCTGATGCATGTTGTGAAACTAAATTGCTGGTCAAAAATTAAAGGCCAACTGCTTTTTTATTTTTGAAAAAAAATATTTTTTTAGTTATCTTTGCATTTTGTCTGCAGAAAGTCTACCAGCTCAAGACCAGGCCTCTCCCTTCACAGGTGAACTAGGTACCACCTAACCTGAAAATAATTGCAGCCACTACATGAAATTAATTAAATGGACATCAATTATACAAATGTTCTTTACAGAACATTAAGTGTGATGCTGTTTGCCAATTAGACTTTAATCAAATTGATTTTTAATTCCTTAATTAAAACCAATAACAACATATCTGGAGTTTTTAACCACAGAAGCAAATTCTTTTTAAATATTTTCCTTTTTTAATGCAGATTATTCCAGGAAATTAACAGCAGTGACAGTCTGGGAGGTTTTCTTAATGTGCTGTTCCTATCACTTAGACTCCCTGTATCTGAAACACTCTGGGATTTTCTGGATAGGGAGGAATAGAGGAGGCTGCCAGGAGATGGCACTGCCTTTGGTTACAGAGAAAGCAGCTGTGAAAGGGGTTTTGAATAGTTGTTCATTTACCCCTTTAACATGCTCTGGATGTGGAACTTACTTGACAAAAGCCTGGGAGCAAATGACATTTTGGATAAATTGAGCAAATTCTGCAGGAATGTTAACCTGTGCTAAGGTAAATTCATCATCTGCTGAGTGAAAAACACTGTGGTGAAAAAGTCCATTGAGCAGGGCTTTGGTTTTGTTGGCTTTTTGTGGCTTTGTGCAATAAATCCTGATTACTGGGGCACTGCAGTTAATAATCCTGGGTGTAATGCCATGGGCCCAATTCCCTGTGCTCCATGAGGAGCTGGGCAGCTCTCTCCATGCACTGATGGAGCTTTGGGGTGCAAATCTCCCAGCTGCAGGGGGCTTGCTTTCTGGGGAGAGCACAAGGGCTGGTGCAGGGCAGCACCCCAGCCTGGCAGTGAATCTGCTCACACATCCTCTGTGCTTCCAGTTGCAAACAAATCACCCCTGGTCCAGAAAGCCAGGTTTTCCCACCTTGCTCAAGCAGCTCTGCTCTGATTTGGGGATGCAAAGCACCCAAAACCATGCTGTAGCTGGCAGGGGAAAGCTGGGTTTGTGGCTCTTTTGTGTTTCCAAGGTGACTGGGTGAACCTGCTCAAGGCCTCTGATGCCTCTTCTTTTGTGTGGTGTGGCTGGGGAACTTCATGTACAAATGTCATGGATAAGCTCTCTTCACATACACAGTCTGTGTAGCAGAGCTTTTTGGGGCATGGCAGGCCCTCTTCAAAGGCATGTCTACTCAAAGATCTCTTTTTCTGCAAGAGAAAAAAAATTAATTATTAGGTTATTAGCTTGGGAACAGTTGGTCAAGATCCCACACCTTGCCCAGTGGGCACAGAGCCCAAAGGGTCTGATGGCAGGGATGTTGGGAGGCCCTGGCTGGCACAGGAGATGCTCTGGCCCTCAGGGAAGGGCAGAGGCACAGGCAGGACAGGGCCATGGCATGGATCTGGCCCAGCAGAGCTTAAGAAGGCATCACTGCCCTCTTCCCAGGTACTTACAGAATCTCTTCTCTTTCTGTCCCAGGGCCCCAGAACGGCTGGAATGACCCTCCCACCCTCAACAGAGCTGCCAAGAAGAAGAAGGTACTCTAGCAACTCCTACCTCAACACAACTGGGTGCTGATCCCTTGAAAAACAATAGTTTAAGCTGCTGCTGGGAAACCTGTTGGCAGGAGAAGGGAAGAGAACGCTTAGCAGCAAACAAAAGCTGCATCTCATGAGCAGAAATGGCCTTTATGTCTCTCTAATATCCATTATCCCTCTCCAAATGTCTAAGCCTCTAAAGAGATGGTGGGTTTTTGCTGAAGTTGTGGTTGTTAATAACAACATTGCTCGTGGTTTGGAGCAAATACTTCCAACTGTTTTCATCTGCAGTAAAGCAGCAGAGTTTTGCAGGAGATGATACTTAGGCAAAATGAGGAGGCTGTTGAAATTGTTATAGATTATTGACATTGCTGGAGCTGAAAGCAATTTATCCTGATTAAGGGTCTGACCCTGAGAGATCTGTTGAGAGTAAGACAATTTCCATGATGGAGATAATGTAGTTTTGCAAAATGGATTTAAATTGCGGCAGGGCAGGATAACTGGGAACGTTTGGCACGGAGTAGAGCGAGCCTTTTCATCCCCTGGTGCTCCTGCAGGCATCTCCACAGCAGTCAGTGTTATCCACTGCTCTCTGACCCTGGGAGGCTGGAGTTAGTCTGGAGCATGTAAAGTGTGGGGAGAACAAAACATTAGAGCAGCCAAGATAAGGTCTGGGTGAAGGCAAAGGCAGGAGCCTTCCTTACCCTTTGCTTTTTGGTCTCTGCAGTTCAAAGTGAAGCTTTTGGAGGCTGGATAGAGAACTCTTAGTGTCAGAGTAACTGCTGGAGCAGAGAGCTCAGTAAGCAGCCTTGTGCACACAAGATTTTTGCTACTTCTGTTGGTGTGTGTGTCACAGCCAGAATTTCTGCCATAGCCAAGGCTTGCAAATTGGCTCCTTCTAAATGAGGAATGTGTTTGTTGCATTCCCTCTTGGGTTTTTAACAAATCTGTCAGTCATGCTTCTGTGTTTGTTTCCCTTCTGTCCACTGTCTAAGGGGTGGTTTAGGATATTATAAAATGACTCACCACATGGACTGTTATAAAATAGAAGAAGTATCTGGCATTTCAAGCCATAATTTTCAGCTGTTTTCCTCCTAACTAGGAACTTATTCACCACTCAAAAGTTTATTGCTGTGATTCATTTCTTTTATAATTGACTTTGTTGCTGGATTGGAATATTTTTTTTTCTGTACCAAATCACTAGCTGAATTTAGCATCATTCCATCAT
This sequence comes from Ammodramus savannarum pratensis, assembly GCA_020466415.1. NCBI lineage: Eukaryota > Metazoa > Chordata > Aves > Passeriformes > Passerellidae > Ammodramus > Ammodramus savannarum. The sequence goes on along the minus strand of JAHXMQ010003319.1, from coordinate 34,894,641 downwards.
TCATTTAGAGTTCTGTAATCTTCCCTTTTTTTTTTCCATGCACACCCAAAGAAATGTGCACATTCCCATGGTAGCCCTTTCTGTTGTTTTGATTCCTGCATGGTGTGTAGCAGAGGCCAGCAGCTCATTTTGTTGTTTCTTCCCTGTACCAAATGTTTGTGAAAACCCCTGTGTAAAGACTGGCAGATGCTCAAGGATGAATCTGAAATGCCCTGGTAATCTGCCTTAGTGCAGACCTGTGTGCCAGGAGCTTGAAAGGCTTTCAGAAGCTTTACTGGGGCATATTGCTGGCTGTGACCTACGTACTGTACTGCATGGACAAAAATACACCCTTGAAAGTGAGACACAAAAGTCTAAATATAATGACCCAATAGTAAGAATAGATGTAGGCGTGGGTTAGTTTTCTCCTCTAATAGTGCTGTGGTTTGGAGGGAGGGTGGCTCTGATTGGAGGTGGCAGCACTCAGCTCTTGTGGCCAGGGGCAGGCTGGGCTGCACCAAGGCACTCAGTGAGCGGCAGAGGGATGGCTTTGGTCAGCCACGGTGACATTCTGTGTTATTTCTGTATCCAGCACTCCCAATTGCTGTGCTTTGGGGAGTCTGTGGGAGCTGGGTGTTGTGCAGTGCCTGCAGCAGCCCCCCAACACGAATGTCCTGTTTTCCCCAGGTCCCTGAGAACTTCCTGCCCCCGGTGCCCATCACCGCCCCCATCATGACCCCGCTGGTGGACCCACAGCCCCAGATGCAGCAGCCCCAGGCTCCAGCACAGCCCAGCAGTGCGCCCAGCTTCCAGCCTGCTCACCTCCCTGCAGGGCAGATGGTGCTGCAGGGGGGCTTCCAGCCTGCTGCCCAGCCCCTGGGGCCTTCCACCATGGCACCCACTGCTTCCAAACCCAGCACGGAGGGGGCCCCAGGGGCCCCCATTGGCAATGCCATCCAGGTAAGGCAGCCCCAGCACTGCAGGGGTTTGGTTGTCCAGCAGTAGAGCCTGCCAGGCAGGATCCTCTTGTCCAGGCTTTTCTTGTAGCTGCAAGTGTGCTGTGGAGTTTCTAGGCGCTGGCTTTACACCTGGGTGCTGCCATTTTGCTGCTGTAATCTCCACCTAGATGGCACTAATCCTATAGTCAGTGTGGGCCAACAAGCTGCTTCCTTCTGCAACTTTCACAGCTTCCCAGAGGGAGCAACAGCAGGTGCTGGTAAAGTCACCTCCACACACCCCCAGGGAAGAAATAGGAGTTGTGCCAAGTTAGGCAATAATGCCACTTGGTTTAGCTGAGAACAACATGTGGGCACAGTGACCTGGAAAAGCCTCACCTGTTCTCTGTTGCTCAGCACGTGCAGGCACTGCCCACAGAGAAGATCACCAAGAAGCCCATCCCTGAGGAGCACCTTATCCTGAAGACCACTTTTGAAGCTCTCATCCAGAGGTGCCTGCTGTCTGCCTCTGATCCGGTAGGGGATTTCTGTGACTTGTGATTTTTGTTGTGTTGTGGCTGGAGCTGGATAGGAAAAACATTTCCCATGGCAGCCAGTACCCTGTAAATGAGCTATCCCTCCCAAAGCTGCTCATTTATTGCTGATGGCCAGTAAATGACATGGCACCACAAAGCCCAGCTGCTGAATGATCAGCTCATGCCTGCCACATGCTAAAAGATGATGCTGGTGGCATGCAGAGGGCTTTGTGCACTGAACTTGCTTGGTCAGCAGCACAGACTCGTGCTCTTGTCGGTTCACTATCACTCAATTGCTCAAAATCCTTTATTTAAAGGCTGCAGAGTGCATTATATATATGTGTGTATGTATTTATAGTGTATTCTGCATTCCCTTTGACCTTTTCTTCCTCCAAGTGCCCCTTCCCCCAGACAGACAGAGAAAGCAAAAGCATTCCACTCATATCTGCACCTGGGGATTGCTTTTCTGCTCTGCCAACACATTTTGCTTGCTTCTTGTTAAGTCTCTCTGATATTTTTAGGCAGTGAAAGTGTTTCAGCCCACAGAGACAGGAGACACCACCCTGGCTGTACACACCAGTTGTTGTCAGAGCAAATACAGGCACTGCTCAGCTATTGCATTCTGAAGGGGAAAATGGGAACAAGAACTAAAGAGTGAGGAGAACAGCAGTTTGCACTTCCACCAAATTTGGCTGGAGAGATGTCTTGCTGTTTCCTAGACACAATTTATTCCTCTCTGTCCTAGCTGACCATCTGTAAAATGAAAATAGCATCTGCACCTTTTCATGGGTTTTGAAACTCATGTTTTATGTCATGCATCTGAGAGTTAGGCAGTCCAGAAGAACTGGGGGGTTCTTACCTGCTCCTCCTGGGAGACTTTTTCCTTAGATATCTCAGTTCCTTGATGACATAACTGCTGCTGAGAAGTTTCTGCATGTGGCCCAAGATCCATGTGCTGTGTTCTCCTTTATGCCATCTGAACAGCTTTCCCTAATTTCTAGCACAGCAAGCAGCCAGCAGTTGGTCTTCCCCCTTGAGCTAGAGCATTCCCACAGACTTTATTTGCTCCAGGCAGTTATTTAATCCAGAGAAACATTTCCTCTTGCCAGGGAAAATGGCAGTTATCTTAAGTGAAGATGGATTGATGCACAGACTAATTTAGGAGGAAATGCCATTACTCTTGTGCACTGATGCCATTTCTGCTGCTGTTGACCAGCAGCTTTTTTGTGCTCCTGCAACTGTAACCTTGATGCTTTATTACTGTTTTATTACTCTGGAGTAAAATCTACAATTTTAGATGTTGAGTTTTTTTTTTTTTTTTTAAGTGGATAAAAATTAATTTCTCCAGCAGCTGCAGCTCCAGGTGAAATGTACTGGGGTTATTTTAAAAGCCTTTGGTGGCAAAATAATTCCAGGAACATCAGTGGGTGGTTTACTTTATAAAAGTCATGGAAGCCCAAAGTGTCTGTAAGGACAGACTGGGTTAGGCTATTAGTTTTTCTGTTGACACTAAAAACTTACAGACAAATGGCTGGCTTTACTAATCACATGAGGAAAAATATAATTAGGATTTACCATAAATGATGACTGAGTTGTACACACTTAGAACTGGAGAATCTGCATGTGCCAGTCTCACTAATGTTGCTGGATACTTCATTCAAGTGAGAATTTCATCCAGTTATCACTTTGCTTTTTCAGTGAGCCATAGGAAAAAAATTGTGCTGCAACTCAGAATTCTGTCACTTTTCTTATCAGCTGTGCCAATGGGTTTGCAAATGACCAGTGGCTTTTGGGGTGCACATCTGCAGTTTTCTATCTTCTGTAGACAGCTGAAGAGTTTACATGTACTACAGTCACGTGGTCTTTCCTAGCAAAATCATGGTAGTACAGAACAAAGAATCCAAATGATGTGTTAGGAAAATGTTGAGAAAGGAATTTGATGTGCTCCATGGACCTACTTGCCATGATATCAGATTGGTCTAGAATTCTAAAAATTGCTGTCCTTTGATGTTTATTTGTCTTGCAGCAAACCAAGAGGAAACTGGATGATGCAAATAAACGCCTGGAGTTTCTGTATGACAAACTTAGGGAACAGACAGTAAGTTCTGTTTTACTTCCCCCCTAGCCCTCAATCACATATGGCCAGTGAGTTCATTGGTGCAATACTACTTCTGCAGTACGTAGCAGGTGCTCATTTTTTCTTTGGAAGTGTGCTCCACATCCATTTATTGGAAGTTTGCATGGATTTCTTAGAAATCAGCCAGTTACTGTGCCTGGCCCCACGTGCCTGTGCAGGCTTTACAGTGTTGTTTTGGGGTTGTGTAATGAGTTTTATGGTGCTGTGCTGAGCCAAAGAGCAGAGCTCCTTGCATCAGGCACCATTTCTCTGCTCCAGGCAGGAACTGAGACACACAGCCTGGGGACAGAACAGAACCCAGGGGACTTTGATTCTGGAGGCTCAGTGACTTCACTGGAAGGCAGATGTACTTTTGAAGATCTGGTAATTTTTTCAAAGCCTTCTAGGAGGCTTTGGCAGAATAAAGGACTGTGCTTAAATGTCTTAGTACCTTAAGATTAGAGTGATTTAATCCTCTTGTTGTCAGGCCGCATTTGCTGAGCAATTAACTTTACCCAAAGGCATAAAAAGCTCAGTAGGTTTTTCTGGTGCCAGGAGTGTGTCACAGCAGGTCTCCCACCCCAGGGAATTGCATCCAGGCAGGGAAGGCTTGCAGGGCATAGCAGTACTGCAGAGAAGGTCCATTCTGGTTGAAGTTTATTGTTAGATTTTTCAATGACTGTTCCCAGTGTGGTGCAGCTCTAAAGATGGCCATCCAAATAAAGGAGCTAAGTGCTGCACTTTCCTGAGAGCCGAGCACCACACTCAGAATTTCTTTTTCTAGATAGTTCTGTTTCTCGTTACTCCTTTTTCTAGATAGTTCTTTTCCTAGTTTTTTCCCTTTCCCTTTCCCTTTCCCTTCCCCTTCCCCTTCCCCTTCCCCTTCTCTCCTAGTCCCTTTCCTTCCCCTTCCTCTCCTCTCCTAGTCCCTTTCCTTTCCCTTCCCCTTCCTCTCCTCTCCTAGTCCCTTTCCTTTCCCTTCCCCTTCCTCTCCTCTCCTCTCCTAGTCCCTTTCCTTTCCCTTCCCCTTCCTCTCCTCTCCTAGTCCCTTTCCTTTGTGCTGACCTGCCTTTCCTGCCTTTCTTTCAGCTCTCTCCGACCATCATTAGTGGCTTGCACAACATCGTGAAGAGCATCGAGACGCGCAACTACCAGGAGGGGCTGAACATCCACACACACATCGTCAGCACCAGCAACTTCAGCGAGACCTCTGCTTTCATGCCAGTCCTCAAGGTTGTCCTCACCCAGGCCAACAAGCTGGGGGTGTGAGGTGTGCCCCACATGGCCACCCTGGAGGTTGCTTTCCCAAAGAAGTGCATTTCTGCGGCAGACATGCGGGAAATGGACCGGGCGCTCATCCTCGCAGCATGGCGCAGTAGAGCTGACAAATGGCATTACACCCTCCCTGCAAAGTACCTGGTTCTAGAAGGGCTGTGGAGCCCTGGTGCTTTTCTTCTTATTTTAATCCTTTTCCCATCCCTAACCATTCTCATCTACAAATAGTATATTTAATGGGTGATGTCCCACGTTGTCAATTTTTAGGTGCATGTTACGCTGCTAAACAGTGGCTTTTAATAACAGATGTATGTGTTGAAACAACAAGATAGGTTGTGTATTGGACCCTAAAACAGATTCTTCCCTTCCACCCCACTGTTCCTTATCCACCAGATTAAAAACAGTCTGATCATGTTACAAGTGTATTTGGTCTTTCATTTTATGAAGCTGCTTGCAGTTCTGTTATTACCATTTACATGTTAAATAGCTTAATTGTGCACTGGGGCAAATGAGCAAAATAAAAGCTAATATGATATTTTCAATAAATGTAAATTTATTAAAATTTGTCTCTATGAAGTGCAGTGGAGGGATTTTGAACTGGAGTACAGTGGGGCTGCTTTCTGTTGTGTCCTGGGCGTGAGAATACTTTTGTTTTTCCTCATTTTATCACTAAAAGGCCTGTGTAGAACACAGAAAGATCAGCAGTTGGAAGAAATGTCGGGGTTTGGGAAACAAAAGTAGTTTGACATTAACCTAAAATATCAGTTCTTGTGGAATGTAGATTTGGCAGTGCATACTGCAAGAAATAATAACAATGTAAATCACTGCTGGCTTCTGTAACTTCAAACAGATTTGTTAGGCAAAACAGTTTTATTTCCTTTCCAGCATTTTCTTACTTCATAAGCTTTTAAAATTGGTGAACACAAGGCTTCAACTTGAAGTTACCTTATTTCAGGAGTTTAAAAAACACCTGGAGTAAATATTTTGATCTAGGTTATCGGTTTCTAAGCAGTGTTACAAGTATTCTTGGACAAGTGTACTTACAGCAGTGTATTCAGCACCTTTGTGTCTTGACTCAAGGTTGAAAAGAAGTTTTAAGGTGTAAACAGGAATGAAATAAATTTTAAAACCCAACCCTCAGTAGGGTGAAAAGCAGCTGTGCTGGGCTGGCCTGTGCTTTCTGTGATGCACTGCTCAGCAAGGAAAAGAAAAAGCAGTCTCAGTACTTGAAGACCAAACCAGCAGCTAGGAGGTAATGCTAGAGGAATTCAGGAGCTGGCCTTGCATGTGCTCTCCCTGAGTGGTTTTGGGAGTTCTTGACATGGAGCAGGAGTGGGGGCATGCACTGGCACTTGTGAAGGACAGGCAGCTGTTCCATATTTTGAGAAACTGCTGTTTCTGGCAGTGACAACAGGGGAGACTGATGTTGGTGGCAGAGGGGCATGCCCCCAGTAGGTGCGGAGTTGTGGGCAGAACCACTGCTAGAAATTGGAAGCTCCTAAGTTGGGAACAAGAGCACCAGGATCTGAGCATAATTAGCTGGGAATATCTCCTGTGAAAGCCAAGGAATGCTTAATGACACAAACCTTCATTTGACTTGCATCCATGTCAAAGAGGATGCCAAATGAGAAGCGACTCAGCAAGGCACACATGCCAGGAATAGGACTGAAGGTTTATTTAATGGGAAGAAAATAAATTTTGCTTGCTCCCTGTGTGAAGAGCACAAGGGAATCAGGTTGACTGGAACTAGAGAGCAGTGTCACATGAGAACAAACGTGATATGAGCTGGCCAGGTGTAGGTTTGGTCTGACATTGAAGTGGTCAAAAATGAGACCACCAGATAAGAGGGAAATGAGGAGGGGTTTTGAGGTGATGGTATCCTAAGAGTACCCTGATGCTGCACCATGATCAGGGCACTCAGCAATGGAGTCATCTCCTCTCCTTGTGAAACAAAAGCTGTCTTCCACCTCAGCCACTGTCAGGAGCTCAGGAAAACTGCACTGCCCAAGTGCATAACAGGAGTGGAGGCAAAAATCTGCTGCTTCTCTCCTGAGAGCAGCTGAGATGAATTATCGGTTGTGCTGCCGTCTGTTCATATCTTCAAGGAATGCCAAGCAATTAGCCACCCATCTGATGGGATAAATGCAAATGGCCATCTTCATTTGCAGAAGGCAATGAAGCCCTGCCAAGTTAGGCTGGTAAAATAATTTGGCCCCAAATAGCCTAATTTTGATCTCGCTGAGTGAGAAGAGATTTATACCTTTGTAACACCACCCAAGGCTGCAGAGTTACAAGAAGGGATGGAAGGAAATTCAAGGATGTATTCTGAGCAGCAGAGGTGTTGTCTGATGGCAGCTGGCATGAGGAGGCACCTTGCTACTTCAGCAGCCACCATCCAAGCAGAAGGGGCACCAGGAAAGGGCAGAGTCAATGCAGTCGTGTCCTGTTTGCTGGAAGCAGGTGGGGATGTAAGAGCAGCAGTACTGCAGAGAGGCCTGGCTGCAGGCAGGACATCCAAGCTGAGCACTTGAGTGAAGCCTTTCTGTGCCTGTAAAGCTCTGTAATGGATTTACTTTGGTTTTGCTGGCAGAGGTCTGAGGTCTGCATTAGGCATGAATGTTGGAGATTGTCTTTAGTTGCTGCTAAAGACAGCAACTAAAGACAATCCTGTGCACTGTGCACATCAGATCTTTCCTGTGTAGCACCTTCCAGATCACACAGTTCCCAAACATGAATATTGGGAATGTGGGTTATAGTAAAATACAGGGAGCCCCCAGCACAGGGAATGATTGGCATCTGCCTCCATTGATTCAGAATGCTGAACAATTGCTTTATTAAAACTATATTACATTATACTATACCATATTAAAGAGATACTATACTATACAAAGATACATACTAAAGAAAAACTTGTGACTCCTGACAGGACACAGCTTTGAGTGATTGATTAATTAACATAAATAACCATCACCAGAATCCAATTACCAAATCCCCTCAGCTAAACAATCTTCCTAACATATTCCACATGTGCAAAAACAGCAGGAGCAGCAAGTAGAGATA
>JAHXMQ010003319.1:34807513-34883540 GCA_020466415.1 Ammodramus savannarum pratensis | reverse complement strand
TTCCCTCATCCTGGGACCCCTGTGAACACCACCACAATATCCCCCTCACAGTTTGGCTGCTGCACTTGCCAAGCTTTCTCTGCATGCAGCCAGCTTCTCTTGGAGAGGGACACGAGGACTTCTCCTTCACAGAAGTTACCCAACAGCGTCACCCTAAGCATCAGCACTCCCCACACCCAGAGACCTGTGCCCACAGCAGAGCATTTTTCATGTCATCTTTGTTCACCTGCTTTCCTGCATTGGCTACTCTGTAAGCAAACTGCTGGGAACTAGAGACAAATGTGGGGTATGAAACTTATAGAGTATTGTGTTCAAAGGCTCTCAGAGGGAACCTTCACAGATGTGTTCCTCAGTGACCTGAATTAGCTGGAAATCTGGCAAAGCAATTTGTTTGTGTTTGCTTCTTGCCAGGGTGGCAGGACTGTCTGTGGAAGGCAGCTAGGAAGCTTCAGTGCCACCTGCATCTGCACGAGCATACAAGACTGGCATCTATCCTGTGCCATGCTTGAACAGTCTGCAAAACCAGGTCAGGACGAATAGTTACATCCTGCCTTTTCAGAGAGATCTGCTCCCTGGGTCACCATGCTTCCTTGCTGCCTGGTAGCATTCCCATTTCATCCACCTTGAACCCCGACATTCCTGCCTTAAACACTCAGGGCATCCTGTCTGTGGTGTGCAGGGGTGAGCTTGGGCTGTGCAGGTCCTTCTGCGTGGTGTGGGGGCTTCTTGCCCCACAACGATGGAAAAATCACTGAAGGATGGAGTCTTCTCTCCTGCCTGTCCCCAGCATCAGAGTCCAAGCAGGAAGATGAGTGTCACCTATTAGATCAGTAGTAGATACACTTGAAATGAGCCTGAGAGCTGACCTTGGCTACCTGGAGGAGGTCAGGGCAGGAAAGCACAGCCCAAGTTCAATCACCTTCTTCTGCGGTGCTGGTGCAGCAAGTGAAGGACGTGGCAAGCTGTAAATCATGGAAAATCTGGTCCCAGCCAGGGCAGAGGTCTGATTGTGCTCCTTGCTGCTCCCTCCTTTCCCTCCAGTCCTCCCAGGAGCATTCAGCACCAAACAAAACGCATCACAGGCAAGCGTTTTATATGGAATCAGTGCCTGGTTCCCACCGAATGCCTTAAACCCTCTGTACTGTGCAGGCTGTTCTTGCCCCGGGGCAGGTGAGGCTCCCCGCTAGTGACAGGGAGCTGCTTTCGCCGCCCGCTCCTCCGGGCCGCCCGTGTGCCGCCGGTGAACTGGGCATTGACAGCGGCCCCCGGCATTCCCGGTGCCCCGAGATCCCTTCCCTCCCGCACAGCTGGCAATGGGAGGTCGTGGCAGCACGGAGGGGACACACCTCGTGTCCCTCGAAGCCACACCTGAACGCTGAAGCCATGGTGGGACGGGGTAAGCACCGAGCGAGGCCGCCTTCGTTCGGGTGTGCGCTGCCGACAGCTCGCTGCCAGTCCGTGCGCTTGTGTCCGGTGCCCGCCTCGGCACTGCCAGGCAGGACACTTTACCCACCACCTCTCCACCACCTGCTCCCGCCACCGGCACCTTTTACTGTGCTGGCCCGGCCTTCCAGAGGGAAAGGCCACGGGAAGCTTTGTCTGAGGGAGCCGGGCCGCGGGGCCGCGCTGCGCGGGGCCGCGCCGGGGGGCGGCGGCGGGCGGAGCCGGAGCCGGGGCCGGAGCGGCGGCCGGGGCGGAGCGGGCGGCCAGGGGCCACCATTGGCTGTCGCTATGCGGTCCCCGCGGCCGCCCCCCGCCCGTCCCCGCCGCGGTGCGGGGCGCAGCCGGCGGCGCGGCGGCTCCATGGAGGCGGCGGCGGCGGCAGCAACAGATGCGGCGGTGGCAGCGGCGCGGCCCGGCCGCCCGTAGCCGCTGCTGGGAGCGCCGCCGGCCCTGCCCAGCGCCCGGCCGGAGCGATGGCCGCGCCACGGAGGGCGGCCGGCGGCGAGGCGGGCCCGGCGGACACAGCGGACACGGCGGGCTCGGCGGGCCCCGCAGGGCAGGCCATCGTCTGGCGCAACGTGGTGCTGATGGGGCTGCTGCACCTGGGCGCCGTGTACGCGCTGAGCCTGGTGCCGCGGGCGCACATCCTCACCCTGCTCTGGGGTGAGTGCCGGGGGCGCCACAGGTGGGGCGGGGGGCGGCGGGCACCGCTCGGTTTCCCCGGTCCGTGCCCCGTTTGTGGCTTTTGTTCCCGAGCCCTCCCCCGGCCGCTCCCGGGATGCCAGCGCCGCGCCGGGCCCTCGGTTGCTGTAGAAACAGGAGGCGCTCTGCCTCCGGTTACGTTTATCTGGTTTTTTTTAGTTAAAAAAGCCCAGCCAAGCGCTGGTGTTTCGGTGTAAAGGTCTGAGGGAGGACGCGCTGGCCGTCCCCTTGCTGTTTCACCGTGTTACTTTCTGAACACCCGCGGGTTTCTGCTCCGGTTTGGAGTAGAAAATCTGCTCCTCGATTCCTTCTTGCGGAAGGTGATGACAAATTTTCATTAGGGAAGATGTGAAAGTCGAGTAAGTGCTGTAAGGTGCTGGCACAGACGCGATAAGCCGGGCTGTGCTTTCTGAGGGGAGATGGCTTGCAGCGTCTGTCCTGCTCGCCGTGAAAAGCCAAGGACTCGGTGTGGGGAAGGGAATATGAAATACAGCTTCTTTTCTTCCATCCTACAGTGGTGAGGTGCTCTTTATTCCACAGAAGAATGGTGCCGGGAGAAAATACTACATAGAAGCACTGCAGTATTGTGCGAGGCTTGTCAGGGTTTGTGAGACCAAATAGATGGTGAATGTCAGCGTCACTGTTCAGCAGGCAGAATCCTGTATTGATTGATTCATGTGAATCTCGGTGGTCAAGAGGGTAAAAACTTGAGTGCTGCTTAGAGCTGATGCAATTTCTTGGATAAATACCTGCTTTGAGGTAAGTGGAGGATGTAATAGCTGGGATTCTTTTATACAGAGGAAAGAAGGGTCTCTGCTGCAGGAACTCACAGACATGGAATTTGGGTTGTTAGGCTGCCATCATTGCTGTCGAGGTGACTCTTCAGAAGCCCCAGTTAAATGCTTTAGAAGTCAGGCTTATTCCTTCTGTTTGGAGAAGTCCTAAATCTCTTTTTCACGGGTTCAGCTTTTGATATACAGTCTTAAACCCCCAGAAATTGCCAGCATTGCTGCTTGCAGTTGGGAAATGAATCTTTCCCTCAGTTACCCTCCTCAGTTTCTGGGTCTCTGGAGGGTACCTGCATTTGACTGGCAGCCTGGTTTGCACAATCCCCCCTCCGGCTTGCTCATGACCAGAGGAGGTTTGTGAGGTGGTTGTGTTTTGCATAGTTTCCTTCTGCAAGCACTACTCCTCTCTCCTCCCTATTCCTGCTTGTGTTCAGGCTGATTTCATAGTTTATCTTGGCCACAGCTGGGCGATCAGGGAGACCAGGAGAGCCTGTGGGAGCTGTGTGGCTGGAATGCACAGCCTGTGGTCTGCTTTCAACCCTTTTAGGTCCTGTTGTGTGCACGCAGGTGGGCTTACTTTTTCTGTTTTGCCTTTCCAATAAGACAATTTTAAATCATCTCTGATTTCACTGTGCTTAATTATAAAAATCCCTCTGAGGCTGGAGGCAAAGGATGGAATTACCATTTCAGCCCTCCATCCTCCGAGGTATTTTTTCCTGCTGGAGATTAAACAGATGCTACATAATAAACAGTTCTCAGCGACTTTGCAGCTTAATGCCTTTCCTTCTGAAAGTTAGATCCTCTCATTTCTTGACATAATTATTTTTAACAGCCACCCTAGAGCAGACCACAGAGTTTTTATGGGAGTTTGGTGGGTGGTTTTTACAGGGGCTCCACAGCAGGGAGCGAGAGCGCTGGCTCCAGCTCTCCTGGACACTGCATGCCACTCTCACATCTGGCTGCTGCCACCTCAGAGGTGCTGAGCAACGTGAAAATACACACTCTCCTGCAGCATGTGTCCGACAAATTAGCTTGCTATCACGCTGGTGACCTGTTTCTGGGATCCCTCTGAGCCATTCAGGGCAGATCAAAAAGGGTGGCTGTTGCTGAAGTTGACAAACGCACCTCGCTCCGGTGTGGCAGGAGCCAACCAGTGAAGTTGTGCTGGGAGGAAGAGGTGTCAATCAGAGGTGTCCCTGGCCCTCCCCAGTTCTCCACATCTCCTTGCCTGTGCAGATCAGCTGTGAGACTGCCTTTCTGTGGGCGCTGGCTGCCAGCCAGCCTTCAGAGCCGGGCTGGCAAACTTGGATGGCGCCATGGGGGTAGTGTCAGGTAGTGCAGGGATGTGTGTACGCTGAAGGGTGCAGATGGAGGAGCTGCAGCCTTCCGTGCATCCCTCTGTGGTTTTCTTTCTCTTCCCAAGCTTCCCTGGCACTCAGGAAGCTTCCCAGTGATCCTGTGCAAGCCACTGTGTGTTCCCCACCACTGGTCCCCCATGGATAAGCTGCAGGAACAAGTGTGCTGGGGATGGGATGCCAGTGCTGGCTGTGACCTCCCTGGTGTCTGGCAGGAAGCCACAGCTTCCCATGACTCACCACTGCCTGCCTGGCTTCTTACCTTCTCCTCCCCCAAGACATCCACCTCCCGTTGTGTTCTCCCCTGAGGGGGGCCAGGTACAAACCCTCCCTCTTGCTTTCCTCCTTCCCTTCCCACCCTCGGAGGCAGGCAGCTGCTGCAGCACCGATGGCAGAGCAGAGCTGAAATGCCACTGTGCCACCTAGCAAACAGCTGCTCGGGCCAAGCTGCCTGCTCGGCAGGGCTCATTTCCATTGGTAATTTATTGACATTTGTCCAGCTGTACATAATAGACAATGGGAGAGCACTGCCAAGGAAGGCTCAGCTGGTTGTTTACCCTGGATTATCTGTGCTCCTCTGTTCCTGCTGCCTCCCGCACCAGCACCCTGAGCTGCAGCTTCCCACACCCCACGTGGAGCTGGGGCTGCACCAGGGTTCCCAAACAGCACTCTGGGGGCTGCAGAACTGGGGATGTGGATTGCTGCAGAACTGGGAATTGGGTTATCTTTCAAGGGATGTACAGATAAGCTGGTTGAAACACAGGCTTTCAGGGCCATCTCAGTGTCTCTGTGGAATTTGATTTCAGTCCAAGCTGAACAAAAACAATGAAATTAGTCATGTCAGAATTTTCCATGAGCTGGGAGCTGCCTTGACCCGAGAGGCAGCAGATGGTGTGTGCAAGGCATGGAGCAGCCCCGGGCTGCGCCCGTGGGACAGCCATGGAACCTGCTGAGTGGATGTGGAATGTCCCCTGCTGCACAGCCTGGGCTCACTGGGAGCTCCCTTGCCTTGCTCTCTGCCAGCGTGACCTGTGCTTTGCTGTGGAGAAGACCCTGCTGCCTTCTCCCTGGTGCTCAGCACCATGGGGATTTGAAGGGGAGGCATCACCATCCTCCCAGGAGGAGTTGAGCAGGGTGGGAGCAGCTCACTGCTGGTGGGGCTGGCATGGAGATTTTCCAGGGAGGAACTTGTGCAGAGGGGTGCTTGTGGCCAGCTGGGCTGTGGCTCACTGATGTCCTCTTTTGGGCTGGCCATGCTGCACCACCTTCCAGAGGCCACCTACGACAGTAACGTGCCATTAAATGATGCTTCTTATCCAGGAGCCTCCTTCCTTCAGCCAGCTCCACCCTGTGGCAGTCCCAGGGAGCTTTATCTGTTGGATTTAGGAAAGCAAACTAAAAAACTCTGAAATCCTTGTACAGAGGGAAGGACCAGCATGTTTCACTGCAGGGCCCAATGCTGACAGCTGCTCACAGTTTCTTTTGGTGGGCTCATGGTAGTTTCTTAAAGACTCCATCTGGAGGATCATGTGATTGTCTCAGATTTTGTTTGGAAAAAGGTGCTTTTTAGTCTTTGCAGAGGGCTTGTGAGGAGGCACTTGAAGTAGCCAAATTAATTTTAGGAAATAGAGCTGCTGCACAAGAGATTAAGCTGTTTACCTGCTTTAAAACCTTTCATTTCAGGCTGCTGAAACACCTTTAAAAACCTGCACAAGCATGGCCACCCAGAAATCCCAAGTCACCTGGATGTGTTTGGCAGAGCTGCATGAGGGAGGAGTGGATGTCACACCCTGCTGTGCCTTGCCAGAGCCTGGGCTTGGCAAGGAGCATGGCCTTGCCCTAATGGTGCTCATGTGGGAAGGGAGGCTTGTTGCTGTTGTTTTAGCAGCATTTAGGAGATGTTTTAGTGCTCCTGAGAGCTCCATGTTGTTCATATTCAGCTGTGGTGAGCCCTTTGCCATGGTTATGCTCAGCTTTCCCCCATGCAAGAGTGCTGGGAGCGCAGACAGAGCAGCAGTGCTGCCCAGCTGCACCCCTGCTGAGATCCAGGCTGCTCCAGGCAAGAGTCTGGATCCCACCTGGGATGCCTGGATCCCTTCAACAAAAGGGGTTAAAATAAGTGTTGTCTCAGCACTCGGGGTTATCCCCTCTTTCTCAGGCTGCTGGTGGGCAGCACAGGTTGCTGTTGTGCACTGCAGATGCAAGTTTATTGGTCCTGCATGATTCCAGAGTCTTGGATATTCTTGAGTGCCACCTGCTGGCTTTCTGGTTATTAACTGGCTTTAGTGCCAAACCAATCCTCTGCACAGACAGACAGCTGTAAATAAAATATCCTAGCCCCAGGGAGATTCCCCTTGGTAGCTCTGTGGATGGATGAAGGGGAGTGCAAATATTGTCTTTGTTTCACACCCAGGGAAACTGAGATATTTGATGGAAACTTCTCTGTCACTCCTGCTGCCACTCTGGAGAGTGCTTGTGCTCCCCTGTGGCCTGGACAGTGGTTGTGATTTCTGACAGCTCAGGTGATAGCTGTAGGTGAGGTTTTGGGTCAGAAATAGGGAACAAATGCATTTTTCTTGGATACTTGCTGGGAAGGGCTTAATGAACAGAAGGACCTTTTTTCACCTTAATCCTCACAATGTTCACCTTTTTGCTGTCTCCCAGAACAGTCCCAGCCTCGAGCAGGGAGCAGCTCTGGGAGGCTTTTGTGGAATACAGGAGGCTGGGCTTAATGTCCATCAGCTCCCAGCTCCACCATGCTTTCAGCAGTTCGAGACAGCAGCTGCTCCACCAGATGATGAGTGGAGAAGAGGTGGAGCATCCAAATGTTCATTGCATCCCTGAGGTGCACATCTGCCCAGGGGAATAGCCCTGCTTGTCTCCAGAGAGGTTTTGGACTGGCTTTTCCTCCCCTGGCCCATTTGAAAGTGTACTTATACAGCTGTCACTCTGAATAGCCAAATTCTTGGCTTCTTCCTTCCCTCCTGGCATCAAGAGCTGAACTCCCATCATCTCTGAGAACAAAGTATTTTCTCAAACAGTGTTTCTCTCCTTAAAAATGGCATGAGCCCCAGATCTAGGGGTGGCTGTAACACCTCTGGAAATGATCTGAGCTCCATGTCAATGGTAAAACTGGGAACACACCCTCACATAGTGCACAGATAGAACAGCATCACAGAATCACTTGGGTTGGAAAAGACCTCTGAGATGATCAAACCAACCATTAGCCTACACTGCCAAGTCCACAACTAAACCATGTCTCTAAGTACCCCAATTGCACATCTTTTGAATCCACCCAGGGATGGAGACTACACCACTTCCCTGGGCAGCCTGTTCATGGAACAGGTATGGATGGATACAGTCACAGAGTGTTCCTGGGTCTGTTCCAGCATCTGCTCTGAGGTGATCTCCTGTTGAGGACACTCCTGCCTGCTGGATGTTTTCCCTTCCCCAGTGCTCACTCCTCTCTGGTTTAACTGTTGCTGGAGTGGTTCCTTGGGGCCTTGTCTGTCAGTGTTCAGCTGTAAGTATGTGTTTTTGTTCCTTATCCTGATTTCCTCCCCAGTACCTTGCTGGTGCTCCTGTGTTGTTTCCCTCTGTCCTGTGTGCTGCACATCACGTGGGCACTGTGAGCACAGGAATGGGGAGAAAATCCCATGTGTGTGCTGAGCCCTGGGTGTGTGTGATGGTCCATTGTGGTGGTGTTCACAGGGGTTCTAGGACGAGAGAAGAGATGAGGATCTGACTCCATGTTTCAGAAGGCTTATTTATTATTTTGTGATATATATTATATTAAAACTATACTAAAAGAATAGAAGAAAGGATTTCATCAGAAGGCTTGCAAGCAAAGGAAAAAGAATGGAATGATAACAAAATCTTGTGACTGACTGAGACAGTCCAGACAGCTGACTGTGATTGGCCATTAATTAGAAACAACCACATGAGACCAATCACAGATCCACCTGTTGCATTCCACAGCAGCAGATAATTATTCTTTACATTTTGTTCCTGAGGCTTCTCAGATTCTCAGGAGAAAAAATCCTAGCAAGAAGATTTTTCATAAAACATGTCAGTGACAGTCCTTTGGTCCCGTTGCTCTCAGGAGTGGGTTCAGGGCACTCCTGAGGAGTTCCTACAGTGGGAATGGATGAGTGAGCAGTAAAGCTGTGTGTGCTTGATATTGGGATGTTCATCCAGCACAAAGCATTGCTGGGCTGCTCTGACCAGCCAACCCTCAAGAACCTCAAGCACTCTTTCCCTTTGATCTGTGTGATGAGGACAGAGATGACAGCTGGATCCAGCAAAGGTAGAAATCCCTGTCTGAATTTGGCAGGATTGTTGGCATTTGGGCTGCCCCCTGATATTGTGGGCTTGGGAGAGGCATCCCTGTGAAGCAGCCCCTTGAAAGAAAGGTTTGTGGCACCCCCAAAAAGCCCAGCCAAAGGCCACAAAAGCATAAAGTGCCTTCTTTAGCCATGGTCCTGTAGTCCCTGAACTGGTGCAGGCAGCTTTGGGGAGTCACCAGGGATTTCTGGCTCTAGCTTTTTATCTTGGGTTCCATGTGCAGGTGGGGATGGCAGAATAGAGGCTCTGAGGAGTTTCAGTGGATGAGTCAGGATGGACTTGTCTGCAGGAGAAGTCTCAGGGGGCTTGCTGCACTGAATTTGGTGTGGTTCCTCATCTCTGCCACTCCACCTACCCTCCCTGCAGTCACAGCTGCACTTGTAACTAACACCAATGTTAGAATTGAAGCCAAGCAATTTCTTGTAATCAGATTTTATTTTTACCATGTAGGCTAACAATAAAATGTGCTGCCCCAGTGGAGAGTGAAACATTAACAATTACTGTGCTAAGTAAAGCAAAGCTGGTGTGAAACAGAGGGGAAGGCTGTTTGTGATGCTGGCATGGGGAATTGTGTGCCTGCCATCCCTCTTGGTCCTCAAAGCAGGGGTGGGGATTTCTGGAGGATCTTTGTCAAGACATTTTTGGACAGTGGTGTCTCAGATGGTGTTCTGAGTGCTCGAGGTCACTGGAGGAGCAGAGCTGGGCTGAGGCAGGGCTGATTGTGCTGGAGGGACACAGTGAGCAGTCACTGGGGCAGTGTGGGGAGCAATCACCTTGTGAGTGCCCCCAGGGAGCATCATCCTGCCCCCAAGGTCTCCTCCTCTGCCCTGGCACCATCCTCCGACCTGACAGCTCTGGCTGACTGACCTGTTGGGTGCAGGGGGCTTGTGCATTCTGATTTTGATTAAATTTACCACTTGCAGCCCAGCTCTGAGGCTAAAACTGCCAGGAGGGAAAGTTGGAAGGGGCCATTTTTTGCAACAGGTTTTGC
Organism: Ammodramus savannarum pratensis; assembly: GCA_020466415.1. NCBI lineage: Eukaryota > Metazoa > Chordata > Aves > Passeriformes > Passerellidae > Ammodramus > Ammodramus savannarum. The sequence goes on along the minus strand of JAHXMQ010003319.1, from coordinate 34,873,917 downwards.
TCTGGGCTCTGTTTGGTTTTGGAAGGGGGAGGAAGAGGTACAACAGCTGATAGCATACAGGTGGAGCAGGCACAAAACAGCTAGGCAAGGTGCAGTGGTACAGAAGGAAACATCATCTGGGCTGTGAAGCCCTGGAAAGTCAAACCCATCAGCTCTCTGCTGTGGTGGTCACAGGGAGGGCACTGGGTCAGAGCAGGGCATTCCCCTGTCATGTACCTGGTTCTGCACAGGGTCAGCTTTGGCTTTGTCCCTTTTTGGACAGGAATGTTAAGCTATAACTAAACAATAACTAAACCTTCCTCAGGGCAGAGCTGCCTGCTGAACGCAAGGCTCTGGGGTGCTGTGCTAATGGCTTAACCATGCTATTTTTTTACTCTGTCCCCGAAAAAAAGAGGTAAAACTGGCATTTATTGTGTCTTGGCAGAATTTATAGAGCACTTAAAACCCACCAGAGCCCGAGTCAGTGTGCGGATTGAGGACAGCAGTGAGGTCACTAGGAGAGGAGTGAAATCTGCCCGTGGTTTTGTGATGACGCAGGAGCCAGCTGAGCTGAGACAGGCTACACATAAGCATCAAAAATTTCAGAGAAGCCAAAGCATCTTCCAGCCTTCTCTTTTGATCTAAAAATATATGCAAGCTGTTCGACATCTTAAGGCAATCTTCAGCTGCTGGTGAGTTCAGGGAATCTGTGTTTCCTTCCTAGGGGAGTTCTGGCATTGGCTGCAATAATTGCTGTCAGCCACGATTTCCATTGCTCTATTGCCTCTATTTGTGTCACATTGGCTGCAGCTGTCAATATGAACATTTCTGCTATTCCAACTGGAATAAAGTCTTTTGTATACTCAGCCAAAAGTGCTGGCTCTGGGGAATGTTCCTGAAAATGCATACTCAGGCATGTGCATCCAGGCAGAAGCAGCCTGGATTTCATGAGCTGGTGGTGGCAGGGCCAAGGGGATGTGATAGATGGCTTCTCCTGGAGCTCCACCACGGTACAGAGGGGCAGCAGCAGGGCATCATCAGAAATCATCTTCCGTGCAGTTCTGAAACTCCACTTCCCCTTTGCCTTTGATGTGTTTCCTCTTATCTCTGTCTCTCTTGGCTCAATTTAGAGTAGCTCAGAGGATGTGTAGATCTAATTTTAGATGAAACTTTCTGGCCTGGGATTTTGCATGTTTGCTCTCCACAGGGAAGCACGGCTCCCCGTGAGAGCTGGCGTGACCCGTATGGTGGGCGGCCCAGGGAGTTGGTGCTGCTGCATGCCAGTGCCTTTTAATTCTCATTTGCTCACTTGAATCCAGCCCAAGGAGCTTTGGATGCCAGCCTTGGATAGTTAGCAGGGCTCAGTGAGCAGAGGGTTGGCTAGCAGAGCAGTGTTTCCATCCCAGAGACCCCAGGGCCAGAGCACTAATTCAGCATCGCTTCTTGGCAGCAATTCAGGGACTACAGTGAAAATTTCTACCTCCTTGATAAATGTAGTTCCAGGTCAGGAAATAAGGCCTTTTTTTTAGCATTATGCTGCAAGTTAAATGATATGTTACTGCTGCCTGGTGTGTCTTTGCTGTGGAGGAAGAGATCTCCAAGGTTTCCCTGGAGTTTAGCAGTACAGATCTGTACTGGGGTCTTGCTATCTAATCTGCATCTAAGAATGCTGCATGGTGACCCTGGCTCTCCCACTGGTGCAGTGTGTGACATCAACCAGCACTTTTAACTGAGCTGTTTGGAAAGACTGCTGCCCTGATTTGGGGTAGGAAAACTTTCCATTCTGAGGGCAGACATGGCATTTTAAGAAAGTGGATTCCCAAACTTGACATTATCTAATGAAAACAAAAAAGAGCATAGGAGACACCACGAAATTGGCAGCTGCATTTCTGGTCTGAGCCCTGATGTTGAATCAGAAGAAAATCTTGTGTGTGTAGTGGAGGCTCTCTTAGGAGTTCAGAAGAGACCAGGCATGGTGCAGCTGTTGAATTGGGTGGCAGTGCTGCCCTGAATTTCAGAGGGAATGAAGTTAGGCATCATTGGAAGTACTTTCCATGGTTTGGTGATATTAGCCCTAAATCTGCCACTGAATAACAGCAAAATCCAAGTTAGGAGGAGAAGGCAGATACAGGATATGCAGATGTAATTTAAGTTTTAGAAAGGAAAAAATCATCACTGGAAGTTACAGGAGTGTTCCATATTTGTGGCAGTCAGTCAGCTTTGCATGTTTGTGCTTGAGCAACTTGCTGTTTGAATGTCTCATGCAGTTCTTGCAGCATAATGGAAGATTTTGGGTTTGACTCACTGGGTTAGTAAAATTCCGTAACAAGCAATTTTCATCTGATTGAATAAGCACAGGAGGCTAGAGTGGAAGCAGACAAAAGTTTCGTGTCCGTTCCTGTAATATTTAATCCTCAAATAGTTTGGTTTTTTTAATACAAGTGAGTCAAGTTGTGTTATCCTTTTACATATAGGGGAGAAAAATGGCCTGTGCTAAGATGAAAATTTCTCAGCAGCTTGCTTGAGACTTTGCTGGCTACTGTGGAGTGAGAATTTCCACCAAATGGTGTCATGTCACAAGATGTCTCCATCATGAAGAGCATTTTAAGGTCAGCTGTCTCCAGCTGCCCTCTTGTTGGAGAGGTAACAGATGTCTACAGGTGAAGCACAGCCCTTGCATTTGTTAATTTTAATTCCCCAAGCAAAAGATGTGCTTCCTTTGCCATTAGTGTGATTAGAATTCACATCTGAGGAAATTACTCCCTCCTGTATCCAGGGGATCTTGATTGCTGATCCTTGAACTGCTGGAGACACAGAGTGTGTTTGTAAAGATGTATAAGGCTTTTCTGAATGTGGCTTCAGGCTGGGCCTGGGAATGTGTCAGACCTTCTAGGCTGCACAGTGTTGGGAGTGTCCTGACCCAGCAGTGGGACCTCCATCAGAGCAGAGTGCTGTGTGCTTCTGAAACATCCCCAGAAAGATAGCAGTAGAAGACCTAAGGCTTTTCCAAAATAGCACCTGGAGTGTGCAGACACTGCTGAAGGAGCAGCTCCCTGAGCACAGAATAATCTGTGGGCTGGTTGTGAGCAGGCCTTTGCATCAGGGGACTGGCAGCAGCCAGCACAGGAGTAAATGGGGCTGATGTCCTCAGAACAAGACATCAAACCAGGGCCCTGACCCTTGGTGGTATCCTGACCAAGGGCTGTCACCTCCTGGTCAGAGCAAGTGTGATAACAATTCTGGGACAGCCTCCAGTAATTACTTGCCTGGGTAATTACTTTTCATGTACTCTCTATGAAAATGTCACCTCTTGAAGTCCACACCACTTGAAGTGTGCAGGCAGTGCTAGTGCAACAATAGCTGGCCTGTGTTGTCTTTTTTTTTTCTTTTTTCCTTTTTAATTAGTGTTTTAATTCTTCTTTAATTCAGTCTCCACTGCATAGCAACTGCCCTTATCCCTGTCAGAAGAACATATGTGGCTAGGTGAGCCACTGCTCTGATCTCACAAAGCCTGCCATCTCTCTTGTTTAAAGGAGTGAGCACTTTCCCCCCATGTTTTCCCCCATTGTTGGAACTGGAGAGACTGGGAATTTCTTCCCAGCTTGCTAGCATTGCTGTGATACACCCCAATCCTGGCTGATGTAAGATGTGTCATCACTTGACTTAAAACCAAATCTGCTCCAGCACCAGAAAAAAGTTTCTTCCACTCTGTGACATGCAAACAGGCTCAAAGCTTCACAGCAGCTGCCTGGTCCCAAAGTGTGTTCAGAAAATAGGGCTGTGGTGGGCTGTGTGTAGAACACCTCCTGGAGAGCACAGTGTGAGGATGGTAGCAGAGCAGTCACCTTGCTGTGGTTGTTCAAGTCCCTGTGAAGGGACTGGGAGCCACATGGGAGAGAGATGCCTGCAGTGAGTCTGGCAAGGGCTGATTCCCTGCCCTGCTCCAGCCCTGCTGTCCCTCTGTCCCTGCCATCCACACACAGGGATCAGAGCCACTGGTGTGAGCTGGTGCCAGGCTCTGTGTGCTGCCACCCCATGGGAACAGCTCTGTGACATTATTGTGTATTTTAAAGATGGTTTGTGTCTTGACAGTAGTGCTATTGTGAAAGTGCACTTGATTTTGTTTCACTGCTCCTGTTTTCCTGTCTGATGGATGGTCCCTCTGAGATAATTGTGATTTGCTCCATCTCACTGGGCTGTGTTTGACATTGGTAATGTGGGGATGGTTGCTATCCCACAGTGTCTCCTTGTCATCTGTGCTGAACAAGGATGGCCAGTCATCTCCTCGCTTTCAGGAGCAAGAATTGTCTGTTCAGATATGCAGAGTGAACCCAGTGTTTGCTGAGCATCTTCTTTTGGTTGATTTATTTTTTTTAATAATGAGATAAAAGTCAAAATCAGTCTGTAACGTGCTGGATTCACAAACAATAAATACATATATTTCTAATGTGGTCCCAGGTATCAGAAACAGAAGAAGTTCTAATTTTAATATTTAGCATAAAACAGAATTTAAATTTTCAGGTGGTGAGATCTGCTCCAATTTAAGCAACCACTAAGACCAGAGGATGATTTCCTGATTCCTGTAAAGTAGATACAGGCTGTGGTAACATCTCCCCTATCTTCATAGAAAGCCATTTCCCTGGATACTGAGATTTTTGGAAGAATTTGGCACTGGGCTTAGTAAAACTTTTCCAGAAATCCAGCTATGGGCATAATGAGTTGTTCTGAAAAAGGTGGCTCAAATGTTTGATGTTGTTGATTTGCCCTCCATTTTTAAATTATTTAGCTGCTGTAGTTTTCATGGCTTCTGTCCGGCAGTGAGATGATACCTCTGTGCCTGCTGTTCAAAATCACACTGATGTTGTGCTGCCTTATCATATGGCCCACTGGGAATATTTTATGAACTGTTGGTGATCTTCCTTTCAGGCTCCTGCTTCCCCAAGCTTCTCATCCTCCTCACAGATCCCTGTCTCCAATTACTGCTCCCCAAACTACATTACTTGCTTTGTCTTTACTTTGAGCCCTTCTTTCCCTCTTTCTGCATGGATCCTTCTGTGGTTTTTTAGCTCTCTCACTGCTGCTCCAAATATAGCATCATCCACTGTTGTAATTAGTATGCTGTTTGCCTTTGTTTCAGGTCATTAATAAGAATGTTGAATACAAATCTTCTGCCTATTGATTCTGGCATGTTCCCATAAATAGCAGCTGTGCACAGGCAGTGTGTTGGAAACCTAGCAACCCTCCAGCTCCCTGCCTGCACGGTGCCTTAACCTCCTGTGTCTTGTCTCTCTTGCATCCTCTCCCTGTCCCCGTGCTCTGGGTCTCTCTTTTGTCCTTTTGCACTGGTTTACCTGCTGGTTTCTCTTCCCTCTCTTCCTCCTTGTTCCCTCTTTTAAGTGGTTCTCCCTCTGCTCTAGTTCTGAATTGTTGTGCTCTGTCAAGTGAGCTGATTGGAAATGCTCCTCTCTAGTCCTTAGCAGAACATGCAGAGGACACGTCTGGCTATTTTACCATTTTCCTCTTTGTACATTAGGTATCCCACTAAATTAAAAAGAAATACAGCATTAATTGTTTGAATTCCAGGTTGTTAATTGGTACTTTTCTTGTGGCTTTATTTTTTACTCATTTTTTCTGCCATAAATGTTATTTACTCCTTATTACTTGGGAAACTTGATTAGCCACATTTCTGAGAGGGTGTTTTCAGTATAAGGAGGAATTGCTATTAACTGATGGCTTTGCTCCACATTGCAATCCTTCTGTGTTTCACTGACATGTTCACCCCATATACACACTCCTGTCCCCAGAAATGGGACAGGAAGCAAGCAGAATCTTCTCATACAGATGCTGTAGCTGTGCATTATTAATATATAATCAAATGGTTGGTAGTCTGATTTTTGGTTTGAGATCCTAATTTATTCTGCAAAGGAGAGCTTGAGACCTGTTCCTTACATGGCAAATATTTGTCATCTTGGCTATTTATACACTGGGTCAAATATTATTTTTGGGCACCTTAATTGCTGTAAGAATCACAAAACTTGCTATCACCAAGCAGTGCATTTGTCTGACAGGATTTTTTTTCTGCTCTGCCACTGAACCTCCTGAGTAATTTTGTTTGTTTGTTTCTGGGGATGTTTCAGCCCTCGGGATTTATATTGGGAAGATTCTTGCTCTTGTGATTCCTCCTCTGCAAAGCCAAAAAATAGGCATGGTGCGTGGGTATGAGCCCCAGCTGTTCCCTTGAGCACTTGAGCACTGCAGGAGTGGGCTGGGGCTGGCAAGTCCCTGGGGGCTGGAAAGGGCCAGAGAGGCTTCTTGTCCCTGACTGTGTTCAGTGCAGATATTCCATGTGGTCTGTTAGCTACCACACAGGCTCCTTCTTACACAGGACAGAGAAGGGAGGTGAAATCAACCCTCATGTCACATGTCTCACTTTACCCATTTATCTTTCATTCTTGTTTTAAGCAAACATTCACGATTAAGATGGATGGGTGCCCTTGAGAAGCACTTGGTCAATTAAATGATTTGTTGCTGTGAAGCAGGAGAAAAACCCCCTTGTGCTTTAAAGGAAGCAAAGAAACTGCTGATGATGGGAGATTTCAGCCCATGACTAGCAGGAGGTTAAAGTTATAAAGCCCACAGAAAATATGTTCTTGTAGTGATTCAGGACTCTAACCTTAATATTTTTATGTTAGCTGGATAAAGTCAGTATTCTGTGTGTCACAATCTGTTCTCACAATCACAGTCATTTGAGTGATTTGGAAGGCTTTATTTAGTGATGTTTCTGCACAGCTCAACATCACACACAGCAAATGGTAGGATAGGTTTTCCCTAATTTCATACAAGTCCCAAGTCCTTGCTCTAACAAGGCATATGCAAGAACTAAAACTCTGCAGTGGAGACTGGAGTGTGAGGAGTTGTGATGCCAGCATTTTTACTGATCTGAGAGTAATCTGTAGATTCAACAATGTCTATAAATAATGTGCAGAGAGAGAATGCATGATTTTACTTCATTCCTGTAGCTCTCTTCAGGTAAGTAGAAGTTTTAATTTCATTATAGACTTCAATGGACTCAGCATAACTGCACAAATGAGCCTTTTCTAGGAGTACCATGAGCACTCAGCCTGCTGAAAATCAGAATTGTCTCTTCAGTGATGGCACCCAAAGCAGGTTTTAGAGAGGCATCATCTTTACTGGGACCATTCTGACTCCAGCTGTCTGCTGCATCTTGTGAGAAAGGCTTTGGTTTGCTGTACAGGAGATGACAGGGATTTTGGCCCCAGACATGGCAAGCAGTTTGGGTAAATCTGTTTTTGATGGATCCACCAGCAGGGTGGAAAAAGTCCATTTGCTTCTTCAGTCTGCAGGGGTGACAATCAACATGAAATATGGTTGCTGTTATTTTCCCAAATATCTTTCCATTCTATTTTCTCTCAGACGCTGCAATTTCAAGCACTGTGATCTGGGAGTTGATAGAGGTACACAGTAGGCACACACCTACATATACATTTGTTTTCTTTTTGCAAAGACAAATCTTTTACATTACATACCAGGAAAAGCAGACTGTGAATTCCTATCAAAACACTGCCTGTCTAGCAGGGTTCCCTGGTGGATGGACTCTTGTGCAGACACAAGTACAAAACCCATTTTTGAGATCTCATTTTCCCTATTTGTTCTGGTATTTAAAATAGGCTGTTTTAACCAAAATGTGTGTGTGTAGGGTGGCAGGGAGTCCTGGCTAAACAACACATTGCTGCAGATGATGTAAATCAATTTAAAATTGTCCTGTAATATTCTTTAACGTTTGAATCTGCTCTTGTTTTGATTTTACACTTGCAAAATAAGCCTGTCCTCTTCAGGCAGAGAGTCTGTGAGGCAGAGGTGGGCTGAGAGCCTCACCTCCTGTCTGCCCAGCCTCCCCTGAGCCACCTTGCAGGCTTTGGCAGGCAGGGCAAGGAGCCTCTCCACAGCACAGAGAGCACAAGTGAAGTCAGCTGGCCCCCTGGCAGACCCTGTGTTTTGGTTTGTTTCTTTCAGCCTATTTCTGTTTCCTGATGACGGCTCTGGGCGTGACAGCGGGAGCGCATCGCCTCTGGAGCCACCGCTCCTACAAAGCCAAGCTGCCTTTGAGGATCTTCCTGGCTGCAGCTAACTCCATGGCTTTCCAGGTGAGCTTGTGTTGCTTGTGCAGATTCTCAGCCTCCAGGCAGCTCTCTCTGCTGTGCAGGAATCCCCTCAGCTTAGAGACAGCAAAAGAAAGAAAGAAAAAAACTGGCAGAAAGACATTTATTTGCTGTAACACATTGTGCTGGCTCAGGGCATGCAGAGCCCCTCTCACCACCCACAGAACAATGTGCACTAGGCAGACCAGGAGCAATAATTGCATAAGCACTGAGCTGAAGATGACCAAATCAGAGGCTCAGCACCCTAGCAGCTGAGCTGTGGCACAGGTAAGGCCCCCCACTTCACAGGACAACATGGAGACTTTTATAAGGGCCAGCTTGATGCAAATGTGTCTGTGTAACCAAGAGTCTGTGCATCCAGGCAGTTGGAGACTGTGCCCAGAAAGGAGAGCAGGCACCCTTCCACAATCTTAATTTGTCTCTGTTTTATGCAGTGTTTTTCACCAGCCAAATTCAAATATGTTTGTGAAGAAGTGTGTTACTAGCTCTGTACTTGCTGGTAGGCAGTCCTAGACCACAGAAACACTTGTGTAACACCCAGCTGGTTGTAGGAGTTAGCCCTGAACCAGGATCTTCTCAGTGTGAATTTGGTTCCTCCTCTGGCTGGCAAGGATAGAGATAGGAAGCTGCACTAAAATTAAACTTACCTGTACTAAAATTAAATTTATTGAGCTTGGCTGCCATAACCCTTTGTGACACTGAGTGCCATGTATGTCTTGTGCCCTAAGATTTCATCTTTTCCCTTTCAATCTGCTTGGTTGACTTTTTGTTCTTTTGCCTTGACAGAGAATGAAAAGAGTCCCTTTATCTACCTCTGTACTTCTCATTTATCATATTTGATTTTTTCTTTTTTAAGGTGGAAAGAATTAATTAGTTAGCCCCTCTACTCATTACAAAGGGCACAATGCTGTTGCCTGAAAATGGAAATATGTCCATTTTGACTATAGCCTTTCTTTATTCTGAACTATTTTCCATCTGCTGCTTGGTTCCTTGGAGAGCTTTACAAGCCCTTTGCTCAGTGTGTTAAACAACTGTTGGGAGTTTTGAGAAGCCCCTGGTACTGTCTCCCTGATCAGCTGATCTTATCTTCCACAAGCAATTTAAATGAATGTGCAGAGCTGTTTGCAGTGAGCCTGCACACAGGGATTTCATTGCATTCTGCTCCCCTGTTGCTATGGATTTTGCTCTCAGCTGCATTGTGCTCATCACTGCTTTTGTCTGAGGACGCTGGGATTCTGAGGCAGGGAAGTACTTCAAAGTAGCTTCAAGCCACCTTTGTGCCCTTCATATCAGAAATAAGATGAAAGGCCAAATTGCCCACTCTAAATCTGAAGCCTGCTCCTAATTACCATGACATCCATTGCCTGTAAAGGCTTTTTCCACCACCACAGACAGACAGTGAGTGATGAGCTTTCAGGTCCATCTCCTTCACGTTGGCTGTGGGAGGAAGAGGTAGCACTGGAGATGCATACAGCATCCCTGGATGCTAAATGAGGAGGAAACATTCAGAATTCTTGAAGGGCAGGGGAAGGAAACTGCTGTAGAGTTTTAGCTTGATATTGCCTGGGCTGTGACATGCTGTACCTCCTCTGGAATACCATCAGATGCAGCCAGGTTTGCCATGTGGGTTTTATTAATGATTGCATCATGCTGAGCTGTGTTTCTTCTCTCCATCTAGAGTGAAGCTCATAATTTTGAAAGACTCTTCTTGCTGTCACTTGTCTGTTTCAGACATAGGTAATACCTGGCTTATTGCTCTCCCAGCAGCTGCTCTCTCAGCAGCTCAGCTGGGCCGTGCTGGTGTCATCTCTGTGTTTGTGCTGGACATAGCAGGAAGGGTGGTGTGGAAATCTGTGTCAGCCCATGGAGACTGTCACACAGCCCAGGCCACTGGCACATTTCAGTCTGCAGGTTTGTTAAGGGACCTGCTAATGAAACCTGGTGGCTGCATCACTGTCACAGCATGATGCTGTTGCTCCCTGCTTCAGAAGGGATCTCACCCCTGTGTTTACCTGAAACTTGATCAAAAGTGATGTGTTTTTGAAAAATGGTTGCTAATAATACGCTCAGAGCATATTTACACATGCTGTGCTCCAGTTCATGGTGTATTTATTGTCAACAGTGCTGGCCTCAGGCCTTTATTTCCTCTTAGCTTTTGTGATTTTAATTAGATGCAATTCAGTTGTTTCACAGCTTCCTAATTCTTTCATCTGGGGAATCATGGTTTTTTTTACCAGCTCTGCAGGCATTTGCTGTGGCATGAAAAGCCAAGTTAATTTCTCACGGTATCATTGCTTTTCCTGGTTATCTGCTGTCCCACAAATGACTTCATCAAGTGCTCTTGTGACAAATTGATCTATAGTCTCACTTGAAACATTATTTCTGGTCAGGAAAGAAGACCTTTTCTAAGTGTGCTTCTTGCATAACCCTGGTTTATTTTTAAGTTACTTAATGTTGACATTTTCCAGTTGTATGGATATTCCCAGTGAAGGCACTGAAGCAGTGTAGAGGTTTTCATTCCTTTTGATTCCTCTGTAGGAAGGTAGAGGGGTTCTCACTGAGGACTGGGTGACTTCCTTTGCTTTTGTGCAGTTTACTTTGTTTTCTCATGCAGTGAGATGGTTAAGGTGCAGCACACTGGAGCACTGGCAAGGGGCTGATCTTTGCTGCCTCTTCTCAGTGGCTTAGATGTGTCAGTGCTGCAGAAAAATGTCCCCCTCATCCCCAGCCCACTCCCAGCATCACTGTGTTCATTACATGGCAACAGCAAAGGGCTGAGCATAACTGAAGGCAGTGGAGCTGAGATCTTTCCAGGGTTCTTGCTCCTCACTTGTCCCTGGTGTGCTCTTGCAGGCAGAGAGCATTTTGAAAAGCTGAAATTGGGTGTTGGAGCCATTTGAGGTGGATTCTTTAGCTGCTCTTTGCAGTTGTTCCCAGAGGCCCCTCAATGCTTTCTCTCCAACATTGATATCTGAAAGAAAGAGCAATGATTATTTCTGCAATGCTTTCAGCACAGGGCTCTTGCCCCACAAAATATGGGTACATGCAGTTTCATTATCCTGTGCTTGCTGTGTCCTGGGCTGTATTCAGTGCCCTGATGGGTGGTGTCCTATTCTTATTTAAGAGACCTTGCAATCAATTTGCTCGGTTGTACTGGGAGCAAACCTGCTGTGGTTGGTGGCTGTGGGTGCTGTTCCTAAAAGTAACCCAGGCCTTTTCTTCCTTGGGTATTTCTGCTTCTGACTGTGCAGAGATGGAACTAGCAACCTCTGCTAAGAACTCTCTGATTAAAGTTCACCCTTGTGTGGATCTGGGCATTAACTGACATTTCCACATTTTAGTGTTGGTGTTGAGCACTTAAATTCATAGATGAGTGTGTGGCCTGAGGTTTGCAAATGCTGAATGTGCTTACAATGCCCTGCACTAATAGCTCAGCACCACTGCAAAAGCCACCAGTTTGGTCCAGTGCATCCAGCTAGGGCATCCTGCAGAGCAAACTGGGAGGATGAAATCCCATTGCCTGAGTGAACTCAGAAAGTCTCTTTTTATGGATCCAAGTGTGAAATTGTGGTCCATCCTTTCCTCCCTGCAGTCCCTGTGATTCCATTTACAGCCATAAGGCATTTCAGTGTCATGTTGCTCACCACAGTGGCTGTAGTGATCCACAAGCTCTGTCCCATTTTCAGCGCTGTGTTTGTGCCTGGAGGGCACCAGCTGCAACCAGCTGAGAAAGAGGATGCCAGAACTGAGAGCCCCTGTACAGTAGTCCACTAAAAATAAATATTAAAGGTTCCCCATAGCACAGTCTTAAAATAACAGTGTAAACATGTATGTACCCAGTCCCTGCAGCACATCATCAGACACCCAGGGCACACTGATGATGGCAACTCCCATCAGTTTTAGTGGTGGTTTTCCATGTTGACTAACATGGCTTTAAAACATGATTTTACCATGGATGATGGTAACTCCCGTGGTTTTAGTCAACAACCTTTTTTGAGGAGTGTCAGAGAGGGGCTTTCTGCTGTTACCATGTGTGGGAGTGTGGTATTTTTGGGGTTCCCCAGACAGAGGAGGAAGGAATGAATCTGACTCCATGTTCTTAGAAGGCTATTTTATTATTTTATGATACTAGAACATATTTAAAAATGTTATACTATGCTATACTAAAGAATAGAGAAAGGATATGTAGAGAAGGCTAAAAGATACTAATGAAAATCTCCTGACTTTCTCCAGAGTCCTGACACAGCTGGATCGTGATTGGTCATTAAGTTAAAACAATTCACATGTTGGATAAACAATCTCCAACCACATTCCAAAGCAGCAAAACACAGGAGAAGTGAATCAGATAATTATTGTTTTCCTTTTTCTCTGAGGCTTCTCAGCTTCCCAGGAGAGAAATCCTGGCCAAGGGTTTTTTCCAGAAAATATGACGGTGACCTGGGAGGCCTGGAGGTCCTGGCAGTGCCTGCCCCTCTCCTCTGACCCCAGAGTGTTTTTTGTGCAGAACGACATCTACGAGTGGAGCCGGGACCACCGTGTGCACCACAAGTACTCGGAGACGGACGCGGACCCGCACAACGCGCGCCGCGGCTTCTTCTTCTCGCACATCGGCTGGCTCTTCGTGCGCAAGCACCGCGACGTCATCGAGAAGGGCAGGAAACTGGATTTCACCGACCTGCTCGATGACCCTGTCGTCAGGTTCCAAAGAAAGTAAGTGCCAGTGCTGTGAGGGGGGCGTGGAGAGATCCTCCCGCCTGGCGGTCTGCTTGTGGCTCATTCCTTGTTTTTGTCTTTCCCTTTTCTTCCCTGAGATTTCCCTGCCACCAATGCCTTTCCTCTGGCCCCCACTATTCCCATGTGGCTGACACTTGCTGACTGTCCTCTGAGGCACAAGCCCTGTCCTTGTGCCTCTGCTTTCCCAAAAAAACAGGGCTGGTTATGAAAACAGCTGTGGCAGAAGTTGCTCAGATCATGGCTTTCTTCTTTGATCACAGGAGCAAACACTGCAATCACTAATTGCCTTAGCATAGAAGTGCACATTTCACTCTGCAAAGTCATTTCCGGCACCTCTGGGCCAGTGCAGGCCAAGTGCCACCTCTCCCAAGACTGCCATTCTGTACAGCATTAATTATCTCCATTGGGAATTAGCACAGTCCTAGCTCAGTTTGCTACACACTCTGTGAGAGCCGGGAATTGAGCAACATCCTTTATGCTCTATGTGAGTGCCTGTGTTCTAGGCACAAGAACACTTTCTGCTTGCAAGCATTTCATCCAGGCACTTTGGAAAACTGCTTAAGGCCATTTCTGTGTATTTTCTGAGTGAGGGGAGCAGTCAGTTAAGTCTAAAAATTAGAGTTTTTTCTCCTTAGATTTTTCTCCTTAGATTTCTCTAAGGCAGAAGAATTACCCTTGTAATGGAAATCTTCCAGGAGTGAGGAATACTTCCCTCCATGTATGGTTGCTTTCACTGGTTCCTCAGTTGGCAGTGCCTTTTTGCAACAGCTCCCTTGAAGTTTGCTGCAGTTCCTTTTGGCTATTTCCTTTTCCATGACAACAGCATCCAGGAGAAGCAAGCTTTACTGCTTTGGTCATGCTGCAAAGGTTATCTAGTGAAGAAGTGTGTTTTCTGCAGGAAAGTTGTCTTAGCAAATGCCTTTGCTCTGGATTTGAATGTAGGACAGTGTTTTTTTGACAACATGGAAAAACTAGCAGGCACTAAGAATCACAATACATCACTGAGAATCATAATAAATCCTTCTTGGCAGGTTTTGTTTTAAGGCCAAATTGTTAGCTTTGCTGAATTTCGTGGTGCTTCTGAGTTGCGGACGAGGCACCACTCAGTCAGTTTTACTCCACATCACTTCAGCTGAAATCATAGTAGTGCTCCAGGCATGACTGACAGCAAAACCTACCCTCTGTGAGTCAGGGAGCAGTAATCCTGCAGGTGATGTGAGAGAGGGGCTCACAGCTGAAGTGTCTCCAGGACAAAGTTTTCGTGTGGTGAAAGCAGGGGTGTTCCCCAGGCGTGTGTTGAGGCATTGATTTCCCTGCGCTCCAGGTAAGGAGGTTTCTCACCCCAAGGTGCATGTTTCAGAGGAAGGCAATGTACTCTGATGCTTGTTCAGATGGGAGATTTCATGTCTTCATCAAAGACCTCGGTCTGGGCTTCTTCCATCTGGCAGGATAGTTTTAATTGGTGCCTGATAAGATGTTCTCATATTTTATTCCATTTCCCCAGAGTGGTAGAGGCTTTGAACTTTGAAGGAGTTTTCTGGAGTGGAAAGTACTTTTCTCCTCAAGCTCTACTTAAATCCTGGCCTTGAACTGATGAGAGTCTGATAAGGTCAGACTTCTGACCTTATCAGAACTCAGTCATATGAGTGGGAAATTACTTGTTATCTTTGATGGAGCAAAGAAAGGGAACTTGTTTGCTTGGAGGGCCTTAGCTCAGGTAAGTGAGAATTGAGTTCTGTGAGAGAGCTGAGGAATGCCCTCTTCACCTTGGCTGGTGTTGCTGTAGAGCTGCAGATCTCCTCCTGGAGCCCAGGATGTGAAGCACAACCTCTGAACAACAACTAAATACATCAAGCAAAGAACTTGCAAGGCAGGAGGTTGATTGATTTCATGTGCAAGATGATCAAAACCAGCTCATGTGTTACACATGAGAACTGTGTTCATGAAAACTTCTTTCCTTTCAAAAATACTGCTAATACTAGCATTTTTCCAGCCCTCTGTGGATCTTAATTGGAAGCTGTTTGTTTTTGTCAAATAAAAATGACAGTTCTTCCTATCCAAAGGATTTCTAGGGAATGCAAAGTTTTAATAACTGTTTAATAAATCTGTTTTTCCTCATCCCTTCCAGAAAACTCAACAAAAGCAGGGGTCTATTTTAAACGTTTAACACCTTTAGGGTGTTTTATAGAGGGAAGAACAAGATGGATCTTATGGACAAACAAGGGGGTTTTATAGGGGGACGAACAGGACGGGTGTTAGTTGGCATTCCTTTTCCCCTTGTAACTCCTGCAGGTACTACAAGAGCTCAGTTGTGCTGATGTGCTTTGTGATCCCCACCATCGTGCCGTGGTACCTGTGGGGCGAGAGCCTGTGGAACGCCTACTTCCTGGCCTCCATCCTGCGGTACACCATCTCCCTGAACGTCACCTGGCTGGTCAACAGCGCCGCCCACATGTACGGCAACCGCCCCTACGACAAGAACATCAACCCCAGGCAGAACACCCTGGTCACCCTGGGAGCCATTGGTGAGTGCTGCAGTCCTGGGCACAGCTCTGCCAGCTCAGGCTGGTGTCCTGTTGGAATCCAGGACATCCCTCTGGCTGCCCTGGATGGCTCGAGCCCCTGCCAGGGTCTCAGAGACCTTGGAACAGAGCCCAAGAACAAAGCCCCTGTGCCTTTGATTTTGACCCATGGAAAAAATTACCAACCTTATATGAGGATCTGCAAGCCACAAAAGTTTAAGTAGAGTGATAGTTTGTCACAGGGTGAAAAGTAGAATTTTGTGTTTTTTAGAATGGGGGCTCGGGGTCCCAAGATGGAGGAATTTGGGGGTGCCTTGTCCTTCTTTCTCCTTCTTCCTAGCCTCCATCTTCTGGGTGATGGTGGCACTTTTGGACTGGTTTAGGGTAGAGACGGACTGTCTAGTATAGGTGATAGGTATTGGAAAATTATTGTAAATAAAGTATATATAATTTTTACTATAAAAAGACAACACCGCCCTGAAGGCAGGCAGTGTGCCACTGACTGACCTGCTGAACAGACCTCAGCAGGCCAGGGAAAGAATTTTACAGATAACAGAAAATAAACAACCTTGAAAACCAGAAGAAAAGAATCCTGACTCCTTCTTCAGCTGCCAAGCTGGGAAAAGAGACTCTCTAACACATCTCGGGGTCATTTTGACCACAGAGATTCCTGAGAGTGTCCCATCCTCTTTCACCCTGGTGGGGACTGGGTGCCTGCAGCTGGACATGTCTTGGAGCAAGGGTTTGGAGGAGGCTGTGGAAACCCAGGGCACCAGGAATATTTCCCTGTCTGCTCTGGGGTGCCCTGACCCCCAGAGGAACACTGACTTTCATTCATGGAGAAAGTTTCCTAAACTCCAGAATACACTAGAATTCACTAGGGCGTGAAGTAGATTGTAGAGAGTGTGTAGGTGTATCACTTAGGTGGAAAATGTAGGTTTTAGGATTTTTAGTATTTAGTGGATGGAAGCAAGATGGAGGGCACAGGGTGTCATCCTGGGCTGCTTCCTCATGCTGCTTCTTGCTTCTTCTTCATGGGTTTGGGTGGAATTTTGTAGTTGGGTGGAAAAGTCATCATTGCAGGCTCTTTGGGATCAGTTATTGGGTTAAAAAGGGAAATAATCTGGGTGTCAGTTCTTGATTGGATAGTTTAGTCTTAAAAGACCTTGTAACAAGAGATTGTTGGCCATTTCTGTGGTGCTTCTCCAGTGCGCTGAGGCTTGCATGGACAGCGTGCAAAACTCTCTTTCCTGACACAAGACCAGTCCAGGAAGGTCTCCCCCGATAGGGGAGCCCCCTGGGAGGGCCCAGCCAGAGTCCCAGAAGTCAGGGAATCCTGTACCTCGATAGGAGGCCAGAGCTTGTGCATCCTAGAGGAAGGTGCCTGTGTACTACCCCGAGATAACACCATGTGGTCTCTGGGAAGGGAGGTGTTAGCACCCAGCAGCAAGCCCTGCTCAGCAGAAAGTGCAGCAGAAGTGAGGACCCTACTTCTGACTCAGTTGTGTGTCTCCCCTCTTGAAGCACTTCTGGTTTTCTTCCCTGAGCATAAGGTATGGGACATGCCCCTTCCTACTGGGGAGGAGCATAACCTCCACTAGATGCCAGACTTGGGCAATGGGTGTTGGAGTGTCCTGCCTGAGTGTGTTCCTGTGTTGACCAAAGTGCCAGCCACACGGTCTTTAAACTCCCTCTGTGTTTTTCAGGTGAGGGTTTCCACAACTACCATCACACCTTCCCGTTTGACTACTCGGCCAGCGAGCTGGGCCTGAAGTTCAACCCCACCACGTGGTTCATTGACTTCATGTTTTGGCTGGGGTTGGTCACTGACCGCAAGCAGGCTCCCAAGGAGATGATCCAGGCTCGCAAGGAAAGGACTGGAGATGGCAGTGCCTGAGGGTGACGCTTGGCTGTGCCAGCGCTGCTGTCCGTCCGTCCGTCCACGTGGCTGCCGCGTGCGCGCGACCCCGTGCCTGTGGTGAATTTACCTCCGGGTAGAATTCTTCTTTTGTTCCAGATCGGTTGGGCTGAGTTAGTTCCCCAGGAATTGATCCAGCCACGGCCTTTTGTTCTTTTTTTTCCTTATTAGCTGTCTTATGTCCAAACTTAAGACTATTAAGTGTAAAAATGTTATATATTATTTAATATTGCAGTTAAGCGGGAGAGAGATTTGATTTTAGTCACTGTAGTTCATGTCTGAGATTTGTTGTAATTTGCTTGTTCATGGTAAATGTTGGCAGGTTGAAGGAGCAAACTGTCCTTTCCAAGTGCAGTTAGGGGAGATTTTTGTTCCTACTGCTAATCCAGTAAGGTTTTAGGGTGCATCTTTCGGGGGGATGGGGCAGAGCCCAGTGTGCTGTGTCAGCTGCATACTCCTGGAAAGGACAGTAACACCACTGATGAAAAACAGTGCGTGCAAGGGGGAAAATCACCCTCAGTTTAGTTAGATGTTAGTTTGGAAACCTGCTTTCCTCTTTTTGTTAGCCCTGTTAGCCAGCCCAGTGCACTGCTGTCTTTGCTAAGTATGAAAACCATTTATTGCTGAGCAGGCTTTTGTGTTGAAGATTAGTCTCTATACAGGCCAAAATACCAACTGATGCTATATTGAGATGGTTCCTTTGTTGTCACATATACATTGTAATTGTAAATGTATAGAGCTCAACCATGTCTTAAGCCAAATAAAGCTTTGGTTTCAATGTTTGGAGACCTGAGTCATATTCTAATCAGTCATGGCCATTGATGCATGCATATTTTAGCTCCTTTTGCACAAGAGGCCTCTTAATTTCTTTTTCTGCCTTTGACTAGTGGGTCTTAGAAAACTGACCTTTATCTAAGTCAGAGCCTGTACTAATATTTCAGCTGCATGCAACATCCATTGGTTTCTGAGCAAAATATAAAGACAGTTATGTAGCTTCTGAATTTTAACAGTTGCCTTGCTTAACTAAAAAAAAAAAGAAAAAAAAAGAAAAAAAAAAGAAAAAAAAAGGAAAAAATTCTTTAAAAAAAAGGCATGTGGATTTAATGGGACATATAGCCCTTTGTGTTAGATGTTAGCCAGTGCAGGAGAGAGGCTTTATACTGTCAGCACTGGAGCACTTTTGAAGATAGAGGGCATGATTTTCATTTATGAAGAATGTCACTGCCTTGCCCCCTGGAGAGGGAGTGCCTGCTTCCCAGACACACAGCCCCACACCCTGGGCAAGGCAGGGATCTCAAGATAACTGAGACTCAGGCCCAGACATTTTCAGGAAAGATGCAAAAGTGGGGGAAAAAAATAAAATGGTTTCTTTTTTGTTCTGTTTCTTGTTTTTCAAATGATGCCATATAATATAAAAGAGTTGTCTTTATTCTGTCTTTCATCCAGCAGGTGTTTTAAAAGTGTTATTTTGCCATTAATGATGTGTAAACTCTTGAGTGATTTACAATAAACAGTTATGAGTTAGCCTGGCCACTGTGTTTAATTTTGAAACACCTCCCAAAGCAAAGGTCTTTGTGCATCTCACATCAGAATTACAGCTGTGTTTCGCTTGGCATTTGCAGCTCTGCATTTGGTGCAGCTCAAAATATCTCCCCCCTCAGCATTTCTGAATGTCAGGGAAGAGGAGGCTGTCAAATGGAAGGACACCAAGGGATTTGATTACTTTGGGCTTCCTGGCCAAGCTGATAGAGGGGGAAAAGAAACTGGAAGCTGACATAATCCTGAAAGGAGACTGTGGCAAGTTCTTGCATGTGAAAATCCCACTTTAACAGAAAAATACCAGCCCAGTGTGACAACAGGACAGTGCTTTGGCCAAAAATATTAAATATTTTATTTAGATTTTGCTGTAAGATCTCTTTGTTTGTGTTGAGATGGGCCTGAAGACTCCTGTGTGCCTGAAGGTGTGTTTGGATGTGCATTCATCCAGAGTCAGAGCCATTTGACAGACAGAGGAATTACACACACACACACACACACATACAGAGTAGGAGATGGGCTCCTGGAGCTGAGAGGCTCCTGACCTGCTGGTTAGAAAGATAAACTGTTCCTTCCATGGCCAAAATCATACAGAACCTGCCTTCAAAGTGATGTGTGTAATGGGCTTGGACTTGGGATGTGAGTGTAGGAGTGAAGCTTGGAAGATGTGCAAATGCCTGATCTCACTGCTGCTCTCGTCCTTTCCTTTGTGCAATTTCCTGACCACAGAACTACAGGGAATGCACCAACATACACAGCTTCCTGTTGATCTTTATAATTTTTCTTTTGTACTGCTACTGCTTGGACTTCCTTAGGCTCATTCCTGTCAAGTGCCTGCTGTAAGAAGAATAAAGGGCCTTGCTAAGAGGCACTGCTGGTCTGAAGCTCTCTGAGTACCTGAAATTACACAGTAATATTCCCCCACCCTCCCCCAAGGCATAAGACTTCAAAAGCAGCGGCAGTTCCAGTGTATTTCAGGGATCTGAAGACTGAAATTGAAACCATTGTCAAGTTACCTGGTTTTGAAAAACTGAAAATAACTAAAGAAACATTGTTCAGAAAAGAAAAAGCTCTTCCATCAAATGTCTTATCTGGAAGCTTATGCTACCTGAATCCCTTTTTGTAGATTAAATTCTCCATGTGGTAGAGTTGATAAAAAAAGTGTCAGCCTTTCAGGAAAACGATTTTTAAAGAGGCCACCTCAAATTTTGATTAAAAAAGGAATACTTCTGTGCATTTCCTTTTTTGCTTATTTGTTTGTATTTTTGCATTTGCTTTGAACTTTTTGCTCATTTGTTTTGATTTCTTTTTTATCATTTGGGTCATGTTCTTTGGCATGTTTTTTTCTTCCTCAGGATGATGTAGGGTCTGTGGGAGGCAGGAAGGGCCACTGCCATTTCCCAGGGTAGTTATTGGACCCATCCACTGTTTAATGAAGTGATGTGGGGAAGTTGGTAGGGTGGGTACTTGGGCATGAGCTGCATTTATTTCTGTGGGTTTTGGCACTTCTGATTTGGTTCTGAAAGCTGGCTAGAGCTTTCTAAACAGTGCAGAGGTGTTGAGGGACTGCTGGTGGGTTGGTGGCTGGCTGTAGGCTGGACTTAACCAGTGCCTCTCTTCTGAGACCTGATGGTCTGCAGTGCCTGACCTTGTGTTGTCTCTAATGCTGTTCCTGGCACCTTGTCCCATCTGGACTAACACCCCTTAGCAGTGGGAGCAAGGATTTGTCCTTTGCCCCTGCACTGTTGTTTCCAGTGTTTCCAGGCTCTCAGCTCTGGTGCACAGCAGGCACTGGATTGGTTTTACCTCTTTCCCAGAACTGCTGGGGCCCTTATGAAACGCAGTGTTGGCTCTGGAGCTGTGTGCTCTTTCCAAGCGGAAACTCCCAAACAGGTCAGCTGCTTTCTGGCATGGGGTGGCTCAAGGGACCACTAGCCTGCCCTGGGACCTGGCACAATCTCTAGAGGAGGATCTAATCTGCAAATTACAGCAGAGAGGAGGATTTAATCTCCAAGTTACAGCACGTAATTGGCTCTGCAAACACTGATGAAACCCGCCCCCCATCACGGCTGTGCACAAATACAGCAGCCAAGGTGTGAGGTGAGGCCCAGGCTGTGGTGGCTGACTGCAGAGGACTTCCAGGCTCTGCAGAGAACTTCCAGGCTCCATCTGACCCCATGCCTGCTGCAGCTGGGCTGGGCTGCACTGGAGTAATCCCTGGAGCAGGAGCGATGAGCAAAACCTGCTGGCACTCAATTACGCCTTGAGGAAGACGCTGCAGGGAGAGGGTGAGTGCTGGTGCTGAAGAAATGCACCAGAGTTTGCATTCCTGGGGCAGGAGGGGTGGATTTCTGCTCTGCTGTTCCCTAGTAAACCCTGGGAATGTCTGCATCCCTCTGCAGCTTGGAAGTGCAAGGCAACTGCTGTCCCCGGCTGGCAGCCAGAACAGCTTTCTAGAAATAAGCCCAGCAGATGGGAAATGTGGCCTGACTGCAGGAATCACATTCAGCTGCTGGGGTGGGAGGCTCCTAGGAAAAAAAAAAATCTTCTAAAAGGTTTCCTGTGGCCAAATGAGCCTGAGAATCCATGCAAGGCGGGAAGTGTGGTGGCTGACCTATGGGCTCTGGTTAGATGATGTTTGGGGTATTTGCAGCTGGGAGGCCTCTCAGTTTGGAGGGAGGTGGATGATCTATCAGCTCCCAGACAGCATTCCCAAAGGTTGGACTTGTATTACCTCAATATTTTCACCCCAAGGCTGTTCTATAGCTCTCCCCTTTAAGGGGAAAGGGTATTTGTGTACAGGGTGCTCACCACGTTCTGGCTCTTTATGGGAATCAAGGTGCAATTTCCCGTAAGATCTTATTTTAAAGGAAGAATGAAAAGCAAAACTGAAAGCAGAGCCCAGTGGGAAAGGAGGGCATGTGGTGCTCAGCTCCCACAGTGGCTCTGGCATGGTTGTGCCTGGCCCGGGAGCAGAAACCTCTGGCAAAAACCTCTACCCATCAGCACCAGCCCCACTAAACAGGTGAGAACAGGGGAAAAAACAGAACTCCTGGGGTGCCCCTGCATGGGAAAAACTCCCCACTGAATGGCTTGGAGGCTTTTGCTGTTTAAACCACCCCTTGCACATGGGGTGTACTGCTTTTAGTGAGTCCATCTCCTGCTGCCCCATTCCCTGAAGAGTTAAACCCTGATTTAGGCCTTTTCTGAGAAAATGAGAAAGAATTCTCACCCTGAATTTCAGACAAGTGACTCCAGGAGCTGTGCCACTGCCTCTCCCCTTCCTGCACCAGCCATGGCCAAGATGGGGTTAAAGCCAAAGGGGCAAGGAGCTCCAGTGGTCCCAGTGCAGGTAAAGGCCCTGCCCCACCCAAGCATTTTTAAAGGTAAATGTTCTCTCTCTCTCTGTTCAAGAGAAGTGGATGAGCAGCAAAGCCTGCCTGCAGAACAGTAAAAAAAAAAAATCCCCTTTTGCAGGATTTGGAAAATGATTGGAGGAAAGGCTCCAGCGAGCAGCACAGATAAGAAATGTAGGTGAAATGGTGCTTGCCACATCTGGACAGCATGCCTGACCTTTGTATTCACTGTGGCTACTAAATTTTCCTGACTGACACAATTCCAATCCTTTTTTTCCCAGCATTTTCTGTGCTTCATGCAGGACTGTCCTCCTGCCAGGCCAGAATACACCCACTGGGGCCAGGGCACACCAGTCTGCAGCTCTCATCTGCACACACTGGCACTGCAAGCTTACTTCCCCAGAGTTCACACCCTGACTACAAGTCCTCTTTATCCCCTGTATTTGCTATCACAGCAGTATATGGGTTTTACTTCTCTTTTCATGGAAAAAACATATAATTGTTTTTCCATTTTCTCAATTTCCTTTCCTAACATTCAAATTGTATCACTTTGCTGCAATTAGATCTCTTCAATTTGCTGCTCCATTCCCTGATCTAGGTGAATTTTTCTCAGATGGGATCATGTGGGTGAAGTGGGAACAGCTTCATCTTATAGGGTTGGGATCTGGGGATGCTTCTTAGGGTGAGAGAGTGCACCTTGCAGGTCACTACCTCTCCAGCCACCCTGAGCACATCTAGTCAAAGCCAAGCCACAGGTGGGCTGGCTCAGGTGGCATCTGTTTATCAGCAGGGCATTTGGAGATGTGAAGTCTATCACAATATTTGAAAAGCTCGATAAAGGAACAGATGGCTTGATAGGAGATGATCTGACTAATGAAATGAGGGTTAACACTTCAACTGAGAAACAGTTTTAACTGATTCTTAACAGTTTTAATTGTTTTTAATACAAGCCTTGGGGTGTGGAGCAGCTCCAATGGCTGCTGCTGAGTGGTCCCTGGGCCCATTTTCCTCACTGTTCCTCTTTCTGCGTGGGCAGCCTTTCTCTCCAGACCTCACTGCACCTTTGGAGCAGAAAGGAGCAGGACAGGAGGAAAAGGTGCCAAATATATTTTCAGGAAACATGTATCTCCCAGAAATGAAAGCAAACTCACAGCAATTCCATTTTCCTCATCTTTGTGTACCTTTTCCTCCCCTAAAAAAAAAGTCCAGGATAACCACAGCCAGTCTTTAATGGTAATTTCACCCTGGGAAGGACAGCAACTAGAGGGGCATGAGGCTGCTTTGCTTTGCAGGATGAGGGTCATGGGAGAGGGGCTGCTCCTCCCGTGGTGTCCCATGAAGAAATCATTGCAGGAAATATCTCCAAGGAACCACATAACATCACCCCTTATGGCTGATGCCTCCCTGCATCTCTCCTGCCTCCTGCACTGGGTGGGCTCCAACACATGCTTGCTGTCCCCAGGCTGTGCCCTTTTTTCAAGCTGTGAGTTTTTAAATTTGTGATAGGTTTTTGGTGGGCCTGTCAGCATCATACGTTTCCCAGCACTCAGAGGGACACCATCTGCTCAAAAAGGAGCTGAGAACAAAATGTCTCAGACACTCAGAGTTTACCAAAAATGCAACAGCCTTAAAATCCCATATGGTGCATTGTTTCCCTTCCAGCATTGGCTGGCAGCAGAGGTGAAGTGACTAAGGCAGTTTCTGATTAGTTGCTGCATTTTCCTTTCTGGCCAAAATCGCTGGGGCCCAGCACAGTCACTTCTCACCTGTTTGTCAGAAGGTTTTCTTCAGCCTCAGCTGCTGAAAGCCAGAGGGTACTGGGACTCAAAGACTTCCCCTCTATTACTTTTAAAGTGAGCTTCCTTGACTCTTGCTGTCACAAGAAGCCTTGCAGGGAAGGATGTGGTTAATCCTGATATCTTAAGCATATTTTTTTCCAGGCACCTGATTTTTGGGCCTCTCTTGGTGACATGGAGGTAATAGCAGCTCCTTGCCAGAGGAAAGCCATGCCTGGAAGTCACTTGTGGCTCCTAAGTGTGGCAGTGCCATGGGGCAGTGTCAGGTGCACGCAGAGGGGAAATCTGGCCAAGATCCCTGGATTTTGTGGTGTTGCAAAAAAAGCAAATGCTGCAAGGAAACATTCACTAGTCCAGGATAACATAAGATTTGAAATACCAAAGCAGGAGGAATGTTATTTCAGCTCTAAAAATAGCCCCCTTGGCCTTTAAAACACCGAGAAGCATACACAGCCTTTCTGTGGGAGCATCTGTCCTCTCCCTTGATGATGCAGCCACTTTGGGAAGGGCTCAGGGGACCTGCTGGTGCAGTGCTTGCTCTGAGGATCAGCACTCTGAGGGGGTTTCAGTCCCTGGGGATCAGAGACACGAAATCTCTTCAGAATGTTGCACGAGGGCCAAAGCTGCAGGGTGAAGGAGTGTTGCTTGCTAGAAGGGCAGCCTACAAAATACTGATAGAACTCAGCTCAGTTCTGGGGGCTGACATGGATTTAGGCATCTGTCTGTTTTGTGTTGGTTCATAAGTGATGGCATCAGGACAAAATTTTGACTAAGTGCTACCTAATTTGGATTTTAGGAAAACAAACAAGACAGTCGCTGAATAACATCAGTCATCTGACAGAGAGAGATGGGAGGAAGAGGAAAAAAAAGTGGTAGCATTCACAACTGACTTAATCCCATAAAGATCAGACAGTAAAGCGACCCCTCCACCCCAGGAAACTATCCCAAATGGTTATCACTGAGCTCTTTCGCTAGGAATATTTCTTCCCAAAATTCCAATCACAGGGATACTTCAGAGAGATCACAAAGCCCAACACCCAGTAGGAAAGAGAAAAGGGGTGAAAGGGGCTCTTCCTGGAGTTAGGAAAATTAATCCACAAACACCAGAGGTTTATGTCCAAAAGGAGACAGAGGAATCCTTTCTGGCTTCAAATAAAGGGAGAGGCCATGGGGCATTCCCCTGGGATCTCTCCAATTTTTGGAGGACACAGCCTCCTTTTTATCCTAATTTCCCGGCTGCATTTCCCTTCTCTCTTCCCCCATTGTCTGAGATACTTGAGAGGTACAGACTTTCTGATATGCCTGATACCAAAGATTCCCCTCTAATGTATAACCCTCTCTTTTAATTTTTAATTCTGATGGAATTTAGGGGTTCTTCTTCCCCACTGTTTCTTTCATCTCTCAATGTCTAATTTCATTTATCAGCAATCCTAAAGTTTATTTGTAAAAGCAAACATCTTTTCCCATTCATCAATCACTGGAATCCTTCCCACTGTTCCCTTTATCTCCCAGAGTTAGTTTTATCTACCAGCAGACCCATAGCTTGTTCGTAAAGACAAATTCGCTATTCCTCTCACTGGGGTCTCTTGCTGCTGAGCGGCTGCTCCCTTGAGGCCCTTCCAAACCCCCATCCAGAGGGGCAGCATTCCCGGGAGGGCTGCGAGGGTTTGTGAGGCGAGCCCTCCCCGGCGCCTCGGGGGGCTCAGAGCAGAGGGGCCGCAGGCCGGGCAGGTGCTCCCGGCTCGGGAAGGGCAGCACAAGGAGGAAGGCGGAGCAGGGACCCTTCGGCACGGCCGCACCGGGGGCAGCCCGCAGGCAGCGGCCGCACACGGGCCCGAGGGGTGCCCTGAGGGCGGGGGCCTGCGGCCGCCTCCCCTCACCCCGGTCCCGGCGGTCAGAGCGACACCCGGGCCCGCGCAGCTCCGAGCCCCCGGTGGCCGCGGCGGCCGCGGGCCCGCCCGTCCGGGGCGGGGCTGGGCGGGGTGGGGGCTCGGACCAGCCCGGCCGCCGGAGCGGAGCTGGAGCTGCCCGCAGGTGCGCAGGTAGGAGCCGCTGCCGGCAGCGCCAGCCACCCCTCCGGTGTCGCTGTGGCCCCGCCCTGTCGCGAATGGTGGCCGGCGCCCCGGGCGCGGTGCGGTGCCCCGGAGCCGCCAAGGTGCGAGCGGGGCAGGGCTGGAGCGGGGGGCGCCGCGGGGGCTGCGGCAGAGCCGGGAGCGCCGCGCTGCTCGTCCTGCAGCGCCCTGGGTCACACACGGGCCGGGTAAGGGGATTAGAGCCGCTCCAGCCAGGGCCCGGAGCAGCCGGCTGGGGAACGGCTCTCCCGGGTCATGCTGTCGGCATCCCGCCCGCCCGTGAATCCGGCCCTTCGCGCTGCGGGATGTGCTGGTGGCACAGCTCGGCGGGTCCTCGGCCAGGCTGCTGCATGGGGGTCTGTGAAGGAGCTCACCTGGGCTGAGGGTGTGGGTGGGACAGGTCCTGCTTCCCCAGATCCTGTCAGGATGTCCTGTCAGGACGTGCAGGCTGTGTCCGGTTAAATTCCCTGGAGGGAATTGAAGGTGTCGAGAAAGGCCCTTCGGCTGTGCTGGGGTGCCTCAGGGAAGGAAGGTCCGGATCCTCTCTCTGAGTGATGGAAAGATGCTGGGTGCCGATGTCCCAGGGGCGCTGGGGATCTCAGCCTTCGCTTTTAGTTAGCGCATCGTGTTTCTGCCAGACCTTTGATTCAGAGCCCTTAAGATATGAAGGTTGCAGAAATTATGAATTAACCTTTCTGCCTTTTTGTTTGTTTATTTGTTTTTTGTTTTTTTCTTTGTTTTGGTTTTTTTCCTTTTCAAGCAAAGCTGCTTGTGAAAGTGACCCTAGGGGTTGTCTGATCAACATTCACGCAGTCCTCATGGCATGGCAGAGCACACATGCATGATTAATTAGGAATAGCTATTCAATATGGAGGAGGGCAGTGTGTGGAAGGTATAGCCTGACACCCACTGCCTGTTGTGTCTTGCTCAAGCTGATGACAGTGCCTAAAAGAAGGGGGCTTGATTCTTGCCCACTTTCTGCCTTTGGGTAATGGCGTGAAGACAGGGGACTCCTATTTGCTTGACAAATGTCTTGCTCCTGATTTCACTGCTGAACTATTTAAAGTCAAATTGTTTTCTTGTGGTTTATCCATGCCCAGCTGTCAGCATTTTCTGAACCTGGGTGCTGAAAGTGCAGTTGTTTCATTTCCCCTTTTAAGATTCTTTGTGCTGCAGTGTTTGCTTTTCAGATGCAGAGCAGGGATGTGTGCCTGTAAGAACATCAGTGTTTTCAATGTTTTTTTTTTCTTGGAAGAAATGTCATGTCTGTGGTTCTCTCTCTTCCCCCAGCCATATCCGGGCAGCCTGAGATTGCAAGATTGCAGTTTGGTCCAGCAGAGAGACTTTAAGGTTCCAGTCCTGCAGACCAAGCTGAAGCAATGAGCTGTGATTGCAGGTTGGGAAGCAAAGAAAGCTCTGTGAGAAAAAAGAAGGATGATCCTAGGCAATATATTGGGAAGGATACACTGGGATAGGGGGTGGTGGCAGGTGAGGAGGCTGCTTCTGCAATGGAAGGCTTGCACCAGGACTCTCTGAGTGCACACTCCTCTGTGCCGCTGATTTCCAGTGTGATGTCTCAGCGAGCAAATCTCTGGCCTTGGTGTCTAAAATGGGAATAATTGTGGGCTTTTGCTGTCTCAAGAAGACTTGCAAAAATCTCTCTTCACCTTAGGTTCCTGCAGGTTGCAGGAGAGGTCACCTGAGGTTCAGGATGAGGGCAGGATGAGTGAAAAGGAAGAGAACATTGGGAACAGGTGAAGAGAGAAGGGCAGAGTGAATGGGAGGAGAGGAAAAGACTGATGCAGCTTCAGAAACCATGAAAGGGACTGTTCAAACAGCTGTAGGTTACCTCACATGGGGCTTATTGCACATTTTTAGTGCTGAGCTTGCTGCTGAATGCTCCTGCCTGCCAGGGAGAGGTCTGGGCAGCCTCTCCCATGGGTAGCAAGGGGAAGGGAGCAAAAGCCTGGAGGATGTGGGCTGATCTGCTGCAATGGTGGGGAGAGTGTCCAGCATCCTCCCTGCAATTTCCTGAGCTGGGGCAGGTCCAGGTACTTGGGGAGGGAGCTTCTGCTCTTGCTGTATTATTTCTTGCTTCCAGTGAGGAACCACTGGCATTAATAGTGGTGACTGCCTAAACCAGAAGAGCCAGTGGCCTTTCAGTTTTGGCACCACAGGGCTGCAGGAGTGGGTTTTGCCTGGCCAAGACACTGCGGATGGCCACAGCTTTTTCAGAGAGAGCCTCCCCAGTGTGGTCTTGGCTCTTAGAGGAGGTTTAATGTGGTCTCCTGCAGGAAAGGCTGTCTCTGAAAATATTTCAATAGACTTAAAAAGTATTAATCCCTCTGGATGCCGTGTAGAGGCTGCTCACACAGGCTTGGCCCCTGTTTGACAGCTGGAAGTTGTTCTCTTTTCCCCTCTGTCCCTTGTGTTTGCTTAAAGGGAAATGCTGTATGGCTTCCTACTGCAGCTCACCCAAACACCCTACAAACTGCAGTTTATGGTTGTAGCAGCTTGAGACGCTGGTAAACAAAAGAAATTAGTTCCTACAACTAAGGAATGCTGGCAGTGAAGTGGTGAACACCGCAGGGATGCCTGTCTATGCTGCCTTGCCTCATACTTTGCCTCTCAGGGCAAATGATTTCCATAGGTCTCAACAGAGTCAAAAGACAATCCCTGTGCCAGAGAGGGCCACTTCAGTGGGGTGACAAGAGCCAAGTCATGGGTCCTGCATGTCCATTCCTTGCTCCTCACCCTCTGGCCCATCACCTGGTTGCTGCTCCTCTGGGGCTTTGGTGGTTAATACCTGAAGAAGAGGACCTCTTTCTGTGGAGGAGGAGTAAGTCCTCAGGCTGAAGAGGTTGGTGAGGGAAAACTGTCCTGAGAAACAGTGTGCTCTGCCAGAGCCCCTAACAGCTCACAGGCCTTGGGTGTTTTCCCCAGGACAAGTTGCATTTTCCAAAGGAAATGCGGCTCTAGGGACAGTGTACCTCTCTCCAAAAGTGTAGAGCTGCAAAGCGCAGTGAAGAGAGGAGCTTATACATCTGAAAGGTGAATAGGAGAGGCGTGAAAGGGATAAGAGAGATGACAGGGTAATCAGGTGGGAGAAGTCCTGCTCGTACCCCATGAGAAGCTCTGTAGTTTGAGTGTGTGTTTTCTGTTTGATGGGGAAAACCCAGTGGCAGGGTAGAAAAAGCAGGGGAACCTGGAATTTTTCTGGCCTTGCAGGGCGTGTACTCTCTCATCCATAAACTACAGAAGGAGACAATATGATCAGGAATAACGTTCTGCCAAGTCTGTTCCCCTGGGCTTGTCTGTTTTTCCTTACCTTCAAAGCTATTTGTAAGGCAACACTCGAAGTTTCACCTCCCTGTTAAGTGTTCTTTGCCACGCCCAACACTTACATTGTTTTCCTGATAATGGGACAAACCTTTGGGGCAGACTTCCTTCCCCCTTCTGATGTAATGTGTGTCTTGGCTTTCCTTGCTGGTGCACTTTGGAAATTATTGAAGACATTTGTGATTTTTGGAACTGAGGAGCAAATAAAACACCGTGATCAGTTTATTAATACCCTGTCAAGACCTCTGTACGTTATGGGAGGAGAAGCACTCAATCTGCTTGTTGCTGCTTCATTAGATTGGGGTGGTTGAGGTGGAGCACAGTCATTGGACAGCTGTCTGCTCAGTGACTCTGACTTCCTGGGCTTTGCCATAGCATCAGCCTGCATTTCTGTATTGCTTGCAGAGCAAGGAGATGGTTTCCTCACAGCACAGCTGAAGCAGGGAGAGCTTTGCTGTCTTTTTTTTTTTTTTTTTTTTTTTTTTTTTTTTGAGGAGATAGCCCTCCTCATTTTCTAGCAGCTCTTTAGTTTGGGGCTTGGCTGGGAGTTTGAGGTAAGTGCCCTTCTCACAAGCATCCCAAACCAAAGGATTCTCAAGGGGAAGATAGGGCCCTGTGGTCGTGGTGGTGGTGATGAGACTGTGAGTTTGGGCTGTGTTGAGTCTCTGCTAGAGATTTCCCCTGTGTCTCAGAGGCCTGGTGAAAGTGGCTCCAGTCTTGAGTATCTCTGTGTTAAGGAAATTTCGCTCTCTGACCACCCAGAGGCCACTCTGTCAGTCACACTCCCACCACCCCAGGCTGGGATAGAGGCCCTTTCACAGTGGCTGCTTGCATTAAGCTGATGCGTGCCTTGCCTGACTCCCCACACACCCCACATTTGCAGTCAGACAGGTTTTCCTCACTGGCTGGATCTCAGGATTCCCATAGCAGAGTCCCAGAAGCCTGGACCCTTTAAGTAATTTAATCAAGGTGCAGTGACACCATAACAGCTTGAATTGATGCCTTCATGGGGACTCCCTGCACTGAGGAATCCCTGGCCTTTTATACCCTCCCAGTCTGTGTGCCCCTTCCAGTTGTGATATTTAGTCTGAGGCCTTCTGACTGCTTATTTGGCTTCTCAGAGTCTCTGGGTGACCAGCCACCCTTGGGTGCCACAGGTCTCCATGCCCTTTGCTGGGCAAGGCCCCTTGCATGTGGCTCCAGCCACCACCACAACCTGCAACTCCACTGCAGCTGCTCACCAAGCTGCCCCTTGTGTTCCTGGACATCTGCACTTGGAGAGAGTCAGGCATCAGCCCTGGGAAGTGGGCAGTCCAGCATGCACTGGGAGGACTCACTGGAAGCTGGTTGTCACCTGGCTTGTGCAGCTCCAGGAGGAGCTGGGGCGGCTGGATCTTGCAGTGAGTGTTGCCTAGCAGAATGGGATCCCTGGGGCAAGGAACACACAGCACCTGCACAATGCAGCTTTCCTCAGCTCACCCTGGCTGCTCCTGCCTGGTTTCAGTGCCTGCTGCCCCAGCTCCTTCTGTCTGAGCTGATGTTTCCTCTGCCTTACCCAGCTCCTCTGCCTCCTTTACCTGTTTGCAGGCTGAGGGTCACGACTGCCCAAGCCCTGCTCGTGGTATGAGTAGGACCTCATGGAAGTCAGTGTGATCTGGCATAGGTCCATGGGTCAAAGCCTGCAGAACACCCCTTTAGTCCCATGGTGGCAAACCAGATGAATTTTTCTTTTCTAGCACCCAGGAGTGTGCTCTGGAAGCGGGGTGTGCCTGGTTCCTGCAGCACCAAATGCGAGACAGGCAGCCACAGCCCACAGGAGTTGAGAGTCGGCGTCTCTGGCTGTAAACAGCAGTTCAGCACTGGTTCCTAAATGGCCTGTAAGTACTTACACCCATGTGGGACTGGGACTGAAGGTTGTGGGGCAGCAAGAAGCACAAAACCAAGAGCACTTTTTGCAGTACAGTGGGATGCACTGGCCTCAGGGCCCAGCAGTGCTGCAGGAATATCTCTGGGTCAGACACTGTGGATATCAATATGTCCTTTACTGCCCCTGCTTTTTGGTGATAAGAAGCAAAAAGCAGGGGCAGTAAAGGACATATTGTTGCACTTGGCCCATCTCTGATAGGTTTATGTTGGCCAGAGCATTTCATTAGGACATTCAATGCAGTGTATGAAATGAGACAAGAAACATGTACTCATGTTGCCATGGGTGAAAACATTGCCTCTCAACGTTGTTGCAGGATTACTGAAGCATCTCTCCTGCTTCCCCCACACACAGCCCAGAGCTGTCTTTACCTTTTCCCATTCTTCTTGTATAAATGAAATGAAAATGGCATTTCTGCACATCTGTGAGATGGTAGGTGGGTACCTGGAGCAAGCAGAACGTCCTACCCTGCTGACAGAGGGGATCGCTTCTTTTATTGTTTCCCCACCATTTTGTTATGTATTTACAAGCCTCTGCCACATCTTATCTCTCTCATTGTGCACTCACACTGGAAACCTTGAGATAAACCTGAAAACGCCCTGCTTTATTATGTTGGCATTTGTGACTTGTGGGTGGCAGGTTATGTAATGTGGGTTTGTATCCACTCAGTTACAGTGATTAGCTATCAAGTGACTGGGGTTATTTTTGCTTTTAAAAGCAACAGAGATCTATAGTGGGCCCCCCCAAAAGACAGAATGTGTTTGTTCCCCTTTGATTGTTGCTGACTGGCAGCAATTCTTTATGACTTGCTCTGTGTTTTGAACAGTGTCCTCCTTCTCACAGAGCTCCTGCCTTTGTACCTATTCTCTGAAATAACCCAATGGCCTGGTGCTGTGAAATGCAGGAGTGCTGCTCTGGCTTATTATGCATTTCAAATGCATCTGCATGCTCTAGTCTTACAAAAGATGTATGATTCTCTTAATGTGGTAATTTTGTCCTTCCTTACATTCATGTTCTCTGGTGAAAGCAACTTCAGGAGGAGCCTGTAACTTTGCTTGGCAGCTGGAATTAAGATGTCCATATTAAATGAACCTTGAGCAAGCAGCAGTATATGTTTGGTGAGCTGCCTGCTGTAATTGAAGTGTGTACATTAGGGGAACGGAAGCTTAATTGGTTGAGGGTGTATAGCGGGGTAATGGTAAAAAAAGCAGAGCAAGCAGCTGACAGTCTAAGCAGATTTAGACATAAAAATGGAACTGGAGATGAGTAAGCTTGCATTGAGAGAAATTCTCAAGGCACACACCGGGACACTGCTAATGTGAAACTTTTTTCAGCTCTGCAGCCTGACTCAGATGGCAGCAGGAGCACACCTCAACAGGGGTTTTGCAGTTCTGGTGTGAGAGGTGTGTCAAGAGGGGCTGGAAAACCACATGTGAGCTTTGGAGAAGGTGGGCTGGGTGTGATTACTGAAAATGTTTTGGTTGATTTTGTGAATCCATTGCACCATGAGGGCTTTCTGTACCTGCCTCTGCAAGCCTCAGTGATGGAAGACCAATGGCTGTGGGAAATTACCAACTGCCTCTTGGATGCAGCATGGTTATTTGGGAGAACATGGGCTGGCAGAGATTGCTGTTGTTGCCAGCTGGAGTTGACTGCTCAGATCTGGCATCACTGGACATGGCAGCAATGCAGAACAGAGCTGTGGAGAGGAAGTTTGGCTATATGTCATCCCTGTGGAGCAATTAATTGTCAAAGAGTTTGTTTCTACATTTTCCATAAAGAATTTTGGTACTTTTTCCTTTCACTCTTGGCACTTTACTTTGGCTAAACTAGTGTGGTGCTGCAAGAGAGGATGATGTTTGGGTTCCTTGTTCTCTTGTTCCTGTCTGCTTTCAGAAGTGCACAGAGGTCTCCCAGCTTGAAGATACAAACACTGGGGACATTGCTGAAGGCTGACCCAAAGGCAGCTGCTCAGAATGATGTCTGCTGAACACTAGTGCAAAGCTAGGCAGGTTTGGCACATGTTCAGGGTTTCTCCTTTGGAAGAAGTTGGGATTACATGTGATTTTGTTCCTGGCACCTGAATAACAGAGCAGGGAATAGTGAGGAATGTGCAGGAGCTGAGCCGTGTTTTTAAACATCCTCTGCCCACGTGGGGAGGCTGAAACATATCCAAGCCATGGCCAGCATTAAAAGGTGTTGCTGTTTGGGGACATGGAGGAAAGGGACCCTTCTTTCCTGTTTTTGATATTTCATCTGTCAGATGCAGGTGGCTTCTTTCTTTCTAGCTGGCTGCAGTTAGGGTCTCTGAGCTATGGAGCTGGCTTCCCATCAGGACACTGTGCTCTGCACTGATTGCTCATTTAATATGCAATGATTTCAGATGTCATTTTCTGTCAGTGGCTGATGGAAGGGGACTCAGTGTGGCACAGTGTGAATATTAAACAGAGGGCTGTTTTCCAAGGAGGTGGGTCTGTAGCCATATTGCTCTGATTCTGAGGAGGTTGGGCACTAGCCTTGGCCTTGCTCCATTTTAGAGCTCAGCACAAAACAGCAGCTATCTCGACAGAATTCTCACATTTCCCCACTTCTGGTGTGGAGTCCATGTCCTTGTGTGCTGCCTCTCTGCTCTGCCTGGGGGAAAACCCTTGCCTCCTCCCTCTGTGCACGACAGGCAATGCTGAAATAGCTTGTGAAGGCTGCTGCTTCCATGCTGGGAGGTGGAGGAGCTGCAGCAACCCAATATGAGGACAGGTATTATAGCTACTGTTTGCTTTTATTGTGTAAATGAAACTTCTGTGCCTTTCCAAGGTGAAGGGTAAATAATAAGATGTGCCATCCCCTGACAGGAAAGAATTGTGTTACCTTGGCTCAGTCCAGCCACCACCAGAGACCAGAGGAGGGTTGAGCACAGCAGTAATTACCTTGCAGGGCAGACAGGGGCTGGAATAGGAGGTGGTGTTACCTGCCTGCTCCCTTCAGCCAAGGCAGGAGGAGGGAATTTGGCCACAGTTACCACAGTTGTGGGGGTGCTGGCACTTGGGCACTGTGCTGCCAGAGGCTGTCAGGGACACGGTTCTGTGGCAGGTGGGGCAGCTGCCACCTGGAAGTGGTCCTTGGGATTGCTGTCACAGGTCTCCCAGTGCCACCCAACACCAGCTAAGGAATGCTGCTGCAGTGCTGCTGAGCAGCAGGAGGAAAAGGCAAGGGCAGCACTCTATGGAATAGCTGCAAGCACAACAGCAGGAGCTGTGTGGGTTAGAGAAATGTGAGATGCTGTGTCTCCTGTGCTGGAGGAGAGGAATAAAAGTGAGATGGGAAATCTAGTCCTTCTTGCTGGTAATTTCTTCTGATCTGTTCACTGTGCTAAAGATCTGTATGCATACTGGAGCGGCTTTTAAATCAGCATGCTTAATACTTGCATCATTTCATGCTCCTTGTCTGCAGTTCTCTCTGCTCCCAGGTCAGAGAAGAGACCTTATCTGCCTGCTTTTCTGTCTTTTGAAGTTTGGAATTCAGCCTTACTCCAGGCTGTCTGTACAAACAGCACCAAATCATGGTCTTGTGGCTTTGTGCCAGTGAGGTGTGACTCTGGGCACTGCCAGGGTGTTGTTTGTACCCCTGCTCGGCCATTTGCAGGGAACACAAGATAGCTGACCTGTAGAGGTGAGAGTGCCATGCCTTCTGCAGGGTGTGGGGAGCCTCACTGCAGCTCTTCAGCCTCTGTCCCAGGGAGGCAGGGCAGGAATCTGTGCCTGGGGCCCTGAGCAGTCCAGCCAACGTGTCCTTGGCAGCTTGGGGTGCCTTGGGGGAGCTGGGGGCTGCTGTGACATGATGAGGGTGCTGACTCTCTTCTGGCTCTTCAGAGCAGGGAGCAGACCATGGCTCTGTGCTGCAGGTCAGGTGTAGGAAGGGCAGGGGAGTTGAGAGGGGGAGAATGACAATGTGGGTCCTTTCTTCTGTAGGGCAGAGGGATGGGTCATGGCTTTAAGGGCCTGGATGAGGTAATTGAGCTGCAAATGCAAGAAGGCTCGAGGGAGAAGCTGCCATCTCTAAGCTGTCCTGGCACCCCAGGGTGCCTCACTTTCTCCCTCATGCCATGTGGGTGCTGGTGGGGAATGCCTGCCCCTGCAGCAGGGAGGGGGGCAGAGCACAGGGGCACAGGTGCTGCTGCCCTGGTGAACGTAAAGCTGGAGCTGTGAGCCTGCTGTTCCCCCCTCTCTTTGTGTCTCTTGGCTGTGCTAGTGCCTGGAGGAACATTTATGGGGGAGGACAGAGCATGAGAAAATACTTGATCCATTATCAAAGGACTCTCATGGAGACGTAGGACTCTGTGTGTCCGCAGCACAGCAGCGCTTCTGAATTGCACATATTACAGGAACAGCCCCGGCATTCCAGATGCTCGTCCAGCATGATCTTGCCTGGAGGACAAACGCTGTTCCTCGGGAGGCGCTGTCCGCAGCATCCTCACGCCGCATGCAGGATTTCACCGTGCCTGCATGTCAAGGGCTGATGCTGCTGGCAGCCTCATCCCGGCTCCCGACAGCGCTGGGAGCCGGCGCTGGAGCTCGGCTCCGCTCTAGATGTGGCCAGACACTATTTTTAGCTGCTTGCTGTGGCCAGGATGGGAGCTGGTCGTGCCCTTTGTGGAGATGATGCCAGCACGGGCATCCCTCTCTTTCCGTGCTGCAGCTGAGGCAGTGTGTGTGGAATCGATAATGATCCCTGGCAGGAGGCTGCCTTGCCTTGTGCGGGTGGGAAGTAGCAGGGAATCAGAGCTGCAGGTCTTGTGGTCACCTCGCACAAAATCCTTGAGAGAAGTGCTTTGAAAACCGCTCAGATTCTGTAGGTGTGGTTGAGAAGTCTCCCGCTGCAGGGCTCAGTGCCTGGGTTGTTCCAAACCTCGTGGAGGATGCTGCCTGCGGGCACAGCTTAACCCCTTGTGGCCATGAGCAGCTCGGTACCTCGGCACTGCTGTAGGATGCCCTTGCTGCTCCCAGAAGAGGGGGCTGAGGAGGGTGGGTGCCTCAGCCCTCTGTTTTTACTTTGTTCTTTGTTTCTAGCAGGTATGGATGGGAAGAAATGCAGCGTGTGGATGTTTTTACCTCTTGTCTTCACCCTGTTTACATCAGCTGGATTATGGATAGTGTAAGTTATCTCCTGCTGGTTATCTGGAAGGCTGCTTCTCACTAAGGAGAATCTTTTGGGGATG
The DNA here is from genome assembly GCA_020466415.1 of Ammodramus savannarum pratensis. NCBI lineage: Eukaryota > Metazoa > Chordata > Aves > Passeriformes > Passerellidae > Ammodramus > Ammodramus savannarum. The sequence goes on along the minus strand of JAHXMQ010003319.1, from coordinate 34,837,349 downwards.
CTCTGCCCTTGAGCTGCTGTGGGGCTGGGAAGGCACATGACAGGGGCAGGGGCCAGTCTGTGCCACTTCATGGCTTGAAGCATCACATTTTTATCCCTGAGTTTCTGTGCTCCCCAGGCCAAGCTGCTGACCTTGCTTTCTTCCTGGTGTGTGCTACTGGGAGCTGCCTTAAAAGAGACAGCCAAAAATGTAAAATTTTCCTTTAATTACATTTTCTTTGAATGACTCAGCAGAGCTCTTGGAGAAACACTTAAGCCCTGCGTTGGGGTAGAAATTCAAAATCTGCAGCATCCAGCAGCATGCTGAAAACCTGCCAGCAGCTTAATGCTGACACCTCACTTTCTCCCTCATGCTTCTTACCAAAATGCACACAAGACATGCACTTCCCTGAGCTGGGCTCTCTCCAAGCATGCAGGCAGATGACTGCAGCATGAATTTGGGAGTGCAAAATGTGTGATCAGCAGCTGTGCTCAGGCTGAGGAGCAGTTGTGTTATAGGATGTGGCTTTGGCCATGGTCTGTGGATGCTGTTTTTCAGCAGCAGGGGCAGCTTAAGCCTTTTGTCTGACCTCTACTGCTTGCTGTTTTTCTCATCCCATCCCCTCTCTATTAAAACAGCTTTTGTGGATGGACTACCATAGTAAACCTGATGAATCAAAGTAAAAATGAAAACATTCCCCTGGCTGTTTGTTTTTAAAGCAGCTCAGTTCAGTGACCCTGTTTGTCTACTCAACCATGCAAACCAGATGCAACACAAAGGAAAGCACATGGACTGAGAAATAATAAAACTGCCTGCTTGGGCAGAGGAAAACACAGGATCCTCCAACAGATCCTGCCAGTGGGCTTGAAACACTTAATGTGTTGTTTGAGTGATATTTGGAATGGAAGCTAGGATGAGGTATTACACTATTTCCTTATTTTCTTTTCCCTTTTTCTTGACAGGTACTTTATAGCAGTGGAAGATAACAAAATTCTCCCACTAAGTGTACCAGATAGGTAAGAGCTGTTTGTGGGTTTTATATTCAATCACTTGTTTCTTTGAAATAATAAAACAACAACAGCAAAATGGGAAAGAAAACCTTGAATCCTTATCCCTGTTCCTGTGTCTCTTAGGAAACCTGGTCCCAAAAGACCGCCTTATATAAGGTAAATGAATTATTTTCTTCCAAGTACTGCTCTGGTTCATGTGTCTCTATTTATGTGTCTCTGCCATCCTGGAGTTACAATGATACACTTTATATTTTCAAGTATTGCAGGTGATGCACCTCCTGCAAGCTGTGTGTTTAGTCAAGTCATGAACATGGCAGCATTTCTAGGTAGGAACCACAACTGGAGTTTCTTTCATTCTGTTTGTTTTGAGTCACTAAAACATAATTAATATCCTGTACATACTCTTCTTGAATGTGATGATGTGAAACCTTTTGAACTGTATGTTTCACTGCTGCTTCTTCCTATTGCAAAGAAAGAAATGTGACAGGGGAAATGCAACCTCCAGACTGCAAATCTGTGTCGTGGGAGGCATGATGGTAGGTGACTGTCTTGACCTTGCTGATCATGAAATGGTTGAGTTTAGAACTTCTGCTGTAATGAGAAAAAAGGAATTTAGGGAATCAAGGCAGAATTGATCTCCTAAATTTCAAGAAAGCAAGCTTTAGGCTCTTCAGGGAGGTACTTAGCAGAATATTTCAGGAATCTGCTTTTGAGGGCTTAGGTGTCCATGAGTGCTGGTCAGTGTTTAAGAACCACCTTTTAGAAGGACAGGAGCAGGCAACCCAGCTGTGTGGGATTGTGTTTAAAGAGGGGGACAGAAGCCCAGCTTGGCTTAAGAGGAGAAAGCCATTATGTGCTCTGTGGAAGAGGTTAGGCTTTGCAGGAAGATTGCACAGCTGTGGTTTGTATATGCAGGGAGAAAACAGGAAAGGCCGAAGCTCAATTTGATATAAAACTGGCCAGAGTTGTTTCAGACAACAAGAAGAGTATTCTTTAAGTATGTCAGTGGCAAAAGGAGGCCTAAAGAAAATGTTGGACAGATACTTGTTAAAGGCTGTAACCTGACTAACAGGGATGAAGAAGAAGAGAAGGTATTCAATGCTTTTTCTGCCTCAGTCTTTAATAAAATGCAGATAGGCCTTGGGTTGTCCAGCCCTCTGGGTTGGAGGACTGCAAGTGTGGGACAGTCTGTCCATTTGTGAGCACTGGAATTGTCAGGGGCCAGATGTGTCAGCTGAATGCCCACAAGTCCCTTGGTCCTGGATGGAATTCATCCCAGAATACTGAAGGAGGTAGTGGATGTTAGGACAGGACCCCTCTCTATCATCTACCAAATGTCTTGGGATTCTTGAGAGGGCCCTGTTGACTGGAAGCCAGCCAGTGTTATTCCAGCCTGGGAGAAGGGCATGAAGAAACACTCTGAGACCTACAGACCTATTGGTCCAAACTCAGTTCCTGGAAAAATGATGGACAAGATGATGTGGACACATTTAAAGAATGATGCAATCACCAGGCACAGTCAGCGTGGGCTCACAAAGGGAGAGTCCTGTTTAAGAAGTTCAGTATCCTTCCATAATAGGGCCACACACCTGGTGGATGAAGGGAAGGTGTTGGATGTAGCTTTTCTGGATTTTAATAAGGATTTTGACACTGTCCCTCAGCAACCTTCTGGAGAAGTTGTGCACCTGTGAGATGATCAGGTTCACAGTGCACTGGGTGAAGAAGTGGCTGAAGGGCAGGGCTCACAGGGCTCTAGAGAAGCCCCATCTGGCTGCCATGCAGCCACCAGTGCTGTCCCTCAGGGCTCAGTTTTAGGGCCAGTTCTGTCCAATATTTTTATCAATGATCTGAATGAATGATGTGAAGGCACCATGAGCAAGTTTGGTGGTGATCCCAAACTGAGAGGTGCTGTTGACTCTCCTGAGAAACCAGGTGCCTTCCAGAGAGATCTAGATAGCTGGAACATTGGGCAGTGATTAATGGGATGAAATTAAGCAAGTGTAAATGCTGTATCCTGCACCTGGGACAGAGTAACACTGGGCTCAAGTATAAATGGGAAGAGGATGTGGAAAGGGAGGTGTGGATCTCTTCCTCCTGAGATCCAGTGACAGGATATGGGAATGGTTCAAAACTGCTCCAGGAGGAGTTTAGACTGAACATTAGGAAGCATTTTTTTACTGAGAGAGCTGTCAAACACTGGAATAGGATTCCTAGTGAGGTGGTTGATGCCCCAAGCCTGTACTGTTTAAGAAGTATCTGGACAATGCCCTCAATAACCTGCTTTAACTTTTGGTCAGCTCTGAGTTGGTCAGGTAGCTGAATTTGATGATTGTTGTAGGCCCCTTCCAACAGAAAGAATTTATTGTGTTCTTATCTCTACTTTGTGGGTAAAGTCAGTCTTTCCTCTGCTGTATTTGTGTACTTCTGAGAGCTCCTTTTAGCTTGTATCTCTGACCACCTTAGTTATGTCAAAGCTAAAGGAGAGGAAAACTACAGAACCATGCTAGAAGTGTGGGAATTACTGAAATTGAAAGTACCATTGTTTTGTTGGGAATGCTTTTAATCCCCTTTTGTCATTCCCTTCAGGTTTTAGAAAAAAATCACATCATTTCAGGAGTCTGTATTGCAGATACAGAAATTAAAAACTTCTTATATGTGTGTTTGAGTAGTCACAGGTGGCTGTCCCAAACAATTGCCTGGGGGTGGAAAATAGAAGTTCTTTTTTGGGGGTGGAACAAAGTTCAAATTTTGAAGGATTTGGAGTGGATTGATTCACTAGAGTAATTGTGAGAGAGTAAAATCAACTGTTTTTGCAGTTTGGGTAATTTTCACTTACAGTGCCCTTATTTTCCTAATCCATGTTTTCAGTATTATATATTATTATATATAATATATTTTCGATATTGTACCAGCACTTTTGTGGAAAGTGCAGGTCTAATTTGCTAAGGTGAACTATTTACAACAGTATGAGTTACTTGCTGTTGATTTGAGCATGAGCATAAGAAGGTGTTTGCCAGCAAGCAAATTTCCCTGTTCAACTAAATTGGTTTTTAGTGGTCTGGCTTGAATCACATCTGAAAGCCAACTGATTGCCTGGCTTTCTGTGTTGTTCCATGCACCATTCACTAGGGAGGGCAAGAATACATTATTTGAGTATCTTCTGGGGTTATGCCATATCATATGGTGTATGATATATCTTATCTATCATGTGTCATATACCACAGTGCATGGGGGAATTGGAATAAATGCTATTCCATTCCTAATGGAAAATTAGTGCAAGATTTTGGCTCATGTTTGTGGCAACAGAACTTGTCCCAGAGGAGGAGAAAAGGCAGTGGATGTTATGGCAAACCCTGAATAGAAGAAATATGTATGGCAAACCCACATAGAAATATGTATGTGCCATTCACATGCTTTTAAATACAAGTGGGGTTTGACATCTGTCCTCCAGCTGAGCTCAGCACTTGTGAGTGGAGTGAAGCAATGCAAGTCCAGGTGCCACTAAGTGAATGCATGGTGTGCATGTGATGGACTGTGTGCTGGGAGCTTCACAGGAAAGCAGGAAAGTGTTCTTTCCCCCAGAAAATTTGCTGACAAAACACAATGAGAAAAGGAAGCCTGGAGCTTGCTGTAGCTGGATTACAAGAGAAATGCTTCCTGTGCTTAATCTTGTCCCCAGTTAAGTAGGAGGGGGCCGTACAGAAGCACAAAGCTTGCCAGCCTGCAGGTAGAAAGAGGAGGAGGAGGCTGAGGGGCCCCAGGCAGGTGTTTGCTGCAGCAGGTTCTCCCTACTGATGTCCCTTGCCTTGTGTTTCCTTCCCAGCGCTTGTTGTGGCTGTCCTGCGCTTCATTCAGCTGAAGCCCAAGGTGCTCACCCCGTGGCTGAACATCAGTGGCTTGGTGGCTCTGTGTTTGGCCTCTTTTGGGATGACCCTGCTCGGCAACTTTCAGGTACTGCTCTGCTGGCTTGGACTGCTCTGTCTGTGATGTGACTGCCCTGCTTTCCTAGCAGCTCTGCTTGGGTCTTTGAGCCAGCTGTGATGTGAGCCTGGCAAAAGCACCAGCCTGTGGCATTCACATTCTCTGAAAAAATCCCTTCGCCCAGGATTCTTCTCCTGGGAAGCTGAGAAGCCTCAGAGAAAAGGAAAACAATTCTTATCTCATTTGCTTCTCCTGTGTTGTGCTCGTGTGGAATGTGTATGGAGATTGTTTACCCACAGGTGATTGTTCCATTGGATTCTGGTGTGAGTTGTTTGACTCTTTGGCCAATTGGGGCCAAGCTGTGTCGGGACTCTGGAAAGAGTCACGAGTTTTCATTATTATCCTTTTAGCATTGAGTAAGTATCTTTTCTGTATTCTTTAGTATAGTATAGTATAGTGTACTATACTATACTATACTATATATAATATAGTATATATCATATAGTATTATAAAGTAATATAATATTATAAAGTAATAAATCAGCCTTCTGAGAACATGAAGTGAGATGCATAGTTCCTCCCTTTGTCAGGGCAGTTTCCAGCTAATCCAATACCAGCCCTCCCTTTACCTGCTCTGCACCTCTGTCTGCCACTTGTGAGCTGAGATGAAGGGCCACAATCACTTTTCCCATGTCTCCAGCAGGGTTTGCACCTGCATGCTTAGACCTGACCTGCTGAGAGCCTCAGCAGGAGCCTCCTGAATCTCTTGAGCCCTGTGAGTCGGCACAGATGGCCCTGGGTAAAAGGGCTGAGCGGGAAGTTGGCAGCCACATCTGTGCAAACAGATGCACAAATGCCCCGACAAATTTAGCAGACAGCTCAGTGTCCTTCTTTTAAAACATGTGTTGCTTTAAATCCACCTCCTGCTGAACCTCAGACCTGCCAGGAGAGGGACACAGCAGAGTGCCAGGATTTCTCCGGATGTGGTGGGTGTGTGAGTGAGGGCCTTCCCATTCCCCCTCTGTCCTGCAACGCTATAGCAACAAACATCTGCCGCATCTGCCACCCGTAGGGGTGGTTGTCCCCTGTGATCACCATTGTGTCTGTCAGGGCTGCATGAAAATTGAGATGTTAGAGTCAGTAGGGCTTGGGTTTGACTCTGATGGCAGGAACTGAGAAAGGCCAGTGCAGGCTGGCTGCTTCCCAATACAGAAATGGTACTTGTTTTGTGAAGGGTGGGGAGGATCTCTTTGGATTGTGCAGTTATTGAAGGAACTTGGTGTCCTTTACAGTTGACTTTTTTTTTTCTTTTTGAATAAGGTGTGAGATAATTTGACTTTTATGAACTTAGTCTTCCTAACTCCACAGCACAACCCCAAAACCCAGGGTCTTGTTTTTTCACAAGAGCTTTCCAGCTAGGAATTATGAAGCCTTTGTAACAGCTTTGTCTACCTCTGAGAAGAGTATTTCTAGTACAGGTACTAGGAAGTGGTTTCAACTTCACTTTCCATTTTTCAGTCTTCACAGCAAATAATTGTAATTTAACAGCAGATGCTTTGAATCTTGCCTGTTTATAAATTCTGATTATTCTGATATCTGATTCTAACTATCCATTCCATATTAGTTACTTAGACCTTTTGCCAAACATGAAAACATGCTGTAATGAGACCTTAATCTATGCCTCTCCCTGCCTGACTGCTGAGCCAAATGTGGCATTAAATCATATTTCTGGAAAATTATACATTGGGTGTTTTAGAGGGACATTACAGCTGTGAGTCCCTTGCAGTGCTGACTATCTTGGGAAAGGCAGCTCAATCCCATTTTTGCCTGAATGATTATTTGGATCTACTCTTGAAAGAAATTCAGGGTAGAGAAGAGGGGAGATATCAGTGGAGGCACAGCAACTGGATTGTTGTCCTATAGATTGAGTCCTATAGATTGTTTGATGGGTATTTGTTAAATCATCAAACAGGATGTTAAATCATCAAACAGGAATTAAGGCTGCAGGGAGAAGTTACAGAGTGGTGGTTTCTTTTCTAGAAAAGCCTCAGAGGCAGAGGGAAAATGGAAATTGTTTGGCTTAAGTCCATGCTGGACTTTCTGAATGAACTACAGCCTCAAGGAATATTTTTGCAGATTCTTGCTAGTTGAACCTGGCTGTCATTTTGCCTTGCAGTGTCGCACAGTCAGAGCCCTGTGAGACAGGGCAGCCCAAGGAACAGGGAAGCACTGGCACTCCAGAGAGGTTGGGTTCATGTTGCCTCAGACCCCAGTGGCCGAGGATTTGGTGTAACTTGCCAAACCAGGATGGGCAGAAGAGGAAATTGGAGGAACTTGCCAAACCAGGAGCATGTATTTGTGTTTTGGCTTGTGCTAGCTCAGGGGAGTGCCAGGGCTGGCACTGAAGATGCACAATTTGCATCCATTGCAGGGAGCTGTGCAGGACCCACAGTGGGTTGTCCTTGCCTGCCCTGGCCATCACTTGGAGCCAAGGAAGAATTTATTTCTGAGCTCTGCATTTGTGAGTCTTGTCAGGGAGCTGTGGAGACAGTCCCCAAGCAACTGCATTTTCCACAGTGCTCTTGGGCTTTGGGAAAAAGATCTGCTTGACTGTGACAGCTGTCAACTCACCTTGGTTATGTTACACCTTACCCCTCTGCCAGAAGAAATGATACAGCATCTCAATCCAGTTAGCTCTCAGATAACTCCTGTTGTGTCCAGGCAATCACTGCTGTATTTGTTCCTAGCTCTCCAATGATGAGGAGATCCACAACGTGGGCACATCTCTGACCTTTGGCTTTGGGACACTGGCATGCTGGATCCAGTCTGCCCTCACCCTCAAGATCAACCTGAAGAACGAGGGGCGGAAAGCTGGGATTCCACGAGTGGCTCTGTCAGCCAGCATCACCCTCTTCGTGGTGCTCTGTATCCTTTTGTCCTGCTCCCCAGGAGGCCAGGTATTGTGTCTGTGCTGCAGCAGCTCTTCTCACACCTGTCCTAGGATCTCAAAGCATTTTGCAATGCTGATCAGTCTGGCTTCATGGCACAATCCTATTTCAGTGCCACACTGTGTAGAGTGATGCTTCCAGATTTCACAGAAAGGGACAGTTTTTCAGGTGATCTAAACAGAAGGAAATATTTCAAAGTGTGTATTGAAAGGTGTTCCCATTGCCTGTGGTGAGTGCAGTGATCTGATCCCGTTCCCACTGAGAAGCTCCTGGCAGGTAGGGGTCCCCAGCCAGGTCCCCACTTGCTGGCTCTGGATGCTCAAGCAAATCCTGACTTCTCTGCACCCGAGTCTTCCCCTCTGTAAATGTTTATCCCCCTGATCTGCCATCAGGAAGCCCTGGTCTGAATAGGAGAGCTGCTGTGCTCCGTGGGCATCATTGGGCACCTGACATCCCTTTCATCTCTAGCATCACATTCACACTCTCCTCATGATGGCTGGATGGGTTGACTTATCCAGGTGACTTTGTTCAGATTTTTTTTCCCTATTGGCTTTCAAACTGGTCTGTGTCTCTGCTCCCACGTGTTCTCCTTGATTTCCCTCTTCCAGATTTCATCCTTATGGCCCAGGGCATTCACATGTATGCTTCCAGGATCCAGTGGGGCCTAGTGATGTGCTTCCTGTGCTACTTTGGCACCTTTGCAGTGGAGTTCAGGCATTACAGATTTGAGATAATTTGTTCTGAGTACCAGGAAAACTTTCTGAGCTTTTCTGAAAGCTTATCAGAAGCCTCTGAGTACCAGACAGATCAGGTGTAGCCTGTGCTCTGGCAGGGGGGGAGGGGGGCAGGTGGGGTCTCATGGGTGAGACATGACCTCATTTACAATTTTTTTATGAGTTTCTTTCCATGTGCAATCATGATGGCATTGCCAAAGGGCCCTGAGGGTGGCTGTCTCACTTAAAGCCAAACAAACAGAGGAGTGGATCCATCTCAGTGGCAGCGTGACAGTGCACAAGCTGCTTAGTGTGTGCCACCAGTGACTCTTTCTGGGTGGCTCTGTCACACTGCTGTTGCTCAAAACATTCAGCAGCCCCTCTGAGGCTGGTCCTGCTCAGCCCACCCTGCAGAGAAGGAGCTGAAGGAAGCAGACTTTTCCTAACAGCAAGTCTTCAGGAGCTACCTGCTCCCGAGTCACCAGACTGCATCTTCCGTGTGTTTCCCAGGCTGTTTTCTTTGCTGCCAGCCGGGGGAGCTTGGTAGGGGGAGCAGCAGCAGCTGTTTCTCCAGAACCTGGAATCAGACACAGAATACCCCAGTGGACTGGCTTTCATGGCAAGCAGGCAAAGCAGCCAAATCTGGGTTTGGAAGGATCTGTGCTGTGATCCAGAAGTGAGACTTGGCTGGTGCTGCCTTGTGGCCAGGCAGATCATCCCCAGGCTGGAGGGGTGACACTGGGATGCTGTGCTTGCCTTCCTGGTGGGCACTGCTGGCAGTGAGGTGCTGAATTGAGATGAGAACATCTGTGTGCCCTGAAGACAACCCAGAAGAGGCTGCTTCTTCCATGTGTAGTGCTTCCACCACACATTGTGTATAGTATTTCAAAAGCTTTTTTTATTTTTTTATGTTCACTGAGGGGGAAAACATTGTGTTAGAGACATCAAGCTTGTCTGCCACGAGAACAGTACCAGTGCTTCTGGGCATAGGGTTTGGTTTTGCTCCTTGTGCAAGCCAAACTTCAGATATGCTGGTTTGGGCTTTGGGCTCTGGGCCCCTCAGTGTGGCCAGCTGTCCTGAGTGGAGCCTGCTGCAGGATTCAATGGGCTTCCAGGGTGCCAGGAGGGAGTTCTGGCACAGAGGCTGGCTGATCTGCCTGAGAGCTGGAGGTGCAAGAGGGGAACAGCAAAACCAAAAGCGCTTCTCCCTCCCTAAAGGGAGATTTTCAAACAGAAGGTCTGTTTTCAAAGGAGGTCAAAACCTGATGGCTCCTATTTTCCTACACAAATCAGGCTCAGCTTGGGTTTACATCTTGTCTGAGCTGCAGGAAAACAAGCAGAAATTAAAATAGTAGGAAAAGGTGCTTGAAGGGGAACTCGTACTGCTCTGTGGCATTTCTGACAGAGAAAAGGCAAAAGGGCATTCAGTCTTCTGCAAAGGTCACAGGCCTCTCCTGAGAGGAGAAACAGTTGAGACAAACTGTGTGTTAAATAGAAAGCTTTCAGCCAGCCCTTTCTTTTCTGTGCACTAAAACTTGTTCTCAGGCAGCTGTTACAAATCCAGAGGATTTTTGGCCAACAGAGGGTTGTTGTGGATTGCTGAAGGCTTCCTCCTTGTAGCAGTGTCATGAGTGGAAAGCTTTTCCCAGGAGGATGTGCTGAGAGTGGCCAAGGACACAGCAGTGTGAGGTGCCAGCTCCCATGGGGCTCATCCAGGAAGCTCCTCCTGGGCAAGGGCAGGAGGGGACAGTCTGGAGAACATGCAGGTGGGATCCTCTTGCACTGGCACACACTCAATCCATATGGAGCACAAAATAGCAATTTGTTGTAAGGGTGTTTTACTGTAAATAGTCCACTGTGTCTTTTTTTCCCTGATTAATCAATACTTTCAGTTTTTTATTTTAGCTTTTGTAATTTTATCACAGAAAAAAAAAAAAAGATTATGTAGTTATTTGCTTTCCTTTTGCTCCTTTTCCTACATGCAATCCAAACTGAATTTCAGGTTTTTAGTGACAATTCTGTACATTTCTTAGAGTATTTCTAACAGCACATTTCAGTACAACTAAATGACAACCAATGTACACTAAAACATGACCACTAAATAAAGTGCTTTTATGGAGAAAGTGAGCTTTATTTTTGTCCCTACCCCAAGCATAGCTTTCTGATGGCAAAGGCAAGACAAAAGGTGAGTATTTATTTACAGTGTAATGATTAACATTATCACTTAAGGAAGCCAGGGACCATTCAGCCATGCAGATACACTTACTGTAACAGCACTAATTAGCAGGCTCTTTCTAGGAGCAGCATCACACCCACTGCACAGCCCAGAAAGGCAGCTGGACTAGCTGCCCCACAGCCTGACCTGCTACTATTAAATTCTTAGAAGAGCCATGCTGGCACCATGTGGTTTCCCCCCCAAGTGCTTGTCTCTTCATTGTACTTTACCCATCAGCCTCCCTCAGCAGGGACAGTGTAGGCGTAGATCAGAGCTCAGGAAGGCAGCAAGCACATCCTATGTTCTGGCTGGCTCTGAGGGCAAACACCCGTGCATGAGGTGCCAGCAGCAGGGACTGGGGAAACAGGATTTCAGACAGGAGTTTCAGACTGCCTCTGACTCCACTGCTACCAGGCATAACCTACCTGTGGCTCTCACTCCTGCACCGAGCCACAACTGAAATCCTAACATGGTCAGGGAGGTAGTACAGCTTCCTTGGCAGGACAAGGCTGCTGCCTTAAAGAAAGGACTGGGGAAAGTGACAGCAGGAACACAGTGTTCACAGGCTTTGAAATAAAATAATAACATTTGCCTTTTAGGTGCTGGGATCAGTGGTGCTAAGACAGGAAGGCTAAATGCTGTGATGGAGTGAACACAATGAAAGCAAAGGTGTATTTTTATTTACTACATTAGGAAAAGCTCCATGACCATCTGATCTACATCGGCACAATTTAGGTGAGGTGGAAAGGTCAGGGGTTTAATTCTCATCAAATGCAGCAGGATGTCTGCCCTCAGGAGCAGTTTGTCAAGGTCTGCTCACAGCTGACCAGTGCTATGAATGTGTGACTGGGTGATCTTGGCTGGAGGAGCTCTGTGGGTCAGTGCTGAGATACTTCAGAAATGCTGTCAAGCTCACTTTGGGCTTCAGACAGTTGTATCCCATAGCCCAGCACCATGATGCAGCAGTGAAGTGTGTTCAGAATTTCATTTTTAAAGCTGTATTTATATATACTTGACTTCATTCTAGGTAGGCTGGCTGTGGAGCTCTAAGCAGCCTCCATATACTAGTTGTGCTGTTTTGTACCTAGAGCTGCTGCAGACACAGCCAAGGTATACATTGTTCCTTGTCTAAAGAGCCTGCCTGCAGCAAGGGCTGGCTTCTTCTGTGGCAGCCCAATTCTACTGTACTATAGCCCACAGATGGCATTTCCCTTTGGGATCCTAACTGTGAATGTTTTTGACTTAGCAGGAATCCTATCTGCAGGGAGAAGCTCACATATCCCCCCATGGTCCTCAGTGCTCCCTCTGGGACAAGGGGACAGGAACCTTGTTTGCAGACTGCTTCTAACAATGACAGAGCTCACAGTGGGGAATCTCAGCACCAGATTTCAGCGGATGAGTCTGGAGGAAGCATTCCCTTAGCTAACTGCTAGCCAGGAAAGGGGAGGAACAGCAGGGCTCATGGGTGCTGCTCCCTGCCCTGTTCCCAGCTCCAGCTGGCAGCAGGCCTCTGTCCTACTGCACCAGGGACCCCACACCATACTCTCCATCCATACCTGCCTGCACGAGGCCCGAGACATAATGTGGATTTGGTTTGAAATTCTGATTATGGACAAAATGACCTAACATTTCACAAGGACAATTAGGTGAAGTCTTTTGTGCGTGCACCGCTTTCCCTAAGTGGAGGAAGGCAAGAACAGTTCGGTGAAAGAGGAGATGAGGCTGTAATAGGATTTCTCATCGTCCGTCAGTCCCGCGTTGCCCGGTCTGATCACCACAGCCACATGAGTGTCTGCCTCCTCGGCTGCATTGGCTTCTGAAACAAACAGAGAGGGGACAGTGGAGGGGACAGCCCTTACTGACCTCTTCACTGCAGGGTCCCTGAGGCTTGAGGGTGCCCCAGAACACTCTAGTGCTTTTAAAGGCTGAGACCTAGAAAGCAGCGTTTGCACGTGGCAAGGCTCTAGAGAGGAACCAGCTCCTCGCAGACCTGCTGTGGATGGCTGCAGCTGCAGGAATGGACAGGAGCTGGCTGCCTCACCATCCCCTCCCCTCTGCCAGCTGATGGCTCTCCAAAGCTCCTTGCAGGCACCACACACCATCAGCTCGATTCCTGCTCCATCAGCTCGATTCCTGTCATGAGGCTGTGGTCAGCCTGTGGCATTTGTGAGTCAAACAGCCCCTTCCCCAGTCACTTCTCACAAGCTCCTTTTTGCTCCCTGAGCACAAAAGGCCACTGGAAGATGATCCAGGGAAAAGGAGGTAACCACAAGCTCCCACCAGCTCTGCTGCCAAGGCTGGGAAGGAGGTAAGGACTAACTCTGGGGGACTGAGCTGGCTCAGGCAGAGACCCAGCACTAATTCTACCAGAAAGATGTTTCCAGCTAAAGCAGGAAATTAAATTAGCTTCTCAAGCCTGGCTTTCCATGGGTCAAGTCTTGGCAACCTGAAGCAATGTTTTCCTGCTGCTGAACAAAACCTAACCATAAAGTGGCACAAGGAATCAGCCACCTAGCAACACAGCAAACACCACCCTTTCCCCTGAGCCCTGGCCAAACCACTGACCCTGTTTGTAAATGGGCCGTGCCTCAGCACTCTCTCCTGCCTGGCTGGTGCAAAGGCAGGCTTTCTACTTGACCTATTTTCCCTCATTGCAGCGCTGCACATGGACATCCCATTGCTGTGTGCAAGCCTGGGTGTGTAAAGAAGGAGGATGGCAGCAGCTAGAGGGAAGGTCCTGAAACATTTCTGGCTGCTTGTGAGAAGGCAGCAGCAGCACACCTCCGAAGAGCACCCGCCTCCCCTGCACAGGTGAGAGGCAGCAGCACTGGCAGGTCACATACCTCGAGGGACATCTGTCAGGAAGAGGATGTTGTTGGTGGCACACCCAATACTGGCAGCAATCCTCCTGTAGCTCTCACTTTCTACCTTGGGGCCTATTTTGGTATCAAAGTGGCCATCAAAGAGCTGAAAGAGAGAGAGAAAAGCACAGGCCATTGCTGAGTGCCACCTGAAGAGCAGGGATAAATCTCCCTCCCTCCCTCCCTTTCTGCCATAGTAATGAGGGGTTGGTGCAGCCATGCTCTCACAGTCAACTCCTTGAGCTGAATTCCCATGGATCAAACCCACTGCCCCACCTTCCTGTCATGGAATTCATTCACAAAGTGTTACAGCAAGGGTGGTTGTGGGAAGGGAGTGCTCTGCAGGGGGAGAAGCTGTAAGGAAGGTGGTAAGGTTATCTACCTCTAGGATATCACCTTCTGTAGAGTATCCAAACAGAAGCTTCTGGGCTTCAACGCTGCCTGAGGAGTAGATATAGACCTTCATCCCTGCTTCCCGCCACTTCCGGATGGCTGGAACAACATCCTCGAAGATTCTGGAGCAAAACAGGGCAGCAGGTAAGGGCAAACCCAGAGGCACCTGGGGAGACATCATTAGCCAGGCACTGCGATAATTTTGCCCCATTAGTTGGCAAGGGCACTTCATTTTCAATCTGCCCAGGGCTCCTGGAACCAGGTCTCTTCCAGCATCAGGTGATGCAGAGCTGGGCAAGGAGATTTTAGAGATCTCACTCCTTGAATGCAGCCAAGCAGGCAGCTTTCCCCACAGTTTTTGGGTCACTGTAAGACAATTTAGCCTTGTTTTTAAAAACAAAGCCAACAGGACATGAGTCTCTCTTGACTTGTTTTTGGATGTTTACATTTTTCTGTCAGCTCATTTTCTTCTTCCTCATTTGGCAAAACTTAGTGAATTTATGGGCTTGTTTTACTTACTTAGAGACCTGAAATGCACAGTTTAACTAAGTATCTCTTAAATAAGAAGATCAGGCTTAATTTCAGTTGTCCCCACTTATGCACTCCTGTGTTGTGGCTGAAACATAAAGAGGAACCTGAAGACAAAAAGAAGTGGAAAGGCAGGAAACACACAGGTAAAAGGCAAAGCAGGAGGAAACAACTGAAAGGGTCTGACCCTGCAACCCTGGCTTGTTTATACTTGTTCCAAAATATGAGCGTAATTTGGTGATAAAGAATGCAAGACTAAGAAATATAAGAAGCTCGTACTTGTGACTCTTGGTTTACCAAGAAATCTCTCAAATATTGACTTATCTGCTGAGCTAGTGATGCTACTTGTATAACAGTATAACAGTGGAGCTGTTCCCAAGAACAGCTTATGCAGCTCTCCTGCTAATAAACCTTAGGGAAGATGCCCCCCAGAGCTGCCCCCAGGAGGGGGCACACAACTACTCACACAATTACTCACTCTCCTTTGACGTGCCCGGTGGCATAGGCTGCCCTCCACATGTGGCCCTGCAGCTGCTTCAGCGCCGTGGTTTTCCTGTCCAGGGACATCTGCCAGTGCACGTTGTCCACCACGGCCTGGATGACGCGCTCCAGCTCCTCCTCCCCGCTGCCACTCTCCAAAGGGATGGGCACGGCCCCGTCCAGGCTGGAGTCCTCCTGAGCCTGCACAGTGGTGTCAGAGCATGGTGTTAACAGTGCCAAAGCTGTGGGGCTGAGCCCTGCACAGGCTAAAGAGCTGGGCTTGCTGATCCCTGCAGGTCCCCTCCAACTCAGACTAGTCTGTGATTCTGTGCAATCATCCATGACAGAAAGAGGGGAGGGAAGAGGTGGAGCAATTTCCACACCTCTAATGTAGGAAAGTGATCTAACAGACCTAACATCTGCATCCATGCACTGCTGTACAGGACACTGCTTGAACTGCACTTCACAGGAGGGCTTACAACATTGTCTGCTTTTCTCAATGGAAAATTGAGACTCCAGTTGTGATTAGAAATATTTGCTTGGACTGTACTTTCCAAACCAACCAATTAGCATTACTGTAGCCATATTGTAAATACTCTAATGAGAACTATGCTTGCTTAAGTATTTAATTACTGTAATTAAGGCAAAGAAGCAAATCATCTGTTGGCTTCAGACACAAGTTTCAAATTGATGCTGTGTCCCCATACAGAGGCAGCATCCACTGCTCTGTGTGGAACAAGTGCCATCCCCCTGTGCTGCTTCCTAAAAGAGGTTTGGATTCAGAAGTGCAGGCAAAAAGCTGGAAAGTCTTGGCTCAACAGCTGCCCAGGGGCTGTGAGGACCAAGGTGAGCTGAGGGAAGCTGCTGCCTGCCAAGCCCAACCCCAGGCTTTGGATGAAGGAGAATCCAGCCTTCAAGGCAACTGGCCTCCATGGATGGGGGCAGAGAGACGGGGACAAATGTGGGGTGACCCGAAGCCTCGGGCATGCAATGCAAATGCAGAGACAGGGGTGACTCTGTTACTTAACCTGTTTCCTCAGCAGTCCCACATCCCGCTGGCACTCCTCCTCCTCCCAGTGAGCACGCAGGTACTCCTTCACGTTGTCTTTGATGTAAGGGAACAAGGTCTCCTGGCAGAAAAAGAGGCTGCTCCTTTAAGCTGCCAGAGGTAAGGCTGACTGGCTTTTAAAGGAACCGTTCGCATGTCCTGCCCCGTACAGTTACATTCCCAAATTTAAGCTTCCCCTACAGTGCTGCAGCTGGTGAAAATTTCCTGCCAAGGGTGTCTGCCTGGTCACAGGACTGAGCCAGCCTCAGGCCACGATCAGTGCAGGTGGATTTTTTTACACAAATGTTTACGTAGCTGAAACTTTTAAAGACTGCAATGGAAAGGTGGGTGATAACTTTTCCTGGGCTTGCCAAAAAATATGTCTCAAATGGCACATGTAACCCCACATTCCCACAAGGCTGACAATGTATGTACTCTGAACAAGTAAGTTATGCTATTGTATTCTTGATGAGGCACTTATCCTAGCAAAGGTCATTCTGAAAACACCTGTCAACCTCTCCCCAAAGCTAGAAGACCTTTTAAAATGAAAAGCCTGGTCCGGTGACACTGAGCTCCACAGGAGGACAGTCTTGCAAATGAAATTAAACGGGGTTTGGGAAGAGCGGCACAGGAAAATGACAAACCTTCACAGAGATCCCAAGGGCAACCAGAAATAATTACAAATTGCTCTCATTAGTGGTGTTTCATGAGTCAGGAGTCACAAGCAGCCACCGTGCACATCCCGGGTGTGTGAGAAGCCTCAGGTTAAGGAGAAAGGCAGGGAAAACCCTCCTTTGGGTAGAGAACTGAGCTTTTCTCAATTTCTTAATTTCATTAATCTGAACTCACCTCTCCTCAAAAAATGGCCCATAAGTATGTCATCTTTAGCTTATTAATGAATTAAGAAAGCAGTGGTCCTGAGATTATGATGTGATGGCAGAACTGCAGGATTTGCTATTGCTCTAATACTGTATTTTCCATGTTTTATATTTTAAAAACAATGCAAATTGCTTTAAGAATTACCACAAACTTGCCTAGGGAAATCAAAAGCCTAGTAATGCCCCCAGGTAATCTCTCATTTCCTTTACTTTTAAGCTATCTTTTAAATCATGGAGGAAATTAAAGAAAACCCACTGGGAAATGCAGCTGACCTGCTGGCTTGGTTTAACCTCCTTTACAACTCAGATGTCAAAAGGAGCCAATTGTTTTTCAAAAGCAGCGTTTCATACTCTTGTGCTGGCTAAGAAAAACTCCCAAACTGACTGAAAGATCAGTGGATTCTGTGATTTGTGAGATTTTAAAAGGGTAAAAGTCTTGGCAAATGCATAGGTCTGTCAACTAAGAGGGGACCCCCATGTGACAGCTGGAGTAGTGGACAGCGAGCGGGACAGATGGTTTATGGATGCCAAGAGTGATCCCAGTCGATGTATCAAGTTTAATAGGCCATGAGTCGGTGTGGAAGAAAGACTCCAAATACTCTCTTTACTGGTATCTTTCCTTAATCCACCCATCAACTGACTCGTTCTATTCCCTTACTTTGCAGATTCAGTAGTTCTAATATTAGAGAAAGGATTAAATAAAATCGTTGAATATTGAAAAATAAAGTGTCCACTGAACCATCACTGGACCTTTCAAAGGCAGATAGAGGTTAACTGAAAGATCAAATGAACTAACTTGTTCCAAGCATTTTCAGGACTTCAATCAAACTGAATTTTACTGGGAATCAAAACTCATTTGGCCTCCCAGGAGCAGAAAGACGTTGGGCAGAAATCCAGAGTCTCAGGTGAATGGTATGTTGTTTGCACAACTGCAAAACGGCTTTGAGGTGGACAGAAACAACTTAGTTGCTCTGTTAGATGTTTAGTAAGAAACCTGAGCTGTCCAAACTGTTTGAAGTGACAAACATTGAGGGGAGGGAGGCAGCTGTAATGCCACCTAGGCCTGAAGTTTCTTCAAGAGCACTGGAAGAACATGGATGTAGGTCATGCTGTTCATCTGTTAGACTGTGTTAGCAGAAGCCTCTAGAAAGGCAGGCAGGAGCCTTCACCTGCCATGGGGGTCACAAAGCACCTTTGTAAGCCACTGGCTGCAAAGATCTACCGAAAGCTGTCATGTCTCAGGGAGAAATCCAGGTTAATGAAGGGCAGGAGAAGGGATCCATCCGAGCAAGCAAAGCCGCCCGCAGAGGAGGGACCTCGGCTATCACAATTTGCGGTTCTCCAAGCGCCTGTGACCCACAGGCTTCCCAGTGCTCTCGGTTCTGTACCTAAAGCAGCATTTACAGCAGCCTGAAGCTCTTTCCTAGGCAAGGGAAGCCACTCGTGCATTGGCTGCCGCTCCGGTCCCGGTGTGTCCCCGGCGCTGCCCTGCCGCAGGGCTGGACACGCTGCCCCGGCACACCGGGGGCATTCGGCTGTACCAGCCTCCCGAAGGGAAAAGGCAGCGGATAACCCCGAGAATTATCGACTACTGCAAACTGCTAATTACCGGAATTAAGGCCAAGAAGCATCGTCCTTCACGAGCCCGCACTTGAGGCTCTCTGCAGAGTCGGGTGCGGTGCTGCAGCTCCAGCCATCAAAGGAACAGCGATGCTCGAGGGCTTTTCCGGGATGAGGCTGCAAGCACCCCAGCTGCCCTATATCCACCAGTGAAACAAACCCCTGCCCGAACCCCCGAGGCTGCGAGCACCCCAGCTGCCCTATATCCACCAGTGAAACAACCCACTGCCCTGCCCGAACCCCCGAGGCTCCGAGCACTCCAGCTGCCCTATATCCACCAGTGAGCGAAACAACCCCCTCATGTGCCCGACCCTCCGCGGCAGTGTCCTGCTCCCCAGCCCACCGCAGGGCGGCCGGTTGCCAACACAAGGCGTATTTTCTCGCGAGCATTATTCGGAAAAACGCGGAAAACGGGTCACGGCTTTCGTTCCCGGCGGCACTCCGCCCTGCCTTGAGGCAGCTTAGGGCCGGGGAGGTCACGGTACGAAGGGCGACGCTACGGGAGCCCCCCTCGACACCAGGGCTGGGGGGGGTCACGACAGGAGCGGCGATGCTACCGGAGGCCCCGCGGGGCCGGCGGCCACCAGGTCTCACCTGGACGAAGGCGATGGGGGTGGTGGTGCCCTCGATGTCCAGCAGGATGGCGCGCACCTCAGCCGGCACCGGCAGCACGCCCATGGCGGCGGCGGCACGTGGGGCGCACCGGGGACGCGCGGCGGCGGCGGGGAGCGCCGCGCCGGCTGTGCCCGCCCACGGAGCGCCCGCCCCGCCCCTCCCCGCTGCCGGAACGGGGTTTCTGGGTTACGCGTTACAACCCACCGCCGGCCGGCCCGCTGAGGCCGGCACCCGCCCGTACCGCGGTCCCCGGTGCGGCGGTGCCCGTGCCCGTGCCCGCCCGGAGCCGCGGCGCCGGCTCGGCCCAGCCCGCGCGATGGCGGCCGCAGGGCGGCTGCTGCAGCCCCGCCGCGAGTCGTCGGGGGCGCTGCGGCGCCGGGCGGGAGGGCGGCGCTGATTGGCTGCCGGCGCGGCTATATAAAAGAGGCGCAGGCGGTGCCCGGATCTCTTCCGCCGCCATTTTCTGCCGGGCGCAGGTCTCCGCTGTCTCCGCAGCTCGCACGAGCACCCCCGCCGCCCTCGCCCCGCCATGGAGGACGCGACCGAGATGAGCGGCGGCCAGGAGGAGTTCGCCGAGGGCTCCAAGATCAACGCGAGCAAGAACCAGCAGGACGATGGGTAGGGCTGGGGACGTGGTGGAGGGGGGAGGTGCGGGGGAGTCGCGCGTCCATGTCCGCCGCCCGCCCTGCAGCTCGGGGGGGGCGGCTCGGGGGCCGGGGGAAGCGCGGCCTTCCCTTCCCGCTCCATGGCCGTGCCCGCCTTTGTGTCCCGGGCGGTGACCCAGTTTCCGCGGGGCGGGGACACGGACGGGGGGGCCGACCCGGGCCCTGACGTCAGCGGCGGCCTGTGGGGCCCGGGGGGCTCTCCCAGCGCTCCCTCACCCGAACCCGTACGCGATTCCTGTCCCTCCAGGAAAATGTTCATCGGAGGCCTCAGCTGGGACACCAGCAAGAAGGACCTGACGGAGTATCTCTCGCGCTTTGGCGAGGTTGTGGATTGCACGATCAAAACGGACCCGGTCACTGGAAGGTCGAGGGGGTTTGGGTTCGTGCTCTTCAAGGATGCTGCCAGCGTGGAGAAGGTGCGTGCTTTTCCTGCGGACCCAGGGCACGAAGCCAGCTCGTGTGGCTCTGGCGATCTGAGACTTTGTTCCTTTGTCTGCTCTTTAGGTGTTGGAACTGAAGGAACACAAACTGGATGGCAAGTTAATAGATCCTAAAAGGGCAAAAGCGCTGAAAGGGAAGGAGCCACCCAAAAAAGTGTTTGTTGGTGGGCTGAGTCCAGATACATCTGAAGAACAGATTAAGGAGTACTTTGGTGCTTTTGGCGAGGTATAGTATACTATATAAGAATATCTCTAATTCTCAAGTGTAGTCTTGCCTCTCTTACGAAAGAACTTAAAAGAAGGGACTTGGTCAAAACTAGAGACAGTTGGATCTATTTCTTAATGATTTCATAAAATTGTCATGGTCTGATTTATAGCTGTCAAAAGTAGTCTGTAGATTCTGCACTGCCAGATAGTTCTGGTGGCATAAAAGGTTGCTTTCAGATTTCGTGCATTGTTTGTATTCATTTTGATTTCAGATTGAAAACATTGAACTTCCCATGGACACAAAGACGAATGAAAGGAGAGGCTTCTGTTTTATCACATACACAGACGAAGAGCCAGTAAAGAAGTTACTAGAGAGCAGATATCACCAGATTGGTTCAGGCAAGGTAGGACAACTCTTGTTCTTAGCATGTGAAATCTATCTCTGTAGGCTTCTGTGAAAGAAACTCGCAGAATGCTCTTGGAATTCTTAGTAAGTTAAAGGATTTCCTCTCCTTATAGTGTGAAATCAAAGTAGCACAGCCCAAAGAGGTGTACAGGCAGCAGCAGCAGCAGCAGAAAGGAGGGAAAAGCAATTCTTCTGGTGGACGTGGAGGCGGAAGGGGGCGTGGACGGGGTGAGTATTTTCCGTGGTTCTGTTAATCTAAGTACTTACAAACACTCTGGTGTTTGTAGATATTCCAGGTTGCAAGTTGTGTGCAGATCTCATTTAAATCAAGTGTGTAAAGTAGCCTGTGAGTAAGTGGTATTTTGGTGGTTATGGTTGCTTGTTGAAGCTGAGGAAAATCTCTTCTTGATCTGCTTGCATTCAAGTCATGAAGGGGCAGGGTGGATGTCAGGTGCTTCTGTGCACCCTTTGTGGTTAGTGTAGCCAGCACAGTTACGCTTTCACTTCAAAGGGGTTAACTTAATTGGCCCGAGGGCAGGAAACCAAGAGCTGTTTGCTAAGGAGTGGGGTGGCCACTTGGCTGCAGAAGGGATCAGCTGGTATATTGAGGTTAATGCGTCTTAATCCTTGAAGGTCAAGCAGACACAACTCACACCTCACAGTAAGGCTTCTCCTGTGGTGTCACTTGGTGCTCAGGCAATTACTGATTATTCTGGTATCCAGAAAGTTAGATGAAGAGGCACAGGAGAGGAGTGAAGTAAGTTTTGAAACTTACCATTGCTATGCTTGGTTTCAGGTCAGGGACAAAACTGGAACCAAGGATTTAATAACTATTACGATCAAGGCTATGGGAATTACAATAGCGCTTACAGTGATCAGAGCTACAGTGGCTATGGAGGCTACGACTACTCTGGGTACAACTATCCCAACTATGGATATGGGCCGGGATACACAGATTACAGTGGTAAGTGCCTTTGCCCTCATTCCCACAAGAGCAACGCTGCTCTTGGTCAGCCCATGGCTCTAAAGGTGGGATCCCTTGGTGTGCTGCTGTGGGGGCAGTCTCCCTCCGAGGCTGGTGCTAACGCCTGTGGGTTCTGTTTTTCCCCACATGCTACCTGCAGGCCAACAGAGCACGTATGGGAAGGCGTCCCGTGGCGGCGGCAACCACCAAAACAACTACCAGCCCTACTAAGGCAGTACCTAGTGCCTGACAAACAGGTGTGTACAGGAGCACGCTCCACTCCGACCTAATCTAATTTAAAGATCAATAGACAAACCAAGAGAAAAAACTTGCCTAGCATGACTTTTCCTTTAATTAAGCTTTTGTTAACTTAAAAAATACTTTTTTTTTAAAACCAGCTTTGCCTACGTGTCTATAGATCTTTAACTTTGTAAAAGTGTGACTTTATCTTCTTTAGTACTTCAGAAAAACATAAGAGTTTTTCTGGTTTGCGTTGTGTACCAGGTGATCTAGAGGAATAATTAAACTTATTAGAAGTATTAACAGGTAAAGTACTGAAATGGGTACAACTTAAGGAAAACAAGAATGTTGTCTTCTAACTCTGACATTATACCTTGTTTGTACCCGCCAGCGGGAACTTCATTGCAGGCCGTGTGTCACCCTGACCACGTCTATCTCTGGGGTCGCACGTTGCAGGCAGAGCGCAAGGCATACACCAGAAAACGCTGTCCTGTGGTATGGTCTCTTCCAACTTCATGTACCAGCGTAAAGATTAAAGTGGAAAACTTCAGACTTTGGCTTCTTTTTTTAATCTTTTTTGGAGATTAAGTGTCTTTAACTTAAATGGTTTTTTACAGGAGTTAAAGTACATAAATGCCTTTACAGCTTAATCATTTGGTCTTCTGTTTAGTGTTGTATTTCAATTGTGGAACCTCATTTTAAATGTGCATTCTTTAAGATTTTAATGCTTGCTTTTTTCTTTTTATAGCTAATAGTGAAATCTGCAAACCAAAACGAACTTTTAAATCTGGATAAACATTAAAGATCATATGCATATGGACTGTTTGAACTAAAGTGACCTGACTTGTGTTGCACATAAGCGTTAGTTGTATAAGCAAATAATCAGAAAGCCTTTTGGCAGTGTTTCCAGTGGAAAAGAAAGCGATCCAGAGCCTGCTTACTTGTCTAAATTGGATGGTTGCTGTTTTGGAGCAGCATCCTACATGGGCTGGATATTTGGGAAAGTAAATTACTAATGGGTAGCTAAACAAACCTCTTGTGTTACCGTAATAAATATGCATATGATCTTTAACAGTGAAGAAAGGAATATATAGAAGACTTAAAGCAGTTCATGAAAATGGACCTTTTAACAATCCTGTAGTAACTGTCACAGATCTGACATGCATTTTGTCTTGATTTTTTAGGTAGAGATACTGCGACAAAAAGCCATCTTGCAACGCATCGCGAGTGAATGGAGGGTGGTCTTCGTGAGAGGAAATGACTATTTTGTAAAAGACTTTTAGTGAATGACACAACTGTGTCCAACTGTACATAGCGGCCGACTAGTTTTCTTTTATGGTTTTTACTTTCTTTTTGCCATTCATGTTATGACACAATGTGGACTTGTGTTTATACAAACTTTATTTGTATAATTTCATGTTAAAAGATTCTCTAATAAATGCTTACTTAAGTGAGTGTGGAGTCTTGCTGTCACGTTAAAGTGGTGTAACTATAGTTTCACTAGGATAGAAGGCCAGATCTCTCTGGAGATCAAAGTTACTGTGAGAACAGGTCTATATACCCCTTTCTTCCTCCTGATCTATCCTGAGAGCTCCAGAGTGCTTGGAATTAGCATTGCTGTGGAAGATGGCAGTCATGTCCTGCCCTCTGCAGCAGTGAGGAGAGAGAGATCTGTGGCACAACACTGCCAGTTTTGTACATCTCAGGAGAGATCTAGAACTATAGCAGCACCTTTTCAATGCTGATAGTGCTGCTTTAGGAGTTGGAGCTTTTCAAGGCTTCTCAAGCACTTAAAACCTCAAGTATTCTAGAATGTAGCTTAGTTACTTTCCCACACCACTTCTATTCCAGTTCCAAGCAGGAGATTACAAGTTCTTGAATTTCAGGCTCCGCAACTATTTTCTGTACAAGTTAGGTGCTGTACTGGACTCTTCTCACCTTCAGAAAACAGGTTTCGCATCTAGTGCACACTAGCAAGCAACAACTAAAAGCCTGAATGCTCGAGAAGGAACACTGCATTAGCCCAGCACATTTCTGGATTAGAGTGGTTGGGATGGGTAAAGGAGCATGTTTTGTCTGAGGCAAAAGGATTGCAGCAGTCTGCCTGAAGATTTGATGTTTCTCAGCACAAGTACCTAGTCAAGCATCTAAATAAACCTTGCTTGTTAAAACTCACTGATGTCACTGACTACAAACTGAAGAATCAGCAAGAAGCCATGGCAGTGTGTGAGTTCCTACACTGCATTTGTGAATGTAGCTGGATCCAGCACTGCCCTCCGCAGCAGCTGAGGGAGACTTGTGCCACAAGAGCATAGCTTCATTGCTCCACTGGTTTAATATAAGATCCAAGTTTTACTTCAATCTGTAATCCTTGCACTCGGTGCTAGTGAAGTGTAGCTGGAGTATGGTGCGCAGGTCTGGGCTCAGCACCAGAAAGGCCAGGGGCTCCTGCAGAGGCTCCACTGAAGGGCCACAAAGATGATGGGGGCTGGAGCTCCTCTCTCATGAGGAGAGACTGTGGGAGCTGGGCCTGTTTGGTGTGGAGAAGGCTGAAGGAGATCTCACCATGCACATCAATATCTCAAAGGTAGGTGCCAAGAGGACGGTGATTTTCAGTGTTCCCCAGTGACAGGACAAGGAGCAATGACCACAAACTAAAACAAGTTCCACTTCACCATGAGGACGGACTTCTTACTTGGAGGGTGGCAGACCACTGGAACAGCTGCCCAGGGAGGTTGAGTCTCCCTCTCTGGAGCCATTCCAAACTCTCCCCGACCTGTTCCTGTGGCCCTGCCTTGGGCGGGGGGGTTGAACTGTACGATCTCCAGAGGTACAGCCCAGCCCTATCGATTCCGTGAGTATCCATGTCGGCCCCCCGGCCCTGGCTGCTCCCGGGGCCGTGCCCAGCTCCCCCCGCACTCCCTCACGGCTGCCGGGGGCGGTGTCACGTGTCCGCCCGCCGCGCTCCTTCCGGCCGCCATTTTAGGTTGGGTCGGTGGCGGCGCCATTAAAAACAAGGAGCGAGAGGAGGAGGGATCGGCAGGATCGGCGCGCTCGGCCGGGGCCGCCAGCGGGGCCGGGGCCTCGGCGGGGAGGCGGCGGCACCGGAGGTGGCCGGTGCGGGGCGGCGGCGGCGCCATGTCGGATCAGCAGTTCGCTCTGGACTCGGCGGCGGTAGCGGCTGGCGCCGGGGGCAGCGCGGCGGAGCCGGCAGAGCAGCCTGAGGGGCAGGCGGGGGCGGGGAGCACCGATGGGGGAGGCGGCGGCGGGGTCGAGTCGGAGGGAGCCAAGATCGACGCCAGCAAGAACGAGGAGGACGAGGGGTGAGCGGCGGGGGCGGGTTGCGTGTCCTGGGCGGGGCGCGGCGCCCCCGGCCCCGCTCGCTGCCCTGTTTGTTTACTTGGCGCCTCGGCGACGTCACGGGCCGAGCGGCGGGGGCGGTGTCTGGTCCCGCGATGTGCGAACGGTGCGATGTGCCTCAAACTGCAGGCCCCTTTTACTTATTTTTCTATTTAACGATGCCTTTTCTGTGAGTTAAAGTGCGGTGCGTGCGTGAGGACAGGAACTCGGTGTAGCCGGATGCTCTGGCTGCAGTTGCAGTATTGCCCTGTGCTGCAAACATTACTGTGTGTTAGCTGAGTGCCGGAGGCACCGGGACTTCTTCCCAGCCTAAAACATGCCCCTGCTTCTCCGGAACTTGTTGTCGGGAGGATTATGTTGGGTGGTGTCCTAACTTGAGAAGTAGGAGTTGAAAAGGCAGGAAGCTGAGCCGCGGGAGGTTCAGGTTATGCACCAGGAAAAGGTTTTTCACCTGGAGGGTGGTTGGGCAATAGAACAGGTAAGTGGTTACAGCGCCAAGTCTGACAGCGTTCCAGAAGCGCTTGGAAAATGTTCTCAGGCGCATGGTGTGACTCTTGGGGTGTCCTATGCAGGGCTGGGAGTTGAACTTGATGATTCTGGTAGGTCCCTTCCAGCTCAGCATGTTCTATTACTCTGTTTTTTGGCGATAAATACAGCTTTTAATCTTTATAGGGTCTCTGCCTGGGGCAGCGTCCCTTTGTATTGCCGGTGAAATTTGTGTGTAATAAATCCAGCGACAGGATAGGCTGTTGCACTCTGCTGTCTCCTGTCGGGCCGTGAAACTCGAGCTGCAGGTCTGTTTTTGGTCAAGGCAGAAAATAAACTGGATAAAGGAGTGCTTACTACTGTGTCCTGCTGATTCCTGCTGCAAAACCTTCCTGACTGTCTTCCTCCTTCAGTAATAACCTGGGATGTTGCTGAGAGAGATGTGAATAATCTGGGATAATGCAGAGAGAGTGAGCAGGAACCCTTTCTTGAGTATTTTGCTGGGATTAGCAGAAATGAAAATGGTTGTCATACTTATCAGCTGTTCTTAACAGCTGTAAATACCTTTGGCGTTTGCGTGTTTGTTTTACGTATTACCCTTGAATACACAGCAATTAAAGGGTTTTCATGTGCAAACTCAGGTTCCTTTGAGGCAAGAGAGCTTAGAAAAAGTGGTCTCTAAGCCGTGCAGTGACAATGGGCAGTGATTACAGGTACCACACATTGACTCGTAGTCTGGTTCAGTCTTTTTGACCCATCAATTCTTCATGCTGCACAGGAAATAAAGTTTTTTGACAACGCTTCTGGTAGTAAAGGGAAAAAAGCCGATCTGTTATACCTTGTTTAGCTAAGGTTTGAAAGCTTTCCCAGTGCACTTCTGGTAACTTATTTTGGGAAGGTGTATGTGCTGATGTGGCTTAGACCAGCCATACTGTGGGCTAGGAAATGTGTGAATTTTACAAGCTTTTGGCAGCGCTGTGCCACCGCTCCTGAATTGTGCTTATGTTTGTGGTGCAGCCCTGAGCTCAGTGTCCCTTGGAGCAATAATTGATGGAGGGGCAGCTGTGGTTTGCTGCTCTGTGAGTGGGCTCAGAGGTGCAGTTCCTGCGTGGAGAGATGGAAAACCTGCCAGGGCTCTTGGTTTCAAGCTCGTGTTCTTGGTGTGCCTGTCCTTAGGAGTGCAGAGCAGGGTCTGCATGCTCACATGGAGGCAGGTGGTTTGTGTAGCAAGTGTCAGTACGGTAGTAGCTGCTGGAGCATCGCTACCCCTCCTGTGTCAGAAACACAGAAGAGCAGACAAGCTAAGGACCTTCATGATGGGTGAGCACAGGGCAGAAAGCTCCTTTGCTTTACTGCCCGTGCTGGGGTGAGGCTGCTGGTTTACCAGGGTGGGCCCTTTCTTCCATGAGCACAGTAAGAAGTCACAGCTGATAGAAGGGGCTGTTGGTGCTTTGTTGAAGAGAGATCTGGAACTAACTGGAAAAGTGGATAAAGGGATGGGGAATTGGTGCTCCTTCTTGACAGAATTGGGCACCTGCTATAAAAACATCTGAAGCTCCTGAGCCCCTCATCTGTATGGATTTCGTCAGAAACTGAATGCTCTTGTTAATTCTGTGAGAGCACAGGAAGTCAGCAAAGGTAGTTCAAAGGAGCAGCTTTTGATTTGAGGCAGTTTGAGCTGTGCAGGTACAGTGCTCTTTTACATGATTGGCAGCAATATTTGTGCGTGGGAAGTGGAAGGGTTGGAAACATGAGACAGTGGTTTTTCAGGTTTTCTGATAACTGTGTCTGATTGTGAAATAGGTTGGGACAGTGAAAACAGGCAAAGCTTTGTAGAAGGTGCTTTTATAGATCATAATGGATCATATTTTTTGGTTAGAGCTCACAGTAAAATCTTCTTTATCAGTATTAGAGGAGATCATCTCAAATCAAATCCTCTTCTGAATGGGTTCCTAAGCCCTATGCCTAATAACCTGGAATGTTTCATTTGTGTGTATACTGGCTTGATTTTTCATCTTTTAAAATTTTGGGGTTTTATGCCTTACTAACATGCTGGGATGGTCATGATTTGATTCTAAGCTTCCAGTGTACTTTTGAAAATACAGGTTATGAGTTATGTGCTGTACACATCTGCCCAGCAGCACTGGTGCTGTAGAAATATTGGAATGACATTCTCTTCATGATAATGGATTATGCCAGGTGTTTATATAAAGTTTTTGTGAGGAAGGAACTTCTGACCATCCAATACTTTGCTTTTTCATAATTGCTTTCTGGGGAAGGGCACTTGACTAAACTTTATTTTAGTTTATTAATTTGGGCATATGTCCAAACTGGTAGATAAATGCTTCTGTTTTAAGCACACTTCCTTACAAATCTAATCTGCCTGCATGTGTTTCAGTTGTGTGGAGGCTCCACAGATAACTGGATGGAATTTAATGTGTGATGGGGATGTGAAGAAGTAGTAAATTATCTTTTTGTCACTACTCTAGTGGTTTCTTGGGACAGCAGAGTAAGCAGCTGCAGAAGAAGACAGTGAAAAATGTTTGTGTGTGTGGAAGTCTTTATCTGTCCTGGCCAGACTCACTTAAGCAAGTTGTCAAAAAGCGCTGGCCCGTGTGCGTAGTGCCATGTCTGATAAAATCCTGCCAGCTCCATGCATTAGGGTATTGGGCTCATAAAGCTTGGCAGTGCAGGATTTTGGGTAACACACATTTACAGATTGACCAACTTGTCTTAACAGGAAAATGTTCATTGGTGGCCTTAGCTGGGACACCACGAAGAAGGATCTGAAGGATTACTTCTCCAAGTTTGGTGAAGTTGTGGACTGCACTCTGAAGTTGGACCCCATCACTGGGAGATCGAGAGGCTTCGGCTTTGTGCTCTTCAAAGAGTCTGAGAGCGTGGATAAGGTAGGATTAAAGTACTGAAACATGTTCAAATTCAGGTGTCAGAGATAGAGCACTCACTAGGGTGACTGTAGGCGTTGTTCACATCTCCTGCTAAAGATGATTCAGGGGTGCAGCATGTTTCATGTGCTTGTGAAAATGCTTTCTTTTATGAACCATCTTACTTGTGATGCTGTGTCCAGGACCAGCAGTGATTCCTGAGGTATGTATGGATTTGGGCACTTACAGGTTTTACAAGCCATTAGATTGGACACTTGAAAAATAGAGTGTATAAATGTCTGCTGCCTGCTGCTGTGAAAGCAGCAATTGCAAAGAACTTCTGGTCCTGCAGAGCTGTACTGTAGGACTTGTGTACTACAGCTCTGCTACAATCCAGAGCTGCACCATGAATCCCTAGAGTATGTCTGATAGCTTTGATACATTTAAGCTCCGTCCAAGCAAAAATTAGTTGTTAACTTTTCTAAAATGCTGTGGATACAGCACACAGAAATGTTTTCTCCTTCATGACCTTTGTGATCTCTAAAGTACAGATTTTTTTACTTCATAAGGTTTGATGATGAGAAGAGTACTTTTTGAGAGGTGTTACACTCTTGCTTCTGCTGGGTAATAAGTGATTCCAGTTGTTAGAAATGTCTGTGTCAGTGGATAGTGATCAAAAATCACAGAACTTTTGTGTGACAACTTCTTGGTGTGATCCAAGTATTGAAATTGAAGCAGTTTTGGCCTTACTCAAAACATCAGTGAAACATTTAGCTTGAACTGTGTAAAACTGTGTTTTAATTATCCTCAGGTCATGGACCAGAAAGAACACAAGCTGAATGGAAAGGTCATTGATCCAAAAAGAGCTAAAGCCATGAAAACAAAAGAACCCGTTAAAAAGATTTTTGTTGGGGGCTTATCTCCAGACACACCTGAGGAGAAAATCCGGGAATACTTTGGAGCTTTTGGTGAGG
>JAHXMQ010003319.1:34672513-34802513 GCA_020466415.1 Ammodramus savannarum pratensis | reverse complement strand
AAATATGCATGGATTTTACCTATTGTTTATCTTTAGCAGCTGCCACAATTGTAGAAGATGGCCCAGCAGGATGTGTCGTGGGAGCAGGTGAGGTAATCAGTAAGCACACCCTGGATTTTAGTTACCTTTGGAACTTGCTGATTTCTGTAACTTCATTTCCACAGGATGGACCTGCATTTAAGCTGCTGTTCTGTCTCTGAGGCCAAAGTACTAAAAGTTTAGTTTACAGGCTGGCTCACAGCAAGGTAACATTTAAAATACCCTATATCTGAGTGAAAGCTTCTGCTCCCAATCTCTGCATGTCAGAGGTTTGCTCATCACAGCACCGATTCTAGGTCAGTCCAGAGTAGAGCTGTAGCAGTGACTGTACTTACGTGTTAAAGAGTTGGAAGATGTGGAACAGCACAAACTGCCTGGTCTCAAGCACAGATTAAGGAGGGGTTTTACCTTAATGAAGGTTTGAACTTTGCTTCTCATCAGGTTGACTTTAGTTGTGATCAATCTCTCAATTGCCCTTCTGAGTTAGGGCCTGATGCGAAAGGTGTCCAACAGGCAAGGATGCCAAGCAGCCACAGCCATAGGGAATGTCAGTGTGTGGTCTGATGGCCTGGTTGTACCTCACAGGGTGTGCAGCATCATTGGCATGGGAGTGTTTGCTGGTGCTGTGAAGGGTAAGGTACCAAATGGGAAAATACACAGAGAGGTAATAAAACCTAGAGCTGAAAGGGAAGTTTCTTGGCGAGCTGGCTTTGTAACTAATTGGTATTTTGTTATTAGCAAGTATAGAGCTATATAAACATATAATAATTTGTTACCAGCTTGTTCTGTGATCAAGGAAGACATAGGGAGTGCTGTAACCATCTGGGTCACATTAGGTTACTCGTTTGCTTTTATGGCCCCTTCAGAAAAAAAAGGTGTGTCTGAAGTATGACATGTTCTATATGCATCTGCTGTTTCCTTTGCAGTAAGAGATAAAAACTGAGTTTTCTGCTTGCCAGCTTTGCTCATAGTGGAGTGGAATTAACCCCTGAGCAGGGAGGGAACCATCACCCAAGGTAGGACTTGCTTCCTACCTGCTACTTACAAACAGCTGCTGTCTCCAGCCCTTTTCCAAATCCTTAATTTTGGTCCTTGTAGTTTTTAAGTAGACCTGAAAGCAGACTGACTGGACAAGTGTGAGATGGATTTACATGTTCAGAACAGTTTAATAAGCCTGTGGAGGTTGTGCATGCTGTTTCAGCTTTCTATTTAACCTGTACTTTGCAATGCTTGGCCAGTACTTACCATGAATTCCTTGTGCATGAAGATTGTAGCCTATTCTACAGTAGATGCCAGCAGTTGCTAATAAATGTACTAAGCCTTTGTATTTTTCAGTCTTTACCTAGTTCTCAAATGCACTTGGCTACAGGAATGTATTTTTGTCTCTGTTTCTTCACTGTTGAAGAGCTGCTGTTCTTGATGACTTACTGAACATCCTGAGCTGTGTATATGTATGTATATACTTGTGAGAGAGACTCTGCTCTGCTGCTTAGACTTGTTGGAGGAACTTCCCTAGGTAATGTTCTTCTCATCCTGCAGCTGGATAGCCTCCTGAATGCTCTCTTTGAGTTGGTTTTGGGGCAGGGGTAGGTTCCATGATCCCATGCTCAGATATCCAGTACAGCTGCACGCAGCTTAGCAAGGAGAGCGAGTAATGTACAAATGTTTGACCAGCTTTTTGTATTAGAAGAATTTGAAGTCTCAGGAAAGCAGACATCTGGAACCTTCCCTGTCAGCTGTGGTAGAAGAGCTGTGAGCTTTCTGTCAGTGCAGTGTCACTATCACTGTGCAGCTTCACTCTCTCACTGTGTAGGCAATGAAGTGTTGTGTTGGCTGACCTCTTTGGTTTCCAGATGTCTGGGAAGTTAAAACCAACTTTGGCTCTTGTGAGCAATAAGGAGGAACATTTTTCTAGTGACCTTGGAGTTTCACTGTTGTAAATTGGAGTTTGCAGTTCCTCAGCCAGGAGTCCCCTCTGGCAAATGGTCTCTCACCATGGTGCCTTGCTTAGGAGCAGTGCAAAAGGGTAGCTGAGCTGGGATTGTCACTGCTCTGTGCTACACCTCTGGAAGACCAGGGCTAATTTTCACTTCAAGTGCCTTATCACATAAGTACTTGTAAACTTCATGCTTGAAGTTAGAGTTGGCAAGGTTCCCTGCACATATTCTGTAAGGTAAGATAGTCCTTGCAACCTTTGTACATAGAGATAGAACTTGTATTTTTCCTTGCTGGAGGAATGGGAGGGTTTCAGTGTTACATACAGGCAGCATGTTTTGGTCAGGCTGATGGTCTCAGCCAGTGATCCCTGCAGCTTGGCTTCCCTGCCTTCTAATTCCATGATCCTCATCCCATTATCCCAGCACTGGAGCCGCCAGGTGATAATGTACTCAGACTGATGTTTTTGCTGTAAAAGACCTGTAAACTTACTTTTGGGATTTTGTTCTGTGGATGGTTTTCTCCTAGATGACCATTGAAATTCATACTGTGCTAAGAATTACAATCAGTTCTCTCTTAAAGCTGCGAGTTTGTGTCTGAGTGGCAAAGCATTTTGAGAAAATGTCCTCATTTTCTTACAAAGCAGTATAGGCTTGTGGATAGAGATTTGCAACCAAATAATCTTCAAAAGGTGACTTTCCTCTGTAGCTCACTCTAACCTTTTTAGTAAGGAAGAATGAACATTCTTTTACCTCATAGTGAGAAATTGTGTGACTTTGGTACAACCCTTTAAGAAAGCAAAGGCAGAGATGGGGGCAGTGCTGAACTCTGACAGGCCAAGTCAGGTGCTGGGCACAGGGCTGGCAATGACACTTCCACCTCTTCCCAGGGCTGGGCAGTGTGTTGGCCCCTGCTAGCCCAATGCTCCTCAGCCCTTCAGTGCTCTGGGGAAAGAGGAGGAGGGTTCTTTGTGCACCTCTGGGAGAGCACAGGGACCTTGAATGTAGCTCTGATGCTCCTGAAAAGAGCCAATTTTCAGTGGAGAAACACCTGCAGCAACAAGTGCCAGAGGGTGGGAATATGGCATCACTGACCTGAACCTTGCAATTTCTGCACAGCATTCATGCATGTACTGTGGGTGCATGAGAAATAGCTGCTCCTGTGTGAGCTGATTGAGCACTGGGGCATGAATTAACTGGGTGCTCCTGTGAGCTGTTTCCAGGCTTGCTTGTCAATAGATTGAGTGCTTGTGCATGAAGTGAGTGGATGCTAAGGTCAGAATAAATGGGGCACTCATGCATATGCTGATGGGGCACTAATGCATGAAGCTTGAGGACATTCAGGTGTGAAATGATGGGATGCTGCTCACAGTGTCAAGGGCTGTTCATGCATAAAGCTGTTGTGTGTTCATGCATGAGCTGACCCCATGCCTATCATGCATGCCATGGCTCCTGCACTGCCTGCTCAGCCACTGGTTGGGCTCTGTGTTTGCTGCCAGCTGGGAACACGTGGACATCCATTCACACATCTCCCTCTGCCTCCAGTCCTGGCTGGCCAGCCAGCACAAAACAGTATTTTCTGCATGAACTGGCCTAGAACAAATCCAAACGCAAACAAGCTTTTGGGCAGGAGATGATAACTGTGTGACAGGCCATCCAAAAAGAGCTTTTATCTTCTGCATCCAAGGGAATGGACAGAAGATGACATTGCTCTTGCCTGCCCATGGATACAGAGCACATATTTGAGCCACTACTGACAAAGAGCTGATGATGAGATCCATGGGGGCGATGGTGTGCTGGCCTGGCTTTTATATTCCATTAAATGAATTGAGTGCCTGCATGAGGCACTAGAACCCTGGTTTCTCCTGATTCCCAGGAGGCCCATGGCAGCCTTTTTGGGAAGGCAGTGGGTTTTGGGATTTGAGAATCTTTGGCTTCCCAATGGAAGTACCTGTGCCCTCCCAAACAAACATTGTCCTGCCAGTGGCCAGAGATGCTGTGTAGAGCTGGAGTTCAAAGAAGCAGGAGCTGAACTAACCTATGACTTCAAATAACTTGAGCAGTAACATGCTAGAAAATGTCCATCAGCAGATGCTGTAAGAAGCAGGAGAAACTATTTTTCTGAACATCCAGTACTGGAGGTAGAGCTTCAACAAAGTGGAGCTGGAATGTGCTGGAAATCCAAATAAGCCTATCTCTATCAGCTGGAGCTGTAGGAAGCCAGAGCTGCTACATAAAAGCTGGAATTTCAACAAGCTTGACCTGGAATCACCTTCAACTGAAAACAAGCCAAAGCTATAAGAAGCTGGAGTGTTCAGTAAATGGAATTGAAATCACCTGAAAATGAGCAGCAGCAGCACCTCTCCTCACAACTGTGCAGGAGCTGGTGCTGCAAGACAGAGCCAGAGCTTTAAGAAGCAGCAACTGAAGGTAGCTGGGGCTTCCGGAGTAGTAATATGCTGGATCCTCTGTCAGCAAGAGCTGCAGGAAGCACGAGCCTCTCTTATCCAGAGCATCCAGCCACTGGAGTGCCCATTAGCTGGAACTGCAGCAAGCTGTGGTGTCCAAGCCAGGGCTGCCTTCCAGCACTGCTGAACAGAGGAGCATCTGCTATCCACAGGCTCTGTTAGCCAGAGACGGGAGAAATGACAACAGGAGCTCCTGTCATGCTGGCACAGACCCTGCCAGAGCCGGGAATAGGAACATGCCAGGTGAGAGCTGCAGCAGGCAAATGCAGCCTTATACCACCTGCACAGGAATCACCTCAGGGCCTCACCCCACATCCCAATGCCACAGCCAGGGACTAGGGCAGGCTGTGGGAGCTGGGGACACAAAACCTGATGCTCTTATCTCTCTTCAAGTCATGCTTATCTGATGACAAAGAAACTTTGCTTTGTAATGAAACAGGCAGCTCCTTCACTGAAAGAGGGGAAGGTACAACCCCAGCAGTGTGACATGTGATCCTTTAAGGGTTAAGGGTTTTTAGTGCTTTAAACTGCCTTTTTAAGCCTTTGGTTGAAATTCTATCTCTGTAGCCTTGCTAGTTATATTTATACTTTCACTTGACACCGGGTGGCAGCAGCTCTATGAGCACACTATTCAGTAATCTATTTCCTTCTCCTTCAATATTTTCACGGTTTAAGTACCAGAGCAATAAATTGGAAGCACTTATCACTTTTTGACATTTCTATATATATTTATGCAGAATAGTTAACAAGTTAGCTGTTGTCTTTCTCTCCTCTTAAAAAGAGGAGAAAAATACATTTTCTTAAAATTTCTGGCTCAAAAATGTTCCTTGAGGTGGTGGGGGGACTGAAAAGGCTTTCTCAGGTTTCTGACTTCTGCCTTGCCTGCCTGATTGGCACACCCACAGTATTTCCCTTTCAAGCTGGTTTGTTTCCAGAGCCTCTGCTCTCACTGTTGCACTTCTTGGCTGCAAATTTCAGCCTCCCACATTCTCCTTCTTGTCCTTAATGTGGTTGTTAAATTAGTAAAATCAGTTAAGTTAATCAGTTACGTTGCTGTTACTCCTTTCGCACATTATAACAACTGTTAAATGCAAGTTTCTCTTTCCAGGTTTCAGCCCTCTTAAGGGATGAGTGTTTCATCCAAAAGTACCAGATTTCATGAGTACACCGACCCCTAGGGGAGTTCTTGTGGAACTGTGTTCTCTTCCTTTTCAGAATGCCTTTCCTTTGCTGTGGTATGTATTGCCATGCAGACAAGAGAAAACAAATCCTGTATGGGGAAATCAGCAAGTCACCAGCCACCACCAGCCTGTGAAAAAAAAGGACAGGCAAAATTCTAGCCACTTTTGGCTTTAGACCATTGGGAGTCTTTTGCAGTGAGAGCTTTAAAAACATTTAGGGAAGAAACAATGATAATGTGGGGTGTTTGGAGTTTTTTTGTTTGGATGGTTTGAGTTTTTTGTGCTGCACCTCTATACATCAAAAGCAAACAGCAGCACCCCGATAGGTCTTCAGCAGAAGGAACTTGAAAAATCATTAAGCCTTTTTTGGCCAGGGTGGGCTCAAATCTGCAGGCCTTCTCTAAGGGAAAGGACCAGGAGAAAAGTCAAATCTATGTGCAAAACAGGTGGAGTTTAAAACTGGAAGACAAAAGCTGTGCTTTTCTCCTGGCTGAGAAGACAGTCAGTAGGCAGTTGCAGACAACAAAATCTTATTGCTGCTGTTTGATAGTAATGAAAAAGAGTCAATTTCTCAGGTGTGGCACTCTGTGGACTCCTGGCTTGGCTTTAAGGACAGGCAGAAATTGTGATTTGCACAGGCTCACTGCACAATGGCATTCACTTTTTAACCCAGCGGTCACTCCTGGGCCTGGTGTCATTAGGACACATGGGGGATGGCACCTGCTAAGCTGGAAACAGCCTCAGATTTTCCATAGCCATCAGGCTCTGCACGCAAAATCAGATACAGTAGTTTCCAACAGTTGTCTTCTAACAGCTGCTCAAATAAATCCATAGTCTATAAAATTCAGTGTGACGATGCCTATTGTTAAGAATCTCACAAGCTCAACCAATAAACCCAACTGAATCTAATCAATTTGTAGCAAGCTCATTGCAAAATAGATTTCAGAGAGCTTGACACAGAGCCGCTGCACATCAGGAGGCACAATGAGCTCACTTTGGGAATTCTGCCAAAGGATGCACCTGACCCCTGAGCTAAATCCTGCTGCTGTCTTGCTGCTATCCTCAAGACAGACAGCTGGGCAATATTTATGTGGCAAACAGATAATGGGTTTACAAGAAAATAATTACCCACCTTTTCCATGCCTGGTATGCAACTCAGTTTGCTTTGAACTCCATGTCTGGCACCATCTTGCCCATGATGTACAGAAGAACCAAGCCCTCACCTCTTGCCTTTGGTTATGAGAATGGCACCACAGCCATGGGAACTACATCCCTGAATGTGGACATGCAGCCACCTCCGTGATGAGAAGTACAACTGGGAAACAAATTTCTGTACTGGGTGCATTCCTGTGTGCATGATTTACCCTACTGGTTTAGCCCTATATCAAGATGTAAAGAAGTCAATCAGAAATGTTCAGATCCATGTCAACAACATGCTAGAACAACTGTGCTACAACATTCAGGCACAAGGAACTGAAGAGAGAAAGAGTGCCAGTCTAGTGCTGCCTTGCAAAAGGTGGGAAGGGAGGAAGAATTCAGGACAGTGTGCTGCATTTACAGTTGGGAAGGCTGGTTTTAATTTTCTCTTTTTTTCCCACACTTTCTACACAATTTTGAGGAAGCCAAACTGTCAAACTGTCAAAGCAGTCAAAACTCAAAGTAACACACAGCTCTCTAGAGGGACTTCAAAATCATCAAGGGACTTAAATCTCTCAGGACTTTGTCAGACAAAAATAAAAATTCTTCCTGGCACTACACTGTATCCTCTCACTCTGCTGCTGTTCCTGCCTCTCTGAAGTGCTCACCTGCATCTCCACTCTGATCTGGTAGCTGGGGAAAGGCACTTTCATCTCACCAGCCCAGGCTAACTGTTCTCTGTCAGGAACAATCCTCATCCCTCCTGCCTCCTAAGGCAGGTTCTCTTGTGGCAGGAGTGCAGGGAAAAAAGCACAGCTATGGCTGAGTTTCTGAGGGAGACACACCATAAAAGCAAAGCTGACAGGACAGAAAGGCAAAGCACAGAGAAGAACACCAGGGACAGAACTCAGAGAATTACTAACATATCCACAGCATGCCCAAAACCTGAATGTCAAAATCAATTCAATGACTTTAAATTAGAAAATGCAGCAATAAGCTTAATCTGATCATCATCCAAATTGTCCATTCAATTCTCCCATGATCTCCTGCACTGTGACACTACTTGAGCCTGACTCACTCACTCATCCCCTTGTTTTACCTCAGCATAACTCCACTGCTGCTGAGCTGAAGTCTGAAGCACATCTGGCTGTCAAAGTAATATTTAGTCACTCCTGTATCAGCTTCTGCTTGTTTCTGGGAAACTTCCCCTCAGTCAACTGCATACCTGCAAGAACTAGAATGAATTGAATATACAGGGGAACTCTACATAAGTACAAAATAATTTGTGACCTCATTTATTGCAGCTTCTCATACATTCATTTTCTCAACAGCCACTAGGGAAAACAAAATCTGAGTGCAGGACATGCTGCAAGAAATGACATCAGTGGCTCTCTCTCCAGGGTAGCCTTTTCTGCCTCAGTCTCTTCTGAATCATGTAGACAAGAAGTATAAATCCAGTCTTTGAATCTGGGTTGCTGTATGGAATGTGCTTGTAAAAAAATAATGTTCATCTTGTTACATTATAAGCTTACTTTATTTGCACACAAATAAACAAGCTAAGTTAAATTTTATAAAGGAAATATATCCCACAGTTGCACAGACTTAATGCTAACTGCACTTAACTTATCATACAGATAATTTTTCACTTAAAAAACCATATATGTACCCCCATTCTTATTTTATATATATTTATATATAAGGAAACTACATATAAATACAATGGAAAAATACATTCAAAAGCTTTTTATAAAACTTGGCACAATATTATTTTGACTATAATAAAAATATTTATGAGAGAAAGGTAGATGCACGGAGAAACACAAATACATAATGTCTAGTGCTTCATCTAAATCCTGAAAATAAAATTTAGTCTTTGGTATTACTAAACAAAGTTAAGTTGCAACCATCTAGAGTCCCAGCTTACAGCCTCTGCTCCACCCTCTCTGATTCCACTTTGCACAGGTTTTGCTGGCTGCAAATTTCCAGAATAATTTGCAAACAAGCAGAGAAACAAAATCAGTAGTGTCTTCTTTCAAGAGCTCCATCCAACCTTCATTAAATTAGATGGAAAATATTCTATTGCCTTATTCAGGCTGAAGGCCATGCAAAATATTTCAATTGATTTGCTGTCAAAGCGATTGTCCCCCACCAGTGAAAAATAATTATAACCATGTAACAAAGCATGGAACTGCCCCTGAGGCATTCCCTCCCTCATTTTCCCCTTCCCAGTGGGAGCAGTCACTCCCAGCAGCCAGGGAGGGGATCCAGCAGCCAAAGGTAACTAAACCCTGAGCACTCAGTACAAGCTGCCCGGGAGGTTTTCCCTCCAGCCTGTGAAATGTGGTAAAGCTGCAGCAGCTTCAGCCTGGAAATTTAAATTGGATTGGTCTCAGCAGGAGCTGAAATAAATCCAAGCAGTGGCTGCAGATACATCCATCCCATAAACCCAGCATGAAACCCAGGAACATCCCTGATTCAGCAGCAGTTGGGGTTCATAACACAGAATTTTCCTGTATAAGCCATGAATGCACAACATCCATTTGCATTTTTTCTCTGCAAGATAAAAGCTTTTTGTCCATCTATTTTATCTTCACACTACACAAAAGCAAAACATTTTAAGAAAGGCACATGGCTCTTTGAAGCAGTAAGGGAAATGCACACCACAGTCTGATTCTCTAGGCAACTTCTATTATGCATACAATTTTTGTTTGACCAGTCTCACATATCCAACCTGGTGCAAAACTAGACAGACAGCTTACACAGTGAGACCTTTTTGGCTGTAGCTAAATCAAATCAACCTTTCAGTAAAAGTCTCTTTTCCACACATTTATGGATCAATGCAATTCAGGACATTTTGGAGGAAAAGCAAAACACAGCAGATAAAAAGAAAAATAAGTGCCTATAGTTTTATCTACTGACAAATGTCACAACTGCTGGCTTCTGATACCCATCCTCTCCACCCAAAAAAAGATATATGGTAACCTTGTTAATATCAACATTTCAGCTAGTATTATTTTTAGTGGCAAAACCATAGATCCAATCAAAAGTATCTGGGAAATGTTCACTGTGTATCAAAAAATAAATTCAGGTTACCTCTGCTGACTGAATGCATGCCCTTGCCATAAAATGCACAGATTTTGGTGGATTATCCAAATAAATTCGGTTCTGTACTGTCTTCTATTCTTCAAGGAGTGCTGTGTAATTTGTGTAACTTCATTTTAAGCAAGAAACAAGATAGAACTGATGCCTATGGGTCTCTATAAATGTGCCAGGAAGAAAAATGATCAGAAATCCTTGTCCCAGCCTGAAAGTTCATCTGGAGGGCTTCCCACTTCAGGTGGATAGCTGTCAAAGTAGCTGTAATCAGTTGGTCCAGACAACTAGACATTGGAAACACAAACAAAAGGGTGTTTCAGAAAGTACCTTTTGAAAATGTTCTCTATGATTATGCATAATTTTTGTTGCTCCCAACATGGAAATGAAAGGCTAATATGACAAAGATTATGTCTTTCAATGGATGTAATTCCTCATTCTTTGAAAGAAATACCTCCAGTAATTGCATTGTAGAACAGAACAGTGGCATTAGCCTTCTTGTACAAAAGGAATTCCCAAATATCAAATCCTTGATTTCATCCCAAGCCCTGTCAATTCAGTAAGAAAACTGGGCCACACTGTACATTTTGAATGCTATTAAGACCAAATCTACACCCATAGGGTAGCTATCAAAGCAGACCTCAGAATTACTTTTTGTTTCAAATTAAGATCAAAGTGAGTTTCAAATGCTTTATCCTTAGTCTTCTTTCATTTAAGGGCAAAAACAAATAGGCCATTTAAAACTGGGAGCTTACTCAAGGATGTGTTGGAACTCAGTAGCAGGAGAACACAGGAATTTGTACTCTTCACAGTAATATGAACAGTGCATCTTAATAATGTGCCCATTACCAAGGGAGATATATTTTTTCAATATTAGTTTCTGACCAAAAAACATTTGTTCTAGTAATGGTGAAAATGTAATGCAAAGTACACAGGCAGAATAATATTTCCGTTACTTGACTGACTGTAAGTTATGCATTGCTTGCTGTCTCTCTTTGTTTCAATTTTCACAAAAAATGCTGAACTGTAATAATTCAAATGCATCTTTAGGAAGTTTTGCTATCACCATCAGTTCTCCTTTGTATCCAAGCTGTGTTAGTAAAGTATTGTGATACTGAAAGCCAAAGCCAATACCTCTCTTTTTAAAGGCGATGTCAATTTCCTCACTTTCAGACTATCCCAGTTAAAACCACTCAACCACCTGATTAAAAAGAGATGAAAGACAGGGAGAGACCAAAAGAGAAAGACAGGTCATTTTTGGACATCACACCACAAAGAGCTGAAAAATCACATGAGCAAGGACTATAAGAAGATTTTTCATGCCAACCCCTATAAGAACACAGTTAGAAGGAGGAATCTCCAGCACTGTCACTGCCACACAAGGCAGGGGCAGTGTCAGGCCCACCAGGCACTTTGGCACTTCTGCATGGAGGAGGTGCACAGACAGGCAGGTTAGTGCATGCAGAAACACAGCCATGCAGAGGCTTGTGTGCCTCCTTGGAATGCCCTTTTTACAGCATGAGAACGGGAAGACAAGCAGAAAAATCAAAGAACTGCCTTCCCTAGGCACAAAGTAAAGGGCTTAGAAACAGCTCAGATAAAAAGAGAAAACAGAAATATGTTTAATTTACAGAGGGCTTTCTTTGTTAGAAGAACGGAACTTGCATTAGAAAAATACATTGTGAGAAAGACTTTCTTTGTTACAAGAAAGAAGACAAATTCCTAAAATTATTGCTATGGAGCCCTTAACTACTCATTCTTAAAAATCAAATGTTGAAGAGTCAGGAGGTCTGAGAAGCAGACACTGAACTGGCATTGATTTCTCTGAGAACTGAATTAAACTCCTACATCAACAACCTGCAGCAAAATCAGTAAAAAATAAGATTTCTAGATAATCATGCTGAGGATTTACATTCATATTGTTGCTTGCTATAGTTGCAAAAATACTGAGGAGCAACAGAGATGTCTATGAGTTTACCTATCTGGGTTCTAACATATTAAAAATATTTCAAATTAAACCCAAAATTTTCTTCTTGGAAGTCTCTTTTGCTTACCTGTGCTTCTTGATGTCATTTATTCCATTCCTCAAATTGCCTAATCTTTCTGTAGGGTTTTGCCTCAAAAAAAAAAAAAAAAAAAAAAAAAAGAAGAAAAAGAAAAAGAATAAGAATATATGAAATATTGATATTTTTAAAAAAGCATTTATAGGTCCTAACTGCTTGCATTTAACAGTTGCACAGGGATGCAGCTTGCGTAAAACATGTGGCCTCATGAGGAGATCTAATGAAGTGTTGCTCACTGCTCTTTTTTTCTAAGGATGGAGAAACCTTCTAGAAAGCCAAAGTAGGGTCACTCAGCTGTGAGAAGCAGCAGAGGGAAATCAGCTGGCTGAGTTTTAGTTACATATCCTTATTTTTCCTGGCCAGCAGGTCTGAGTTACAAAAGAAGGCAGATCAAAATTTACATTACAAAGATCCTTCCAGTTGAGGTGCACAAGAATGCTGAATGCTGTTCCCAGTGCCATGGATGAAATCCCCCAGGAGCTGGGAATCCAAAGTCAGTGTCACCAGCCACAGGTTGTGCAGGCCACTGAAAGTTAGGCTGGTCCTTTTGAAATATCACCTTCTGCATATTTTCTAAAGGACTTAAGGCAGTCTTCAAGTGCCCTGTGCTTTCTGTAGAATCTGTATGACTAAGTAATTTTGGAAGATTTAATTTTCTTTAACAATGTGCTTGATTTGAAAATCAAATCCCTTGGCTCTTTCCTCAGCCCCCACTTAATAAATTTTCCCAAAGATGTGTTTCAGAAAAAATTCCCAGCTGCAGAGAAGGTCCAGAGCCTCAGCTGCCTCTGCAGACTCAGAGATGTGACAAATTCAGGGGCATGCAATGCATACTGAATTCAATCAGAATAGACCATGCCATGCATAAAAATTCCAAATGAGATAGACTGAGCACTGAATTCCTGACAGAGTCCTAAAAGAGCTCAATCTCTACACCCAGGCTTTGCCCCACTGCCCCTCCTACCTGCAGAGTCTGCGGATCAAATCCTCAGGTCGCCTTGTTATTGCTTTAGGAAAATCCAGCTTTTCAATGCCTTTGAGAATCAAATTGTATGTCATCATCTGATCAGCCCCAGAGAATGGTGGGCTGGAAAAAAGAAAGCAACACTGCTAAATGAAACATCTGGCAAGAGCAGATGTGGCCAGTACTTATCTAAGCAAATATAGAAAAAAATATGGGAAAAAAAAAGGAAAAAAAAGCCCACCTTCCTACTTTTACAACCCTCACCCTTTCAGCCTGTAAGATAATAGATAAGATAATAGAAAGGCTTGAAGCTGAGAAGCTTCCTGTATGTACCAAGTAAAATGCATGACCATGTGTCCCTTTAAGCCTAACTCAGAGAAGCTTCCATTTTGTACTGCCACTGAGCATTCCCAAATAGTTGTCATGGGAGTAGGCAGGGAGCTAAAGAGAGAGAGCCCTGTTTACAGCTCACCCACTCCACTGCACCCCATCACACACTAACAGGGAAGAGAACAGCCTGTTATCACTTGTTCCTCACAGGAAACATCAGCAGCAGCTGCAGGAGCCCTACACCTGCCAATGATAGCTTGTGCCTGGATAAGGCAGAACTGAGAATACAGAACCCGGTAGGTCTGTGACATTTCTGAAATGATGGAAGGTATGACTTGCATATTGAAGTATCATTTTGCAAGGCTGTCTAAAAATAACCTTGGAAAAATTTCTAATAACAGACAAACTAGGTAAGAACTTTGAGTAGGAGGCACTTACCTACCAGTGAGGAGTTCATACACAAGAATCCCAAGGGACCAAAAATCCACGCTGAAGTCATGGCCTTTACTCAGAATGACTTCAGGGGCAACATACTCAGGGGTTCCACAGAATGTCCAGGTTTTCTGCCCTGATCCAATCTTCTTTGCAAATCCAAAATCAACCTGATCAAAATAAACATATGCTGCATGATACAGAAGAGTTTTGCACTGGGAAGCCTTAGTGTCTTAATTGCTTCCTCACTTTCTGCAAAACCCCCAGAATTGCTCTAGTTTACAGCTAGAACAACCACACAGTGTAATTGTGAAGGAGAGAGAGGTAATTCCACTGGATTACTGAATGTTATAAAACAGATACATTTATTATCACAAGTAATTTTCTGAATAGCTTTCCTTCTGGGGAGAACAACCCATGATTTCCTTGAGGACATGAGATTTACTGTCCCTGGAAAGCAGTGGGTGGCTCATTGTCTTCAGAATGGATATTCCAGGCTCCCTGAAGGGTATTCTTGTTGCACATCTCATGGTCACAGTAAAGCATGGCAGGAGTTCTTTCCTGTGTTCCCTCTCCACAAAGAGAGGGAACCTATGACTGTAAATGGAATCAATGAATGCTGAACCTGTGGTTGTAAGAGGCTGGACAGGGAGGTAGTTCTGCACCCGGGAAATGTGGTTTCTGTTCTTACAATAAAACTGACTGCTGGCAGAATTCTGTCTTTTGCTGTTTATACTGTGGCAAGAGCTCTCAGAGGCTGCAATTCCCCAGTTTGTCCATGGCTTGCAGTGGCTTTGCAATGCCTTGGTTCCTCATTGTGCAATGAAAAGCCCTCCCTCTTTGCTGCTGAGGCACAAGAGTTACTACACTCCAGGATCCTGGTTCTATAATTACATGCTATTTATTTCCCCCCTGCAAAGAAACAGGATACAGGCACAAAAGAATAACATTACAATTGATTACATCTTACCAATTTTATATATCCTTCAGCATCCAAAATTAAATTTTCTGGCTTCAGGTCTCTGTAGATAATTCCTATTTGATGCAGATAGTCAAAAGCCTCTGTCACACACCCAACACAAAACTTGGTGGTGAATTCATCAAAGCTGCCTCTGGAACAAAAATAATAATCACAATCAAGTTCTGAAAATGCCTCAGTTATTAACCAGATAATATTTAACATCCAGAATATGAACCAAACATTGAATGGTGAACCTACTCAGTAGCCACATGGGGCTGACTTTAAAGGGCAAGGTTCGGCTGTGTTTGCTGTTACCTGTCTCTCAGCAAGCTCCATAGTTCCCCTCCAAGGCAAGCCTCCAGGAGCATGTACACGTATTTGTTATCCTTGAATGTGCGATACAGCCTGTGGAGACAAACAGCAGCAATTTAGGAAAAGCCAAATAAAAACGAGACTTGTGGTGTCTTTCCTCCAGAGCTCATGTG
The DNA here is from genome assembly GCA_020466415.1 of Ammodramus savannarum pratensis. Classification (NCBI taxonomy): domain Eukaryota; kingdom Metazoa; phylum Chordata; class Aves; order Passeriformes; family Passerellidae; genus Ammodramus; species Ammodramus savannarum. The sequence continues at coordinate 34,787,426 of JAHXMQ010003319.1, read as the reverse complement.
TGCCAAACCTCATTCCTAATAGTGCTGCCCCAGGGGTCAGGTGGGGGACAAAACCAAGGGAACCTTATGCTCAACTTACTTCACAACAAATGGAGAACATATCTGCTCGAGGATTTTCTTCTCAGAATAGATGTGCTCTTGCTGTTTGGTGTCCACTACGTGTTTCTTCTTTATGCATTTCATAGCAAAAGCCACGTTCTCATTTTTAACTTTAACCTGTGAATAAAAATGATGAAAGCACATGAGGCAAAGAAAGGATGTTTTACTAAATTGTTCTCAGTAGATACATTGATATTCATCTTTTTCAACACAGCACAGGACTGAAATTGATGGCTGCAACAAGGGACAAATTCCAGATTTTCTGCAGAACTCTTATGTGGATTTTAAGCCAAGCATCAGATATTTTAGTCCCCACTCGTAAAGTGAAATGTTCCCTCTGTTCATTTTATATATACACCAAATAGCAGCAGCTTGGATAGGTACTACATACTACAGTAAGTTTATATCACAGTGGGTCCCAATTTCAATTTAAGATTTCTAATCACCAGCATAATACAAACAAAAAGGAGGCAGTTTAGGAAGACTGTTTACAAGTGATTTTGCATTACACTGAAATATTATCCAATATGCAATAAAAAGATGGAAGTTAAAACAGGGCCTCTTGGAAATGAAGGGAGCAGATATCTGTGTTCTACAGCTGGATGAGAATTAAATTTTCAGCTTAGTATTCAGATGCTGCAGTAGAATTCCAGTGTGGATTTTTTTTTGTGAAGCATGAATCAGAATGGAATAGTTGATGGTCTAACGACTGTATATAGGATTATTGACTTCACTAAAAGCACAAAGTCTCCTTTAATTTACCATTACCTTCAGCAGCCTGCACAAAAAGCATTCAGGTTTTTGTCAGATATTTGCAGCTCAGCCAGAGGCCAGTGGAATTTAAGGCTTTGGGCTAATGAAGCCCTTGGTATCCCAGAAGCACAGCTGATCACGCCATTGAATATGACTCAAAAGAGCCATTGCAAATTGTTGGAAATTTCCCAGTAAGCACAGCTCAGAGACAGCTCAGGCTGGCTGGAGCTGCTGTGGGGCATACAGAAGCAGCTCTACCAGCACAGACTATGTGGTGCCATTCAGATTGCTCCAGGCCCAGGCAGATTCCTGGAAAAAGGCCTGCCATTCAGGGGACATAATGCAGGCAGGCTCGTCTGTAAACTCCACATGCACAAACTGATGACTATGTCTAGTGAGCAGGAAGGTATTTTTAACAGCAGGAGATGGAGGCACACAAGAATGGATTTGCTTCTTTAAACACTCAAGTCCTGAAATGCTTTTTTAAACTATGCAGTGCTTTATGGAGAATTATTTCTGCCTGAGGAGCACAAGCACATAGAATACCAAAATCCTTCCCATTATTCAGTGGCTAAATCAATCATCCAAGACAGAGAGCTACATGAATAATTTTAAAACATTCTCTTACAAGCTCAACCCTTCCGAACCCACCAACACCCAAAGTTGTGACAACTTCTAAATTCTGGAATGGGGAAGGAGGGAACTGGGCTACTTTCTCCTTCAGCTCTACCATCTCCAAAGACACCTCTTTGGTCAACTGTCCACAGAAGGATCTTCCTCTGCATTAAAAAAAAATTAACATAGGTTAGTGTTTTTCCTTGCCATTACTTTTAATGATCCTACATAAAGGAAAGGAAAGGAAATGGAAAAGAGGAAAATGGGAAGCGGGAAAGGAAAATGAGGAAAGGAGAAGGAAAGAAAACTCTTCTTATTTCCTAACAGAATCTTAATGGAATCCTATAGAAGTAAATTAGGACAAAAATGGTACTGAAATTCACTGAGTAGAATCTACAGTAATTTTAGCAAGACCTGATCCCTGGTGAAATTCCTGTTGATGGGGGCAGCTGCAAAAGTTTGGGCAGTCCAAGCTGGAGAAGTAATGCCTGAAGGACTGTGTACCAGTTCCAGTGGAATTATCAGAAATAAGAATGCAGATACATTTCTAGACAGAGGAAAAACACACTCTGCTAACATTCCAGCAGTGCTCAGACTGAAACTGAAGGTACATAAACTAAAAGTGTGGCCCACAGCTAAGAGCAGACATTAATACCATCAGTGCTACACTGAAACATTAAAAATAAACTGTTTCTTTATGTCTGCTTCTTTCTTTTTGAAATGGCACTTAATCTTTTGCACAGTAATACGGATTCTTTAACTAAACCTGGAGTTAAGAGTTGGCCTTCAGGGTTTTTTACCAGTCAAAAAACTTACCATCAAAATTCAAAATCTATTTGAGCACAACATTATTTTTTTCCTGTGCTCAGTTTTCCAGGAATAGTATGAATTCTTGTTTGGAAGTCAATACCCTGAGATTCTATGTAATTTTTGAAATAGAAAAAGTTTGTTGGGCTCCATAAGCATAGCCAGACAGTTTTACTACAGTGATTGCTGTCATTCCTAGGGGTCCATCTCCTTCAACTACCATCCATGATTTTACTTAAGTATCTATGACTCTTTTTGATGATTAGCTACTATAGGTGTAACAAACAGGATCTGACTTACTTTGCGTGTCGTTTCTCATCAGCCTGGGCCAGATTGGCCACGTAACCTTCCAGGTAAGTTTGCAGCTCCTCATAAGTTCCAACTGTTTGATTAAATGTCCTAAAACCACAAAGGAAACATCATAAACTGCTGAACATTTGAGTCATGACCCAGTAGGAGTTGGTGGATACTCAAGGATCACTTCCTCCAGGCTCAGGAAATGATCAAGAAATCTGGCAAAGGGGACAAGAGACCTGTGTGGAGAAATAAAGAATTCCTGTAATTACTCAGGCTAAAGTGGAAAATACACAGGAGATGGAAGCTGGGTCAGGCTACTTGGAACAATATAGAGAGGTTGTCAGGGTAAATATAAATGAGACAAGGATGGCTGAGGCCCACCTGGAATCAATCTGGCCAAGAAGAAAGGTGTCTTCAAATACATTAGTAACTAAATGAAAACAAAGGATTATGTGGACCCATTACTAAATGGAGCAGGGACTCTAGGGACAGAGAAGGCAGAATGATCTCTTTGCATTGGGCTTCGCTGACAAGAACAGGCCTTAGGAACCTGTAGGTGACCCAGGAGATCAGGATAAACATCACCACTACAAGGAGAGAAAGAAAAGAGTAACTCTGAACTACTCTAAAGCTTCTGTGCTCCAGCACCTGCTGTCAGCCTCTCTTCATTAGTATTCCTAAAGCACCACCACTCCTTCAGGATGCATTTAAGGAAACACTGTGGTTCTGCCTACAGTGAAGTCACATTAACCCACTGAAAGTCACTTTAACCTGCTGAAAGAGGATGCAAATCTTTTATGAAGGTGCAATGTACTTACTCTCTGTCTATAACGAGGCACTCCACGTTGTACTCATCTGCAATGACGTTTGCTGATCTGACGTCGTCACTGAGAATTGAAATGCATTAGGAGAGCTCAGAAGCATGTCAAAATCCTCAAAGTCCCTCACACTGCACTCATGGAGGGGCACAGCTGCTCCACGTTAAACTCCTCACAGGCCTCTGCAGCCTGTACCTGGATTAATGCTGCTGAACCAAATACAACATTTAGCCTTTTACTACTCATTATTATGGTCTAGCACAGTATTTTTTCCAGTTTTAATAGGGTTTGGATCACGACATCCTTTAGCAAGCTTCCAAGAAATGAGGGTGAGATGTAATTATCACTACATCAGAATTCACTACTTGTTTCTAAAAAGATCCTTGGATATAAAACATTCCCAAAGCCAGGTGACTCCCTCCTCAAACACACACGTAAATATGGACTGTGTGACTCCTCCTCTCTGTTTCTTACTGCCACGGGCAATGGAAACAAGAGCTCATTCCATTCACAATGGACCTTATCCATTCCGGCACAAGGTCTCACCACAGTTTTTACTGAAGTGTTAACAATAAGTCACAATGCAGAGGGCCAGAATTTGACTGCTGCAGGGAAAACCAAAGGTAGATGCCAGTGTAAACTTTCGAGCTCTCTCTGCAACCTCTCAAAACATAAACACAAATTTGGTCACTACCTTCATCTACTGACTTTACAATGAAAAGAAATATATTGAAAAATCCATGAGTTGTAGAATCTGACACACAGTAATGGGACAATTGAAATTCACATCATGAATCAGACAGTGTGAACTAACCTAATGAGAGCCTTTTCTCCAAAGTAATCTCCTTTGTATAGATTTTTAATCACCTGAGGCTGCGAGTGCTCTGTGGTACTCTGGGTAACTATCACCTGCAAAGTACAGGAAAAAAATTCTGTAAGGGAAAGTTTCAAAGTATTGCATGATTTTCTTTCTATTCTGTGTATTTGAGAAATGTCTTAAACTAAGCAATGCTGCAGTAAGAGTTACAGATATATATTGTTATCCCTCCTCTCAAAAATTACAACCAAACATTTCCTGACCCCTCTCTGATTTTTGCTGGGAAGAAGGAATATATTCATTATTGGCAAGCCATCAACATTTTCTCCTCATTCTTTTTGAAACAGAACAGAATAAGTCACATTTAAATGAAAGACTGAAAAATATTTCAGTTCCCACAGTGGGCAGATGTCATACGAGCTTTTTGTCTTCTCAGTTAACAGGCAACACTCCAGAAGCATTAACTAACATCTCCCCTCATGAAGCTCTGCTTCCACAGTAGCACTTTCTGCTGATGCCCATGCTAGCAAGAAACAAACTAGAGTATCTACAGACACAGAGATGTTTTGGAAACTGGAAGTTTGTTGTGGAAAATTCTCCTGATTTAATTCTTTAGAGTCCTGAGTCAGCCTCCAGGGTATCAGCTGAGGGATAAAGGCTGCTGTGCTGCCTTGCTCCTCTGGGACTAACCAATGAAAGGATTCTGAGACACCTCAAAGGCCATTGTCCATTAAGCCTGGGACTCCATTACTTAGACTTTTCACAAGCCTGTGTTTTGCCCATCAGATAATGCACCATGTAGGAGAAGATGTAGAGTCAAATCTCATTTACAAAAAAAATTACCAAACAAAAAAAAATTGGATTTACATCTGTGGCACAGAATCAAGAGGATTCAGGACAAAATTTAATTACACTGTAGTTAGAATAGTATAACATGAGTTCATTGTGAATGAAAAATTAGGCTCCCTGAACCTCTGCAAGGCTGCTCCAGGCTTTTATCACGATATTGTGAATTTAATAGCATGTGCAGAAACACTCTGCAACATTTTTATTGAAGACCACATCCCTTAAAGTACCCTTTGAGATACAAGTGTTTGTAAGTGCTATTTTTAAAGCTAGGGTTATTATACCTTACCTTTCCTTTTGCTATTATAAAGAAGGTGTTTCCTTCTTCTCCTTCCCGAATAACATAATCTCCCTTGTCATAGTACTCCTGGTGGGGGAAAGTGAGAGAAAATATTGTCCAGCAAATCTTTGAAAGGTTACTAGAGAGTAAGAACTACTAAAGGGTTCTTAACATGTGGATGTTTCACTGATGTTTAACTTTTTGTATCCTTCATGCCTCCATGTGAAAAGAATAAAGAGCTCCCATTATCCTTGGAAAAAAATCCCAGCTATGGTTATAGATCAGGCCTTTACCTTCAAAGGCTGCTGGCAAATACAGCCTGAGGCACACAGGTATTTGGCTGGATTCATGTGCTGGGCACCTAATGCCTTCTTCCCTTACATCTTGCAGTGTATGTGGTCCAAGGGATATGAAAGAATTACATATCCACATCACAAAGAGGTAAATTTGATTACCAAAAGAGTCTTGGAGAGCAACTTTGTACTTAATCTTAATAAAGGATAGATTACAAATCCTCTTAACTACTTGCTTGGCTCCTTTGATGCCAAAAATATAACTTACTTCTATGTCACTAAATGTTATTATTTTCTGCCAACCTGGAATTCAGCTCTGATCACTCCAAAACCACTCTCATATTAAAAAAGCTTGGTTGCTTTTTATTTTTCTTTATTATTTTGGAAGCTTACTGAATACTATTTAGAAAATCTTAATATCTTACCACTTCCAGGCAGTCCATGATCTTGGTTAATTTATCTTCAGGTAAGTTTTTCAGAAGGGACACACTTCCAGAAAAACAAAACAAAAAAAAAAAGCCCCATAACACAAAGCAGTTATCATTAACAATTTTTCATGATCTCTTCTCATCTATGCAATTTTTACAGTCAATTTTTATAACTAGTTAAACTAGTAGTGAGCACAGTATACAACTAAATCTTAATTTGGAAGGTTTAAGCATTCTCATCCTGGTTTTTAGATAAACTCTCACAACTTAGAAATGCAGAAAACATTGGTCAGTTTGTAAATCAACTTTATATTTCAGGATTGATTTCAAAAGAATCCAGCAATTACAAACCCAAGACATGACAGCAATTCAAGAATATATTTTCAAGTGCACTGCAGAGATTGCAAAACCAAAAGTAAAACCTTCAGTACTCTGGACAGATATTGAAAGATAATCCAATTACAGTAAAACCTTTGTGAACTTGCTGGTAAGAACGAAAAAACCTTCCACCCTGATCACTTGGACTTGTAAAAGTTAGGAAATCATAGAAATTTCTATCTATTTAGGCTCAGCAAAGATGTGTGTATAGAAATCAAAGGTGGGGAAGGATATGAAAATCCACAAGCATTCTATGCATGGCCAGGCTTGGCATCTTGGTTTGAAGGCACAACAGAATGGTCATTCTGGGTTAAAAAGATAGAATATTACATCAGCTAATTGTGGTTTGGAACCTCTAATTTCCCCATCTTCCTGAGGAGAAGCATGGCACCACTCTCAGTGCTCCCTGCAGGAGAGAATTATTCTGCTCTGCAGATTTCCTAGTAATTTAGATTTGAATATGAGATCTGCATATCTCTCAACTTATGAACTAATTCCAATCTCCAAAGGATAAGGAATATTCCTTAACTACTGCAGCAGCAAACTAACTACTCGTTGGAGGATTTACTTAGCTTTATTTATTATATTGTTCTAAGTTCTAGACCTGTAAGTTCCCTATACATTTATACTACTACTTAAAGGCATTCAAGCACCTATTGAAGCTTTCTAGTGTGATGCAGGAGAAAATCAATTAAAATGGAAAAAACTCTCAAGCACCTATTGAAGCTTGCTAGTGTGATGCAGAAGAAAAACAATTAAAATGGAAAAAACTCTCATGAATATTAAAAGAAAAAAATACAAATATTCAGGCTTTTGAGGCCATATTTGCATGAAGAGCACCTTTTTCTCTCTGTTTACAAGACAGGCACAGTATTGTTGTGCACTTTAGCAAGTAGCACAAAGCACTATCAGAAACAGAAATTCACCATATTTACCTTCTAAGGAAGTTTCTGTATTGCTCTTGTCTGGTTTGTGCTGTCACTCTCATGATATTTTGAAACACTTCTCTGTCCAGTGCCCATGTTTTAACATTAGTGATTGCTTTGAGAAAACAAACAAAAAGAACAAAATCAGCAATGTTTCCAAAGTATTTGATAGATGATATTATAGAATCAGCTCATGGTGGAAGACAGACTAGCTATTTCACAAGGCCCAAGGCTGAATTTTAAAATATTCAGCACCTATTGTAATCAGACTTTTAAAAGAATTCAATTCCCACTTAAAATTGCTCACTAAAGTAAGGAATAGATTTCCAAATGGTTCCTCCAGGGAATGCTTTCCATACAATTTCATAGGCTGAGCAACCTTGGAAATTACAGGACTGAACACTTGGGAAAATCTACCCTAATCACAGACAGTCACTGCACTCAAAAGCTGTAAAATGCAAAGAAGCTGACTGGAAAGAAAGAAGAACGTGGTTGGTTTTCCAAAACTTGTGTCATTAAACACTGTGCCCTGGATCAAACTCTAATTCAGATCATATGCAAATTCAGACTGTATGCAAATTATCTGCACTAAGGTAGAAAAAACAGAGGTCAAGAAATAAATTTAATTTCATTTAATCCTGTGATCCTCATACACTTTTCCTCCAAACTATCCATTATAGAAGGGAATAAAGGGTAAGCAAAATATTAATGTCTCATTTTCAAAAGAGAATCAAACTATTAATATGGAAAGCAGGCACAGGATTCAGCATCAAAGATGCAAACCACTAAGCGGCTTCTGAGTGCAATCACCAACACAACAAAACAGTTCTTATTTTTTTGAGCAAAAGGTGATTCTATTAAATTTAATCTCTTCTTTTCAAAGATGCTACACCATAATCAGCAGTTTTCCTTCTGCCCTAAGAAAGAACAAAACTATGTTTTCTGTGAGATAAAATTTACAGAAAAAAATGGGACAGTTGATTTCCTCTGTTTATCATCAACATAGAACCATTTTTTTCAGGGAACAAAAATGCCAGGTTTAAAATGAAGCACAGTAATTTCTCATTGTATACAATACACACATATGATCTCCCATCTATCAAAATGGATAAAAAAATATTTTGGGATGCTGGATGGGAGAACAAAGGTGTTATTTTGGTTTTATTTCTCTCCTGGATAACATCTTTCAGTTTATTTTGCATGAAGAAAGCATGGCAAGTACCCAGCCTACTGCAAATTGGTATTTCCTGTATCTTGCACCTTAACTAAATGAAGTGGTTATAGAGTTAGAAAAATGCCTGCAGTCTGAAAGATGAGATTAAAAAAGAGAGAAATTCAGAAACATTGGGGTAAATCACATTGCCAATTTCAAATGCAGCTCCTGCCTGTGAAGATGCTGAGCAGCAGCAGCCACTGAGATGCTGTTTGGATGAAACCCTTCACTTGTGGGTTTTCACAGGCTGCAGGAAAAGGGCACCAAGAGATCCAGCATCAGGAAAGGGTTTCACATGTGTGTTCACTATTCATGCTCAGTTATAGCATTGCACTGCTCTGCCTCCACAAGGATCACAGGGAAGCTGGTGGGGAGGGGTGCATTTCTGCAGTGTTTGCAAGAATTCAAATACCTTTTCTTGTCCATAATTGGACAATTCCTGTCCTACCTCAAAAACAATTAATGCTAGCAAAGGCCTAAAGCAGCTTGACATCTTATTATGCAGAAACACTACTTTATAATGCTAATACTATACAGCAGGCAAAAAAGAAAAATAGGGAACATATTCAATTAGAACAGCATGTTAGTAAGAAAAATAATCACATTACTGATGCTGTTCTGTTTATCAGGCAGCAACAAAAACAGATTACATGTAATAACTTCCATCTGCAAAGCCAGCAATGATTTAGTGCCTAAACTGGGTGCAGGAAGAAAGACCAAAAGCTTTTACAGCAAACAACTTCTTGTTTTATTCCATTTGCTCCTTTTTAAGTCAACATGAACTCTTCATACTTACTGGTGGCACAAAGTCCCTGCAGATTTAGACAAGAACAGAAATTAGTCTTCAAACAAAAGTATTATTTATGAAATGGTGGAGAGTGAAAAAATGATGACCTTAACTATATTTAGTCACTTACTTGTTTGTCACAGAGCAATTATGGCATGTTGGAAAGGGAATCAGGTGGTATTTAATGGATGTACACCCAGTCTTATGCAGAAAGAGGAATATTTGTATCAGAGCAACACTTAAACACTCCATCCTGGTCAGTCCCCAAATTGCCAGCTGCAAATAGGTCTAGGCAAGACTCAGTAACATAATGATGATACAGAACTAAAAGAAGGGCAAAACCAACTAATTCCTGCACATTTTAAATTGAATTAGAATTGTACCCACTCTACTAAAAACACCATGGCTCTCATGCTTTCAAACTCACTGCAATTTCATCCTTGGCACTGGTAGGCACAAGAACATAAGACCCAGAGACCACTGCCTCTACTAAAGCATCCACAATTAAAACACAGTCCTGTCCTAGTTGTTAGTATGCCACATATCAGGCTAACCAGCACAATTTGGAGGTGCCTAATTGTTTATCAAGATTATGATTAAATTATCAGGGTTATGCCAGAGATGGAATGACATTCATGGCATAGTATTTGAGTTCCCAAGAAGAAAGAACTCAAGGAAGAAATATGTGAGTTTACTGTAGATAACCAAGACATGCAAACATCTATTCAATGAAAACTCCAATGGAAATCTGGGTATAACAGGACCTCACAAAAATCCAGTTTTTATTTTGAGCAAGGTTGCTGTATTTAACCTCAGGTACCTTTCACAGAGGCTGTCCGTGTGCAGTTGTATAAAATGGCCAGTTCTCCAAATGCTGTCCACACAGGTATTGAGGAGAGGAGTTTATTCTGCTGAAAGACTTCCAGACTGCCCTCTGTCAAAAATCATCAGGATAATGGCTGTTAAACCTGTGCTCAGCTGCACAGAGTGGATGGGAAACAAATCAAAATATTTCTGACTTTGCCATTCCCTGGAACACAGGAATGGGAGCAACAGTGCAAAAAGTGCTTTGAAACTCACGTGCAAACCAGTAAAGATTTATTTTTTAAAATGTACTGCTAATTTACAGATGTGCTCTGGAAGGAAGGACCATTCTAAATCCTGATGGATAAACCTCTGCTACAACAAGCCACTCCTTTGTGGTTCAGATAATCTAGGGTGGTGTAAAGAAAGAAGTCTCAAAATAATGATCACAGGAGAAATGACTCATGACTATCTCTTCATACAGATCTATGAGCACATATATGCAGAATGCAAAGGAGAGGGTAGAAAAATTAAAAGCACATTAAATCTTCATTCAAGAAGTTGTTCTTGAGCTTTACTAGTAAAAGTTAAAGAAGGTTTGAACTTCTTCACAGTTTATGGCCCCCAAAACCCTTCCCTTAAATATGCTATGAAAATTCTGCCCTGCTCTCTCCAAGGCCCACACCATCTCCTCAAGAAAGGTTCTAATGTGCCAGAAAAAGTTCCAGGTGCACATCTCCTTTCTGATATTTCAATTGTTTTCAAAGTCTTATCATTTTGTCTTGCAATATACGACCACTCTGTCACAGATCCTGCCTCCTCTTTTTTCCTAACACAGTTACCATAATTTTTTCCAACTAACCCATCCATATAAAGCCAGAAAATGAGCTTTCCAACATATACCAGTTTGTATATGGTATACCTGTTTAAATATTCTCACCTCAACAGAACTCACTATATATAGTATGAGCTCTAATTCATATGAGTCTCTGAGACTTTTAGTGGTCCCCAGTTGATGAAATATGCAAATTTAACACAATTGTTTTTAATGGCAAACAGATGAAAGGCCTTATTGCTGATAGGAGCAAATTCCAGGTGTTAAAATATAGCTGAACAGCAATTTGGGGCACAGTAGCAGTAAGCACAAATTATTTCAGATTTGTTGACCTTATTTTAAGAAAGCCTTCTGATCCTAAAGCTTTTTTTTTTCCCATAAAAAGCCAAACAGGTCTTTTTTTTTTTTTTTTTTAAAACAGCCTCTCAGCTCTGAGAAATATGAATGTAGACCTCATCTTTCCATGTTCCATGCACTGAAAACTGGTATCTTATGAATGTTGACAAGTAAGTTTATTTCAGGAGTGGCTTCATGATTGAACAGCTCTCTGTATTTTAAATATTGCCTGTTCTTCCTCTGGAGAGGAAAGGGTTGGCTACACCTACAACAGAAAGGAGCTGCTGGCCTCTGGACTTTCAGAAACGAAGAAGGTCATGAAAAAACATTAAATCAAGACTCATGTTTCCAAGGTGCTTTTTTACTGCTCTCACTCTGTTTCATAAAAGTCACTGGTAAAACTTGCCTTGCCCTCTATAGGGACAAATTACTTAGGAGCACAAATACCCTCACTGTGATTCCCTGCAAAAGCTCCTGAACCCCTTTCCCATTCCTTGCACTTGTGTGCTGTACAAGTGAGCAATGTTCACCTTTGAGCACGAAGATGTGATTTCCCGGCTCTCCCTGTCTGATGACGTAGCTCCCCTGCTGGAATGTCCTCTCGTACATGCATTCCACCATGTCTCGTGTCTGGTGAGGCTCCAGCCTCTTCAGGAACTGGTTCTTATTCAGGGCGTCTGTGATGAGCTTCTTCTCACTGGTTGCAAAAGAAAAACCACAAAGTTTAAAATGCCCAGCATGGCTGGGGTTTGTTGTTCACCAAGCATTCATTGCTCTCAAGAGGACTCCTCTCATTTCTAACACACTGCTCTGCCTGCCTTGTTTAGACCTTGTGGGATGGGAGCCTGGCTAGTGAGGGAATTGTCAGTGCTGTAGTCACCTGGTGGAACAATCCCATTGAACAATCTTGATCTCACTGCTCCCTGAGACAGTCTCTGCAGCATTTCCTGCTGCAGTAAATGCATATAAATACATGGGTGACTTGTAAAGACAAGAACTGTCTGTATTTGAGCTGCTGGTGGCAGAGCCCAGGGGTTGGATTTTAAGAAGGAGAAAACATGGAAAAAGAAACAATGGATGAATCTGTGGATAGGGGCTAACCAGCCAAATGAGTTCTTACTGATTTGAGTATGCTCTAGCTCAAAGACATCCTAAAAAGCAGTGCCTCAAGTCCTCACAAGAAATGAAGGCAATTAAACAACTTCTGCTCTGATGGGGCTTTTATGGACCTGCTGATAGTTTTCTTTTACTGCTGAAGTGAAGGATAAATTCTGCCTTCGAGTCCCCATGCTCCTAATGTTGACAAAGTCAAAACCCTGACAGATTTCTGAGGCATTTAAGGATTCCTCTTGTTTGTATTCATAAAGCAATGGGAGGTTGTCATCAAAACTAGGTTATGTGGGAAAAAACTCCTGAGGACAATCCAGGAATGAACAAATCTAGAGCACGTAAATACACTTACATTGTTACTAGCCATGTAATGACTGAAAATAAGTGAAGGTGATGAGATGATGCAGGAAAATAAAACCAAGTAGCTATGGTGAGGACTGTGTCTAGAAATAGGAATCATAACTTACCTTCTGCTGAAAGCAACAGGGTTATTGGAATATAAGCTCTAACTTAGTTTTCATCTAAAGCCAACCTTGCTAATTTGATTCATCCTGGCCTGCATCATGTGTACAATACTGCAATAAAATACAGTAATTGCATATTACCTGATACGTGAAATGAGCACAAAAGCTTCCAGAACTGTGGAAGAGGAGACTATGCTTCTAAACTTTCATTAAAATCATCCATGCTGAGATACTCCAAACAAAAGTATGGCTCTCAAACCCCTGCCATATGAATAGCATCAAATTGTGCCATTTGTTTTACAAATATTTCTAAGAGGGACTGGTGACACTCTGGAATTAATACAAATTCAAGAAGCATGGAGCTTCCCCTCCTTCTGAGACAGCTCCTTGCACAAGGAGCACTGTAAAGTTACCTTACACAGCAGTGGGGCTGCATTAAGGCCTTTCTCTGTAAAGGGGAGGCAGCTACTGGTAGCAGCAACTCCAAACACCCCTACAGACACTGTCAGGCTAAAGGGTCAGTATTTGATAATTATAGCACTCAGAATTCTGCAGACAGTGAGGGTTACACTTTGTTCTTATGTGTCTGAACTACAGTACTTACAGAAATACTACAGTAGTTACAGACCAGGTAAGGAAACCAAATGTTTGTGCCTTTCATTTGGCTGTCTCAACAGCAAGGTGATGGAGTCTTACACAAGTGCATGTATATCACAGGCTTATCTAACTGAGAGACATAGCAATGCACAGCACTACAGCTTTGTGGTGCTTTTTTGGCATATGGTTGCTTCCAAAATATTTGGAAGATCAAATAATACTTTGACCACCACGACATCAAAAAATGATGTGCATTATGTTTGCATTGCTTAAGCTGCAATACTTGCTTTGGTTCTGGCTGCTGCACTTTGCTAGTCCACTGGCTCTTCTCCTCACTGCTGTTACAATTCTGTCTCTGAAGGCACCCTAGAAAACCATGTGCTGGACTGCAGTACAAGGATTATGCCAGGGAGAAGACAGGTTACAAACAGAACACTCTTAAAACTGTGATTTAAGCTACCCAGGTACTTGTGATAAAATATTAATGCAGTTCCCTTACTCTGGAAAAACACTGCTAGCTGAAGTTCTCAGCTCTTTGTGGTGACTCAGGCAGCCTTTCTGATTCATGAGGCACCCTCTAAGGTGCAGTGCTGGACATGATGGATGAGAAAACATGCCTCATAACTCTCAGGTCTACTATGGTAAAGACTCAGATATGCTATGAATAATAAAGCTCCCCACAAATCTGAAGGCACTAAAGTCACTGGCTGAAGTTCAGGTAGGGTCTGGCTACCACAATGTTAAACAGACTCTCAGGTTATGTCTATACTGCAAGGTAAAAGAAGGTCTAAGTTGTGCTTATGGACACCAGTCTGATATCTCTGTCTGCAAGGTGAACTCTGACCACAGAGGTTTCTGGGTCTGTCAGAGTCTAGAAGGCATAACTGGGTTCAAAGAGGAACAAGTAAGATTCAGTTCCTACACCATGACTGTTAGAAGCTGGAGGGAAGGAGAAAGCTGGCAATAATGATAAATCCCCAAAAAACGGAAAGATTCTCATCTAAAATACAGAGGCTGCCCACCACTCTTCATCTGAAGTCTGAGGGACACAGATGATTCTTGGTCAAAGCTACCCACAAACTCAATCAGACACTATCACAGCTGCAAAGCCTACATGAAAAGGATTAATGCTTTAATCCTGATTTATCATGAAGAGAAGATATAATTATGATGTAAGTAATAACCTTATTACACAAACAGAGAAGCCCTCTGAAACAAGCTCACCTGGAATCCTTTCGGACTGTTGCCTTTTCAAGGGAAAACATACTTTGCTTGCTCAAATCACACAGTCCTGTTGTTGGCTCTGCAGATACACCTTCCTTGGCTCCTCTCCTCCTGTCAGCAGGGACTTTAAATGGAGAAGGCTGAAGAGAGTGCTCTCCTTGAGTGCTAACAACATCCTGCAGCTTGTTCAGCTGTATGCACTTGCTCTGAAGCTCCTTGGTGAGTTCTGCTATGACCTTAGTCTGCACAGCCAGCTGTTCCTGAAGCTCAGCAACGTGGCTACGACTCTCTTGCAGCTGCTGATCTTTTCTCTTCAGCTCCTTCTCCAGTTCCAGTACCTTGCTGCAGAGGACATCAGCTGGCCCATTGATCACATTGATGCCTAGGCATGGGTCCATCAGAAACTTGTGGCTGGCAGCACAGCCAATAGCCAGGTTTGCCATGTGCCTATTGGGCTGCCTCAGGTGCTTAGGCTTCCCTAATCCGTTCCCCATTTTGTCCAGAGACCTAGGTGGGAAAAGACATCTGCAGTTTTATTTCATTTCTGAAGAAAAAATAAAACTAAGTCATGGAATGATGAGCAGTGAATTCAGTAATTAGCTGGCAGCTGAATTTGCCATATGCAACTGTAGTAAACACAGCTGATTGCTTTCATCCTCTCCGGTCCTGCAAGTCAGCAGAGTAAAGGGCAGGGAGAAGAGGCAGGGAGAGGTGGTAGAAACAAAGCAAAAGATCTCATGGCTACCACTTCATTTCTGTGAGCTGAAGAGATGTGTAAGTTCCTTTCAGCCTACCAAAGACAAAACAAACAGCAGGAAGGAGAAAAGCTTGTGCTTGACTGCTAAAGCAAGAAAATTGTTAGAAGCAAAAAACAAAAGCTGGGTCACTTGCCCACTGAGGAATAATTATTGTGTAGACTAATTTAATCGAATAGACAGACTAATTTAACCAGTGGGTACATACCTGCCTGGCATAAAGGATATGTGATTAGTAAGAATATGTGTGAACACACAGGCAGCTGGCATCATTTCTGCAGCTCACTTACTCATCTAAAACTGGCTCATATTTGTTAGTACAACTGCTGTAACAGCTGCTAATGCTGTCAAGGAACAATTATCTTTTTATGGGGAATTACCCCTTTCCATTGGCTGCTCATGAAAAGTGACCAGGAAAAAAAAATGGTCCTGGGCTCCTGTCAGAACACACCTATGGCTCCATCAAGCACTTGTTGCAAACCAGCAGCCTTCAGTAAGTTTGCAGGGAAGTGTCCCCCTTCTTCCTTGGACACAATCTTTGGCATGTTTCATTGGATCATTCATTGCAGGAGGAGCAAGGGATGGTGCTGCTGTTGTGGTCAGGCATCAGCAGGCCCAAAGTTGCTGTTTGTCTGCCCTATGGATGAAGGACACCTTTTTCAGGCTGAACCCTAGGTGATGTGGAATAAAATAATCTCCTACACCATTTTATTGGAACTGGATAAGAACATGGCCCTGACAACGTGTGTTGATCAGATAACAAAAACTCCAGCAATTTGCTTTTACTTGTTAGTATAACCATACTTTTAATAGATGCACAGTTCTGTTCTGATTTACAGCCTTCAATGGGCCAGAACAGAAACAGCTGACAAGGTACCTCACATTCCAAATCTAGTTTTCTTTAACATAGTCTTTCTTCTCAGCTCTGTCTGGCTTATTGTGACTTTGAATAATATTTTTCATTTCTGCCAATTTCACAGATGCATTTTGAACAGCTGATGCTTCAGCCTGTTAACAGGGACACCTCAGTATGTCAGAAATGAAGGCAAGTCTGTACTGTACAGGAGAATTTAAACAAATTGCACATCAGGGAACCGAACCAAATAACTCTGAAGAGGAACCTGTGTGTCACGGCACATGGCTTAACCAAAGATCTTAGCTCAGCATGCAACCATACTTAAAAACAACCCCAAACAACAATCAACATAAACTAAAAGTTACAATACAGAGAGTAGATTGTGGAAAACACATCGTCACACTGTAGCAGTCCCTGCTACTAAAAGCAGCGGCAGTCACAGCATTTCAAATAAAGGATATCCCACACACTTTAAAATTATGTATGGCAGAGTGACTGCCCCAAGGCACAGAAAAACCTACTGTTGGGATTGTACCCAGCAACAGAACAGGTTTACTGTGTGATGTTAGAGGTTCATAATCTATCAGCCTCACTGGACTGACAATGTTAGCAGCTTCTGTCTTCCCATTGTACATGCACAGTTAATTGTCAGTAGGCAATGGAAAAGGCAGCCAGACCTGACAGATGCCTGTTTCCACATCTTAACTGGCTGCTTGTGTAGGAAACTCAGGGATGTGGCAGGAATCAATAAAACACTAACAGGTGATTTTAGTAATTCAGCATTACAGCAGCCACTTCAAGCAGAAAACTTAAAGCCTTGCTCCTGATCAGCTTTACCCACAGCTCCGGAGACAAGAAGCTCAACAGGGCATTCACTGTGCTGCGTTCGCCCACAGGGCACCTCACACGCTCCTTCCAGGTCACTGAACAAACGGAGACAGGCACCGGAGAGACCCAAAACCCACCTGGGAGAGACGGAGGTGTCCGCGCCCGCCGGGGGATGCCCGGGTGGATGCTCCCGGGATGCCCGGGGGGCGCTCAGGGGATGCCCGGGGGATGTTCCCGGGGGATGTTCCCAGGATCCAGCCCCAGCCGGACCCGGGTCCGCCTCAGGCCCGCGGGGTGCGGTCGCTGCCGGGCCAGCACCCCCACCCCGCTGTCACCCGCTCCTGCCCCGGGAGGCCGCGGCTGCCCCGGCCCCGGCCTGCCCCGGCCCCCGCCCGCCCGGAGCCGCGGGCTGCCCTCACCTGCGAGCCCAGAGCTGGCGGCGGCGGCGGGCACGGAGCGCTGCTCCCCGCGGAGCCGGGCTGGGCACGGAGCCGCTGCCGCTCCCGTCACGGCGGCCGGAGCTGCGGCGGGGCCGGCCCGTCCCGCCCTCGGTCCCTCCCTCGGCCGTGAGGGGCTACGGGGCTGTGCCCGGGCGGGCTCGGCAGGGAGGCGGCGGCAGCCCCGTCCCGGTGGGTAGGGAGGGGCCTGGCTCCTGAGGGCACCCACCTGGCACAGAGGTAATGCGGGCCCAGCTCAGGTGTTTGTCCTGTTCGCTTTCTGTCGCTCTGTGTGTGCGGGTCTTGGCTGTCGGGCACGCAGCTGCAGAGATGCTGCAGCCCTTGCTCTCGCAAACTGACCCTCAACCAGCGCTGCACAGCCTGCGAGGAGCTCGCCCATGCCCTAGGATAGATCTATATCCACTCAGGCTTGCCCCAGAATGGAGCAATGTTCAGCATTGACTCTTGGTAGAGTACAGCATTTCATAAGGGCTGTTCTCTCCTAGCACATATCTTTATGTTGATTCAAAACATCTGTCTCCTTCTGCTTACCCAAACAGCCTGACAAACCAGGGATGAAAGGATTTTACAACAGGCAAAGAGCTGCATGCATACCTCTCCTAGGAATGCTGTCAAGAAGACTTGGTCTAACACCAACCTGTGGCCTCTAGGACCCCGGCTCTCCAATTTCTTCTCTACAATTACACTGTAGCCATGATATTTTCTGAAAAAGCCTTTCCTTAGGATTTTTTCTCCTGAGAAGCTGAGAGGCCTCAGGAACAAAATGTAAACAATGATTATCTGCTGCTGTGGAATGCAACAGGTGGATCTGTGATTGGTCTCATGTGGTTGTTTCTAATTAATGGTCAATCACAGCCCAGCTGTCTGGACTGTCTCGGTCAGTCACAAGCCTTTGTTATCATTCCTTTTCTATTCTTAGCTAGCCTTCTGATGAAACCCTTTCTTCTATTCTTTTGGTATAGTTTTAATATAATACATATCATAAAATAATAAATCAAGCCTTCTGAAACGTGGAGTCAACATTCTTGTCTCTTCCCTCATCCTAAGACCCCTGTGAACACTGTCACTCTCCTTTTGGGACTGCCCACTTATAAATCTTCCTTTGGTTCCAACAGATCTCAGTGCTCCACAATCTCTGTCCATGTCTGGGATGAAGCAGCTCACATAAATTCTAACAGGACCAGCCCGCAAAAGAAAAAGTTATTAAAAAATGCTGGTCACATACATTTCACTGCTCAACAGACTCAGACCAGAAATGTTATAGTGCTCAGTGAAGCACGTGATGAGAAAACTTGTCCCAGCAACTCCTCTGCAAGCGAGCTGCTCTGGGATGCAGCAACTGGCTCCATTTTCCTGAGGCAGTTTGTCAGCACCCTCTTCTTCTTGCAAAGTTCACAAGAAATGCAGACAGGAATCCAGAGCCTGCTCCTTATTTGTGGTAGACCAGGTCTCTGTGGGGTGTTGCTCTTTGCTGTAAGGTAAAAAAGGTAACAGGAACACCAGGAGTTCACCTCCCAGGAGCCTTTGGAGATTAGCATTCCAGACCTGAAAGGACTGAGGTCAGCTGCAGGGCTCTGTCTGGAGGGCCTCATACCTGTGTGGGCAGGTCCAGCTGTCACACCTCTTCTAAAAATTCCTTAGATGTCTTACAGAGCCTTTTTATCCCTTCAGAACTTGTTTCAGGGTAGCAGTATGTTTGGGAAAAATTAGGGGTGCTTTGGTCAAGATAAATTAGAACTTCATTTGGAACGAGCTAGCTTGAAAATTTGGAAAGCTTGTAACTTATTTTGGTGTTTCTGTGAAAGAAAAAGCTGTGCAATCATATCACACAAGGCCTATATCCCATAATAACCACTGTCCTATCTGCACACTGCAGGGGCAGCAGTAAACCTGTGAAGCACAACAGGGGTGGCCTGTTGTTAATTCTCTCCATTTGTTCTGTTGTCTTAGAGAGAAATAGATGAGACATTTATTGGCAGGAAGTATTGAGGAGCAGGAGCCTGAAAATTTGGGAGATTAGATTGCTTTCATGTTTTGTAGCAGAATAAAATTGACGGTGTTAAATGTTGCTTTGTTGGTGGTTTTGTTTTGTTTTGTTTTGGTTTTGTTTAGGTAGAAATCAAACAGGGATTAGAAAATAACAGTGCTTCTGCTTCTTTCATGCCTTGGAAGTATTTCTTTATTTTAACAATTTTGCTCTTAATTTTGTGACTAGCGTGTTGAATCAGTAACCTAGAAGAGGGACTTCAACCTGAAACACAACACAGTCTCACTTGCCCACCAAACTTCCAGAAAGAATGTCTTGTTTGGAGTTGATTCCTTCTTCCCTTCCACCTCAAATAAAAGGTTTTTTTTATTGTGGGTGTGGGGCTGTTCTTGTGGTTTTGGCTCATCTAGTAACATAATTAAAAATCAAACAATCAGAAAAACATTGTTTGAAACCTAAAGGACATCAATAATCTAAGATCCACTGCTATCAAAAAAACCCCAAAGAAAGCATGTTTTGTTTGCTAAAATGTATAAAGAGCAAAAGGTTTGGTAGTTGTCATGCTGGCTCTGTGAGTTTGCCACCCAGCACCCCTGTCTGCACAGAACTGTAAATAAATATCTCAGGTCTGTGACTTGGCCTCTTGCACACTGGGTGAGGGAAGCTTTTCTGGGACACCACCCTTGGCAAGAGGTGATGCTGCAGTCTTGTCTTGAGGCTGGATCCCAACAGTGGCTGTTCAGAAGGCAGCAGATAACAAGTGAGATCCTGCTTTTCTTTTTGTCCCCATTTGCCAAAAAAAATCCTTCTCTTCAGCTTTGTGGGAAAAATAGCTTCTCATCCTGCTAAAACCATCACTGGGCAAAGTTCACCATATTTTGCTGCCTCTCTTTACAATTGATTGACAGGTTGAATGTTGCTAGGATGTCTTGAGCAGCCTCTTTATGCAGATATGATTACAGAGATTATGGCATACAAAAGAGGGACTGTGGTCTTTTTGGGGTCCCCCAACAAAGGGAGGAAATTATGAATCTGACTTCATGTTCTTAGAAGGCTAATCTATTATTATATTATATTATATTATATTATATTATATTATATTATATTATGCTATACTAAAACTGTACTAAAGAATAGAGAAAGGATACAGACAGAAGGCTTAATAAGATACTAATGAAAAACCCATGACCTTCTCCAGAGCCCCGACACAGCTAGACCATGATTGGTCATTAAATAAAAGCAGTTCACATGTTGGATAAACAATCTCCAACCACATTCCAAAGCAGCAAAACACAGGAGAAGTGAATGAGATAATTACTGTTTTCCTTTTCTCTGAGGCTCCTCAGCTTCCCAGGAGAGAAATCTTGGCAAAGGGATTTTCCCAGAAAATATGACAGTGACAAGGGACTGTATGAGGGAAATGGCATTGCTTCTTAATTCTCAAATAGAAACTAGTCTTTAGATTACATGAAAGAATACATGGTACTAGAATTCAGTTGTGACCCACCACATTTTGAAAAGACACTTATTTTTTTCTAGTTCAATTACCACATATCACATTTCAAAGAATCCTTGTACTGTGATTACTTTTTGCTTGCAAACCTTTTCTGGTGATAACCCAGGTCTTATCCTTACATTGCAAAAGTTCTCCTGTGGGACTGCCCATCAAGTCATGAGTTTGAGCAGGCAGGTTAAACAGCCACAGCACTGCTTCTGAGCACTCCCTTTTCCTGAGTACTCTCAAAAGAGATCCAGCTCAGCTCAACATCACTGGTGTGGGAATACAGTCCTGCACTGTGGAATGAAAGCTCACCTGGATCACCCTGCCTCAGGGGTGTCTAGGCCTGGAAATAAACCCTTACAGCTCCCTTTGCACTTTCCCTCCCTGCCACTTTTTGTCTCTTTTCATTTTTTTCCCCAGCTGCTCCTCTCAGTGTACATTTTGGTTTTCTGCTGGGTGCAGACATCTGGTGGTCGAGCTGGTGATGGCAGCTGAACAAGGGAAGCCAAACAAGGGAGCGCTGCAGGGTCTTTTCTTCTTAAACTTTGGCCCAGTGATAGGAAAAACAAATTCTGCTATGCAACAAGGATTTATGTTCGGTTTTGTTCTCCTTTTACCTTTTCATTCATTTTCTCCCCTTGTCAAGCCTCAGAGACCTGCTGGCCCTGGGTGCTTAGAAGAAAGGGCAGTCTGTGCCCAACAGATTGCAAATCACTTCTGCCATGCAAGTGTGCGCAGAGCAGGAGAGGAGTCACTTCCAGCAGTGCAAGTGACAGCTCCCCAGGCAGTATCTGCTACACAGATGCTCCACAGGGCAAAGAATGGCTTCAGTCAGTTCTGCAGCCAGATAACTGCACCCCACTCCTCCCCGAGACAGCCAGGAGCAGTTGGAAGCAGGAATATTTCCAGACAATGTGTGTGGTCCTTTCTGGACCACCTCCATGTGCCTGCAGTCTCCGGCCCTTCTTTTTCTGGGATACATTTTGTGTATGCTTTGGCTCTGTAGTGCAAGAAGGGAAAAGAGCTATACATCCCTTTGTTTTAGTTCATGCTGGAAAACTGCTTACTTAAGACACAGATCCTTCAGTGTATGACACATCTGGAAGGGTATTCAGCTCTCCCACTGAGATACTGTGCACTAGGACACGTATATTTATTCTATGAATTGAAAGAAATATGTAGGGTCAGGGACTACTCCATACTCCATCTGCTAAAGGTGGGATCAACCCTAATTTTACCTTTTCCAGGAAGCACAGCAAAGAGTGAGATCACTTCACCTGAGAGGAGATGAAGTGCTGGAGGTGCCTGGGTCTTTCCAGTGTCTTAATCTACACGTGCAACACCCTGGCATGTAGGAGTGACATCAGGTGAATCTCTCAGTATACAAAGCTCTGTTGCTCAAAGAGCCCAAGGCAAATGTAACTTGACAAAAAAGATTGGTCTCAAGAACGAGCAGATACTCCCCACCTCTGGCCCTGGTCTGTCTCTGTCTCTGTTCAGTGTTTCTTCAAAATTTAATGTGTTTCCAAGACAAGCAATTTCCTCAACTTTAGACAACTGTTTTAGGGCCATTTTGCTGCTGGAAAAGCAGGAGCCAGCCTGTTGCCATGAGCTTACCTACATTATGTAATTTGTTCTATAACCAAGTAAATTCCAAATTGTAAACTCGATGACTCGTCTGCTTACAGGAGGTTGCGGAAGCAATGTGATATCAAACTGATAAATGAATGGACTGAGAGAAGCAGCAAGAATGGGATTGAAATCAACATGTAAGAGACAGCACTTAGAACCAGTGTTTTTGCAATTGATCGATGACAAGCCTGGGAGAAAGGGGAGAGAGGGAGAATAAAATTTATTCATAACCATTCTAATATGCTCATTGGGTTCATTCCCCAAGTACTTGAGTATTTGTTTCCAAAAATTAAATGTGTACATGATGGCAGGCTTGTTGCTTTTTTTCTTTACAAAAACCTAGAGTTCTTTTTGGGGTTTGCATATCCCCATCTGCAGTTAAGAGGAAAAAAAGGAATTACAAGAGAAAATTTACGTTGAATCATATACCACACATGGCCAATCCCAAGAGAAACATTCAGTGAGTGCAATCTTGACTCAGTAGGATATAAAATGAAAGGGAGAAAACTCTAATAATGGTTTTGATTATCTTCTTTTTTTCATTCTGCATTTTTCTTCATCTCAGTCTTAAAATACCTGAACACTTTTCAGTTGGGCATTAAGCAAGATAACATTGGGGCTGAGTCTCATTTCCTTTATTCCAAAGAAACCAGGTTTCCAGGTGGTTCAAAACAGGATGCAGTGCCCTACCTGAATCTTTGCTTGCCTTTAGCTTCATTTCAATTACAAGGTAGCTATTCCAGGGAAAAAGCTGAGAGATGTGAGGTTGTGCAGGAAATATGCCCCAGTAAAATTCATTATGATGCTTAATTCTCATTGGCTTCACACCACATGTTGGCAGAAGTTGAAGAGTGTGGAGATAAGGCAGTTGCTGGCTTCTGGGTATGGTCACAATCTAAACACATTTTTTTCTTGGGAACCTTCATTCATTTTTCCTCATCCCATCCCAAGTGGATCTCTAGATTTGTTTCACTTGTATCACAAGAGGGCACCCTGCATCAGACTAAAGTTTCCCATCCACATCTTGAAAGGCATTAGGTGAAACCAGGAAAGTTCGTGGACTGAAAGGGCTTACAGGGAGAGAGAGGGGCACTGAAGGAGCAGCCACAGGGACCAGCGGGCTGCCCCTGCAATGTCAGTGTCCTCCCCTTGAGTGGGAGGGACAAACACCCACCCTGCCCTCCTCCCACTCGAACAGGACCTCTGCAATTTTTAAAACTCAATTCCAAAGTAGCAGACTAGAGATAAGGGATTTAAGCAGGCCAACCATGTAATACTTAACTGAAAAGGCGCTCTCAGTCATGCTGGATAACTGGGGTGCCTTCTTCACTTCTTTTTACTGAAAACCAGCTAACTACTGATATACCAACTGGCACTCTTCACAAGACATTGTGTAACTATGGCTTCCCATGGCAGCTAATAAAAAGGAGGGAATTTTCTTCTTTGAGAAGAAAAGCAGCATTTAAACAATCCAATCAAGTATGCTACTATTACATGAAATATAATTTGTATAAAAAGATATATGGACCTAAATAAATTCCCACTTCACTTCTAAAGCTGGTGAATGACTGTTTCTTCAGTATAACAACCTGATAGCACATCAAAAATACTTGTACCGTGTCCTGAAAATCTGTATTATGTAAGCAGCTATCTGGGATAAATCTGAATTTGATTTTGTATGAGAAAAGCAAAATTCTATCTGTTAAAAAGCTTACACTGTGGTGCACTGTTCTCATCATGCACTTACCTTTTTCTTTCTAATGACATACTCTGTGAATATTGCTCCAGAATATATTTTCATTAATCTTTTGTGAAAAACAGCTCAACATGTATTGCAATTTTAAGTTCTCACTAAACCTGTTGAAACAGAAATTCACAGATCAGGTCTCCTTAATGCTCAACCCTGCAAATTCAGATTGGATCTTCACATGAGACCTGTTCTCTGTGAGGTTGCCTGAGAGTATGTAATGCTGTAAGGACTTTTTTATGGGGGGCAAACAGCCTCTGAATTCCAATTCTGCTGGTTATTAAATTGAGTCACACAGGGATCAAAGAGCATCACCTGCTGCTTCCTCTAGGCCTGATTCTGAACTGCCAAACAGAAAGAAGTACCATTACAGTTGTATGTTTGCTCAAACAGAAATTAAGGAGAAACAGTAATGTTCTTCATTGTTAGCATCAGAATAGATTGTTACCTTAGCAACAGCAGTAGGAAGAAACACATGGGATGCAGCCAATACTTGTTTTATCACATGTTTCACACGCTATTTTTCTAAACTTTTCTTACTAATTGATTGATGTTTTTGTAAACTTCTGCTGTCATTCTGTCATTCTACTAGGTTACTCTTGTTGGCATTGGATGTTACCTTCTCTAAAGCCTGGTGGCAGATGCAGCCCACCTCTGACTCCCTTTACAAGAGAATCACTGTGGGATTTCTGAGTGGAGCTTCTTAGGCAGCAAACCTGAAATTCAACATATGCAAGTCAAATAAACTACTGTAACTTAAACTTCTATTGCTTGCACTTCCTTCTATCCAATACTGCTGGCTACAATTATGTGACATGCCTCAGGAAAGGGGTGCCAATTCATTTCTCACCAGATTCTCTTTTCTATTACTCCATAGATCCTCTTCTAACTTTTTTAATGGAAAAGCAGAATTCAACTCCTCTGAACTGTCTGGAGGAGAAAAAGACAAGGGAAAGTCTAACTCCTTCTGAAATAATTTTCTCCCAGCCCTAATAATTTCTGACTTCCTACATATACCTTTCTCCCATGAAAAACTCTTTTAAAAAGTGGTGAGGCTTTCCATATGTAGATGCTAATGAGTTGTCAGACACTAAGGACTTGTTAATGCCAGGAAAGTGATTTAATCTTTTGACCACTAGGCCAGACTTGGGGGCCTGCAGAAGATCCTGCCCTAACACCAACAGATATTTTGCTTGGTTTATTGTTTCTGGAATACACTGGCTCCAGATGCTGCTTTCCCCTGCAGCTGGAAGCCCACCTAAGAACCATTTCCCCTTCTAACCTCTGGACTTCACAAGACAGGGGAGAAAAGAAGTAGGACAAAGCAGATAATCTGGCCCCACAGACTCACTGGCACTCAGACTTCTTTGGCTACATAAATAGCTGATAAAAACCAGCTTCTTTATTCACACTATCTTTTGCATTTTTCTTCTTGAAGAGTAATCTCCATGAAAGGAGGACACTGCATTTACTTGGCTTACAGTGAGATCTCCTCCTGGGTCACACTGTAGCTAAAACTTTCTGCTGAAGGAGAAAGAAAAAATCTTATTCCACAAGAGCTTTATGCAGCATGGTGTAATGATGATGAAGTGTCAGTGGATATCAAATGATGCCCTTGCTGGCACCAAACCCTCACTGAATTTATCAGTTCTTGGACTATGAAGTGCCAGCTTAGCACATGCCTTCCCTTTAAGCAGGAAAAATCTGCTACCAAGACTAGACAGAGGAGCTGAGAGAAAAAGCAGACATTGGTAGTACAAAAGGATTATTCTTCTTTTTCAACAAAAATACTGCAGGCAGCCCACAAAGGAGCATGCTACACACATGTAGTAAGTGTAAGTGTAGTGGTTTTGGTTTGCTAATTTGAGATTTTTGGCTAACACACTAATTAATGTAGTGGGTTTAATGCTGGCTAAATGCCAGTGTACTTATTAGAATTACGTATTTATTTTTTACTGTGAGATAAGAATTAGGAAGAGAGCAAAGTAAGCTTAAGGGTTTAAAGGGCATAAAGAAAGCTATTAATACAATTAAAAGACAGAATAATAAGAATTAGAAAAAAACTTTTAGAATACTTTTTTCTCCTATACTTTTTTATAATTGATAATGTAAAGAGACAAAATTTGGTACTTTCAGCGAGTTTACTATTTTTAGAATAGTTTTTTTAAGTTTTTTTAGGGAGAGGGATGTCTCTTGTTATGTTATGGAGACTTTTCTAGAATAAATAGATTTCTTGTAGTTTTAATGTCATAGCAAATTAGCTGCTTGGAAAAGGAAAATTTGTTTGCACTGTGAAAGTTTTTTTAATGCTTTTTAGTTGTCTTATTTGTTTTTATGGGTTATGTTAATTTACAGGGTATTATTTTAAGGCTGTTCTAGCATAAAAGTTCATCTATCTTTGAGAAACAGAGATTTTCTTTTTTTATTTTTGGGGCAAGGTTTTTTATTTCTTTTGTTTTGTTTAAGCTCCTTATTAGATCATAATTGCTTTACCATCTGTTTGCTTCAGCACTAGTGCTTTTACTTATAGCTGTACTTAGAATGTTACATTGCTCTAATGCATTTTATGAGTTATAATAAAAAGAATTTGATATATCTTTTATATTTTTACTATAGTTTTATAAGAGAACTTTAGCTTAAGACCAAGACATCTTTTTATTTTCTTATCTGCGATTTTGACTTTTTATTGACCTCAACATTTTTATGTTGTTTTCTATGTTTTGTTTTCTATGTGTTTTTATTTTTTGTTTTTTCTTATTTACATAGTAAAGAAACTCCCAAAATGACAGGGAATATTCCCTAGAGTAACGGAAATCCTGGAAAATGAATGATGCTTTGCCTACTGGCCTATTTGCCTGTTTTAGTGCTAGATCAAGTAACAGTTTCAGCTCTGTCAAGAACATCTGTCTGGGAAGGCTGACAAAATACAACTCAAATGCAAAATACCCACGTGGATATAAAGGTTCCTACTTGCTCTTTTAGACATGACAGCTGTAGATAGGCTCTTGCACATTTTTGCACTCATCTGACTGCTCTTTTCATGGTGATGCCATGGAGATTTTCCAATTGGGAGAGCAGGGAAATAGCTGGATGGTAAGGACAGGTATTGCTCTTGTGGGCTTAGCCAGACATCTGTAGATTCTTTTGAACAAGCGGGTTCTCATGGCTCTGTAAGAGGCAGAGATTTTGTCTCTGCACCATGAGAAGAAAGTGCACCACAAAGAAATAAGTAATGCTTGAGCCATTTGTACAGGAGACATCATTGCTGCCCCCATTGAGCACTGAGCATCTGTCAGCACTGAGCTGGGATTTTCAGTGCTGCCTCAACACTCAGCTTGTAGAGTTAATGAGTTCTTGTGACTCCTCATTTCTGAGAGTCTGTGATGTTTCCTTTGGGAGCTGCTGGACCATGGAAGAATGAGTCCTTTTCTCTCCCATTTGCTATGGACAGGTGTGAATGGCCCTTTCCACACCAGTGCTTCAACAGCCTGACACAGCTTGGGATGCTCAAAATTAAAGCCCAGCATGGTTTGGCTGCACCAAATGATGGAGCAGAGGGCACAGAGCATGGCGAGGCTCTAACATCAAACACTGAGTTAAATAATGGCTGAAGGAGCAGCTCTGGCTTGCCAGAGGTTTGGGATTTGCACTCCCCTCTCAAGGACCAGACAAAAGCCACAACAACAGGGGAGGGATGTAGAGGGGAGGGTGGGAAAGACCTCACCTGATGAAAGCTGGGAGGCAAGCCTTGCACAGCAGAAGCGGTTTTCCCCTTTCCAAGAGCTGGCCTCTTCTTCCTCCTTCACCCCAACACAGGGAATGGGAAAGGAGGAGAAGAAACCTTCTCTGTCAGGGCTTGAAACCCAGGTGAGAAGGGAATACCTTGTGGAATATAAACCTCAGAGACTTCCAGTGCCTTGTTTCAGCAAACAGGCTGTAGTGAAGGACAGTATCCCCATGAACAAAGGCTACCTCAACATGTTTATGTGGAATTCAAAATAAAGATATATGCCTGAAAAGGTACAGACAGAACATAAAAACCACCTTACCTGAAGACTCAAGAGATGCAGTGCAACAAATAAATATATTTATTCTTACTTTTTTCCTTTTTTTTTTTTAACAACAGCAGCAGAATAATTGCAAATAGGGGTTTTTTTGCCAAGTATGTACTTTGCTTATTGATTTTTGCATCCAGGGTGATCTACAGCTACAGCTTAGTTTTGTATTTCTTTTTCAATCAGGTTCCTCCTAGGATAGATAGAGTGACTAAGTATTCAGAGCTACTAAAAACTTATTAGGTGCGTAACACACTGAACTAGTTCACAGTCATAAACATAATCCCTAAAGCAAACACACAGGAAGACTGTTTTGTTCATAGCTGGAGTGGAGAAGAAGACTCTTTTTTTCTTTTTAGCATCTTACTGTTTCAGTCAAAGTGGATTGTGCTCTCCACTGTTACCCTTTCAAAAAAAAGGCAGTTATAAAAATTACTTAATAAAAACATACATTTCTCACATTTCAACAGTTTTTATGCCAGTTTCTCAATGACTATTCTAGAAAAGTCAGCTTGTTCAACCTAATAAAAGAAGGTCAAGTATGGAAAATCAAGAGTAAGAAAACCTCACAGTAAAAATAAGTGTGTCTGTAGCATGTAGTGTTAGTTGTAAAGAAGTGAACAAAAGAAAAAGCCTCCCTAGAAGTTGTAGAGCTACATAGCTACTACCTTTTTATAGCAGGTGCATTTTCTACCACAGCTTAGATTTTTATTACTTTATATTTTTTTAATAACTTAAAATAATAATAATGAGTTTGCCTGCCAGCAGCCAACTCAAAAACACATTGGAAAAAGACAAAAAACCCAGCCACCATTACAGTGGTAGGGAGAAATTCTCCTCAGCAGCCAATTCTTGAGTCCAGTCCTTTCCCTTCTTAGCAATCCCAAACTTTTGGGATATATTCAGCTTATTAGGAATGAGAGCTCTTCAATGCAGACTTGGGTTTCACTGAAAGGAACAGTGTACATTTCCCCTCTGCAGCCTCCTGTGAGTCCTTCTAGCAGCTCTGCAGAGTCCTTGTAGCAGCAAGCTGCAGCAAAAGGAAAGGAAAGAATATTCCATCCAGGTGTGAAATGATTCATAGGCAGCATCTGAGATCTTCAAAGGATTCTCAATCAATACTTCAGCCTGAATCCCAGATGAGTGGGCTGTGCTTTTATCTCATCTGTCAGATGGGAGAAGCCGCCTGTTTGTTCTTGAATTAACTTCTTTCATCTTTGCTGCCACAATATTGCAACTGACTGCACATCTTTCATCATTCTGAGTGCCACTCAGTGCACAGAAAAGTAAACCAAGCCAAGGCCCCTGGCAATCCGTGTAACACAGCAACAGCAGACAGGGTGTGCTCTAGACTCTGCCCAGAAGCGCTGACCTGAAAGGCAGAGGGAAATGCAAATGGGTAAAGGCAACCATAGAACCATGTAAATCTTCTCAGACAGAGTGACTCTGAGAAGGAAGCTATGAAACTGAGATTCCAGTTGCTACAGATCTTGTCACCCTGTGTAACGTGGAATGTCTGTGCCCTGATGTGAGTAACTCTCTTCTTGTCTCCTCCTCAAAATGAGTGGAATCAATCAGATGGAATTGTTACATCCCTGCCTTAGTAGTTCACATATCCTTCCACAATTAGTAAAATCAAAGAGCTGCTGAGGCTGCATTCTAATAGCAGTAGAAGAAACGCCAAAAATATTACTTTGCTGAATATTTTTCCCCAGCCTGAACTCTAAATTGTTAACTGGTTTCATTAATGCATTTGCCCCAGAGTGATCTTTAGGCAAACCTCAGCCTTGTCTGAAAGGCTGGTGCAGAAAGGGATGCAGAGGCTGTGAAAACATCTGTGTGGCATCCAGAGCTCTGTGTAGTACTTGTGAGGAAGTGGGGATTTTTTGGGAGTTTAGAAAGCACTTTCTTCACTGAGTAACACAAAGAATTAAAATACAAAATTACTTATTCTAATTCCCATTTCCTAAGGGAAAGAAGGACTGAGAGGGTTTAAGATAAAGAGTGATTGTTCTATTTTTTCCAAGAGTCCAAGAGACTGGGGTGGGGGGGGGGATTTACAACCATGCTGTACCCCATCTGTTGAAACATGTAACACTCCATTTGGTTTTAACTGCTTGATGCTTGCTCTGTGTCCCATTCTATTTATTTACCGATCTGGGTAACCTCTGACACAAACCTCAGCGTCTTCCATCTGTCCTTTTCAATGTGGTTCTCAGGACCTTCACTTTCATAGGAAGCCAAGTAAAGTGCTGCAATCAGAAGCAAATACATTATGTTAGGCCTACTGGCATTTTTACATTTGCTCTCCCTGCAAAGCAGTCTGAGTTAAATGAAGCAGGCATGTATTATCCATCCCTCAGTTTAGGGCTTCAGAATCCCATTAGGAAGTATAGCATTGCTTATAATTGCACCCAGACAATGCTAACAAACTGTGCATGAGAACAAAGACTACCCTGAGGGGGAAAAAAACCAACCAGTGGAAACTCAAAAGCACGAGGAGAAGAAAGCACTCAAGAGAAAATAAACTGAGCCCAGGGACATGGTGCTTTGTAAGCAGCCAGTGAAGTCCCTGTTTTCCTCCTTAAGCAGCCCCCTTCAGTGCAAAATGTCCTGAAAGTCCACATAAATACATTTCATGTGATATTTACAGGGACCACATCACATTAGTTCATTCTATTTCAGAACCAATGTTGATCCTCACAGACTATATGCACATAAAAGAAAAATCTTATCTTCTCTGTCATTTGTAAAGGAGGAACATTTTTCACTTGCCAGACAGAGATGTCCTCAGGACAGTTTTTCCTTACTGTGAGGAAGCCACAAATTAACACAGAAAGAGATTAGGCAGTAGCCAGTGACACCATCCCTGCAGAAGCCCAGAGCTCCTTACCATCATCACTGAAGACTGGGACAGAGAGCAAGTACTGCAGCATCTTCCAATCCCTTTCAAAAGGACACTCCACTTGCTTCCATGTCATAAATTCACTGACTTGTTTTGCCAGTTCCCAAAATTTCTGTCAGAAGACAAAGCAGAAGAGGTTGCTATACATTGAACAGCACTGCTTACCCTGAATATTTTTTTAATAAGAAGGAGAGATCTTGGTTTGGAGACCAAGGCTTCGATTGTCCTTGGCTTTAAGACAGACTTGAACATGATCTGACTCAACAACTCAGCTTCTAACTTTTGTATTCCTGTTTCAAGCTATGGTAACTTCCCACTCCTTCACCTTGTTAAAACTGCTATTGTGAATACAAATACAGTAGATCATGAAGTACATTAAATTTTTTTTTTCCAAGGATCTGGTAACACTCCTTATGCCCAAATTTTAACTTCATTGATGCTTAGGCTTTTTGTTTTGCAATTAAATACATAGTGATTTTCACATCAGATGCTTAATACTAACATTTCAAAATCTAGGTGTTTCCCATCAGTTAGCAAATATGAAATGCTCTATTTTCTTGCTGGAAATGTATGCCAAAAATAAACACTCCCCATGTAGCGTGCTGATGCCATTATTTGATAAGTTCTTTCAATTAAAGTTTAACATGCCACAAGTGCAGGTGGATTCCTTGAGCAAAAGGCATTGCACAGCCTAGTTTTAGAATCTTTAGGCTAATTCAGGCCTATGACTACAACTGAAATATACTGTACTTTTGTGTGGATGACCCAGGCTTCCTGAAAACTGTAAGTACCAGGAAACAAATCATTGGGTAACTCACCCTATATCAGATAACAAGCAGAGAAACTATTCGAAGATGAGAGAGTCAAAACTCCCTCACTGCTGCTCTATCACATATTTCTTCAGAGATAATCTGGGATTTACATGCATGCCAGTGCTGCCTATAATCTTGATAAAGGAGGAACTTGCTTTTTATGTGAGGAATTAAAAGATAAAGCCCTAAAATACTAATTTGAATATCACCGTCATATTTTCTGGAAAAATCTTTTTGCCCAGGATTCTTCCCCTGGGAAGCTGAGAAGCCTCAGAGTAAAATGAAAACGGTAATTATCTGATTTGCTTCTCTTGTATTTTGCTGCTTTGGAATGTGTTTGGAGATTGTTTATCCAACAGGTGGTTGTTTGATTGGTTTCACGTGAAATGTTTTGACTTAATGACCAAACACAGTCAAGCTGTGTCAGGACTGTGGAAGGAGTCACAAGTTTTTCAATATTATCTTTTAGCCTTCTGTAAGTATCCTTTCTCTATTCTTTAATACAGTTTAGTATAGTATTTTTAATATAATATAATAAATTAGCCTTCTAAGAACATAGAGTCAGATTCTTCATTTCCTCCTTTCGATGGGGGACCCTGAAAATACCACATTTGAACATTTTGTCATTAACTATAACACACCTGTGAACTGAAATGTTGACATGAATTTGAGCATGGGGAAGAAGTTCTGACTTTTCTTCCCCCCCTAAAAAAACTGGGAATATTGAAAGTTTCTATTAAACACTCAATCTTCGATAAAACTGCTTTTTCCTGACTACCTCACAGCTCCCTTGAGAAGTAACAGATACACTCAAATTCCAGTCTATGTTTGCTCTCCCAGAACCCAGTGGAAATTGACAGGGATCTGTTTCAGTTTTCTGTTAAAGGGGCTGAGCCTGCACTAAAACCCCACTCAGTGCTCCCCTTACCTCAAAATTGACGTGGCCATTGGGAAGGCGGTTGGCACAACCCTCATTGAGGAAGTAAATATCTTTGACCAAGAGGCTGAAGAAAGGTATCACAATCTAGGGAGAGAGCAGAATTATTGTCAGTCTGGTCCTCTATCAAAACACAATGGTCTACAGAGAAAAATGATTCTACATCTTTACACAAAAGCTGTGCATTCACTACATTTTAAAATACAAGTCTCTCCACAAAGCCCTCCATTTCTATGTGATGTCCTTCTTGTTTTCATTTTTTTTCTTATTCCTTGCAGATTCCAGATGATAAATGGTCAGAGGCACCTACTTCTTACACATAATTCCTGCAGAGTATCTCATAGTGTAGCTTCCCTCTTGATAGGACTGACTTGGTAAATGAGGGGAGATGTCCATTGAAGCATGGCAAGGAATATTGGGGTAGCAGCACAAATGGTTTGAGCTACAATTCCCTGAACTCATGCAAATCATGGAGCCTTGGTACTGACTGGCTTAAAATGAGGCATTTCCTGCCAACTGAACAAAGAATTTTCTTTGGATAATGCTGGAGAATTTTACTTTCTTAAAATGGTTCTATTTTAATTTTCATCCTATGGAAGTTTTCACAGCTAGACATCCTTGTTACAACTGGGGATAAAACAAATACCACTTATTATTTCCACAGAACCCTTCACTGTGCCATATTTCACTATCTTTTTTTTGAAGTCTTAAAACTGACTTTTTTCTGAAAAGAAGTAAGCCTCTTATATTTAGACTTCTGGTACTTTGAATGATATGTGAACAGATTCTGAGAACTCAGAAAGACATTCCATGTATAACAACAGTACAGATCAGCAGCCTGCACGTGGATTTGCTTCATCTGCCTGGTGGTTTATTCCATGAACTCCAAGATCATTTGTATTCAACACAGCATGAAGCCCTAATATCATAAGGAGTTGATGAGCAACTGCTTCCAAGTGGGGAGCAGCTGGGAAGCTGTTTGATTCCCTTCCACAAGAACCACCACTGGGATGCTGCATCTAAAGACTATACACAGGAAGGGAATGCCACAGCTCTGCCTAGAGTTGAGGTTTAGAATACCTTTTATGAGTAAGTTTTAAAGCCTTTCCACCTTAAGCCATGAATTACTGGAAGTTTAGCACAAGCAGCAGCTTTAAGAACAAATTACTAGCAACCTCATGTCAGTCCTTAGCCTTTCTGTTTGTGGTATGGGTTTGTGAGATACAGGTGTCTGTCAAACAGAAAGGAATTGAAGCAATGCACTTATTTCACTTAAATAATTCAAGTGATCATTTAATGTTTGGACTTTCAGCCAGCACCAAACTGATCTGGCAGCTTTCTATAAGCCCACCAGGGCTAGAGTTGCTGAGAATGAGAATTCCAGGATAAAGGTTTACCACACAACTTAACAAGCACATTTCCCTTTTGCCCACTGCCAATTCATTTGCAAACACACCTTCTCTCTGTTGCTGTGAGCTGTCAGGGACCTCTGGGTTGCTCCACGCAGAGCAGTTCGGTAATTGTAAAAATTGCTGGATGGGTCCATCTGATGCTGCAAGGCATGAAAAGATGCAAATAATGAGGTACACACAACCCTTCTTTGACTGAGCAACTCTTAAATAGGAAAAGGTCTTCTGAACAGCCCCACAAATGCAGCTTTGTAGAGGACTGTGGTATCGCTCTGTCTGTTCATTTGATAATTTTTTACATTAAAAAATGTCTATTCAGCACAACAGGGGATCCAATACATTCTCTTGGATAAATCACAAACTCATACAGTGCTGCACCTGCATGATCTTTGACAAAGGTCAGCTGGACAATATCCATTAAGAGCACAAATAAACTAAATTAAAGACATAATGAAGCCAAACTCACATTTTTGAGCAGTTTAAAGTAACATGGTATTAACAGCCTCCTATCCAAATATTAGCCAAACTTACCTCAAGAATATCAAATTTGGCTGTCTTCACTTTTGCCCAGGTTTTCTTTAATCGAGACACAGGACTCATGTTCATGCCAGCTTGATATAAGAGAAAGAGATCGTTGGAGTATTTAAAAGAAAAAAAATCTTCCATGAAGCTTGTAAGTATTTATAAAGCAAAGAATCTATTACTGATAACAAGTATTTTCAATGGAGCTACTCAAGAAATCAGTCACTATTTTCTTTAAATTCCAAAATAACCCTGGAAACAAAATCTTCACCTCTTACAGAATGAAAGCTCTAAAAAAATGCTATGATATTATTTAACGTAGATTTGATAAAACACGTATATACAACAGGAAAGTTCAAATGAGTGTTCTGAACACCATCTCTTACATAATTCATTGAAAACTACACCCAGCTATGAAGTTTTCACATTTCAAATGAAAAAAAAATATTCCCAGTATTTTCCTACCAGATATAAAGAGATGTGGAATTTTTAAACCACTAGGATGTGACAGAAATGATGGAAGATGTCTCAATTCTCCATATTACAGGGAAAGTTACTATTCCAATTTAGCACTGAAGTTGGTTGAAAAAAGTGGGGATTGAGGTCTCTGAAGAGTTGCAAAGAAAACTTTGGTTTACACCAACTTTATACTACACATAGTGTTGAGTAACTTCAGGCTGCTGACCAAGCTCAGCAGTAGCCTTCTGTGTGAAGCACTCTGCTTGCTTTATCCAGATTTAAACAGGGATAAAATAGTATCTCAGTACACATACTTACAAATAATAGCCATTAAGGAGTTGAAGTTGCCAATGTTGAAACATTCCCGTGCCACATCGATGAAATATTCTATCACTCTTGCTCTGTGCTTCTTCTTCACAGGCTGCAAGAGATGCATTTGCAGGGTTATGCTCAGCAGGAAACAGCACTCAGACACATCCCCAGAGAAACAAAACGCCTGTTAAAAGTCTTTTCCATATGTTGCACAGCTTCACACTATCCTTTACGTGTAGAAGCAGTTACAGTATTGTGTTCAAAAGCCTTCAGGACAGCAAGGACAAACCAGATCCCGGGCAGGCACAGAGCAAGGACAGGCAAAGAGGCTCTGCCAAGAAGAAGAAGGATATGAAGAGCAGCAGAGCAGAGGGTCAGCCAGGGGAGAGAATGTGCCTCAATTCACAAGGGCCTTCCAGAGAGGAGAACAGCAGGCCAGACACGCTCACGTACCAAGAAGGGCTAACCCAGAATAAATCATCACTGTCACACCAACAAGGCTGAGGCACCAGTATAGTGCTAAAACCACTGCAC
This sequence comes from Ammodramus savannarum pratensis, assembly GCA_020466415.1. Lineage (NCBI taxonomy): Eukaryota > Metazoa > Chordata > Aves > Passeriformes > Passerellidae > Ammodramus > Ammodramus savannarum. The sequence goes on along the minus strand of JAHXMQ010003319.1, from coordinate 34,750,990 downwards.
TTATTTCCTCTTCAGACATGCTCTGACTGCATCCAAATGTCAACAATTACAGAACCAAGAGAATGGGAAGTCCAAAAGGCATCAAACTAGAAAAGGCTTCACAGTTTTAGATAACTAAACAAAACCTTTCAGTACAAAGAGTCCTTGCTCACCATACAGATTTCTGTTGCAACCAAGTAACTGAGCCTGTTAAACCACTCCACATAGGCTTCAAGATTCCGAGTCTTCTTTTGCTCTCCGTAGCAGCTCTACAGACAAAAATAAAATAGCAACTTTTAGCACCATTTTCATCTTTTCCCTGGGAGATTTTTTGGCTTTCTGCCTTGCCATTCCCAAACACTGTCAAGTAACCAGGAATAACTCAAATTACCCAAAGTGACAAAAAACCTTTAAGAGGGAAAGCAGTAGTGGTAGTATTCAAGCATGTGTAACTTCCTTCTGAGCTGCTGGCTCAGTAAAACACTCCAGCAAACACGTGGAATGCTTTAAGTCCTACTGGGATGCTTTAAGGAGCTAAGACAGACTTATGCAAACAATCAGGGATAAATATCTGCATAAAGCTCCCTTGAATACACACAATGTTTCAGTCCTTACTCCTGTCCCTCTGATAGAGTAGATAAAACATTAGGCCCTTTGCAAGTGCAGCAGGAAAACAGATGTCAGGCACATTATATTTGACTGTTGATGACAAATGGACATACTGCATCCTAAGTTTGGGAGATCAGCTCTACCATTTTGATGGGATTATCCCTTTCCTGAGCAGTGCTATGCTGTATCATCTTGGAATCATTCCCACACCACATCTCAGGGCTGCCTAAAAAGGGGCAGACAGCAGTTTCAGAGATCTCTATCTGGAAAAACAATTTCAGAAACCATCTGACTGAACACCAAATTGTAGACTTGCATCATTCTATTCTGTTTGTCAGTTTAAGGATAATTCAAGTTTTAACGAACTGACTCTGTCACAGGTTATTTACAGAGGTTAAGTCATCTTGAAAAACGTAAAAAATTAAGTCATTTTGAAAACAGCACTCAAACAGATGACAACTCCATCGTGGCTGGTTAAAAACACCGCATATTTGCCCTCCATCTCACATAGACCTAGAGCCCTCTGTGGTCTTTTTGTTATGTCTATTTGCTCTACCTGCAAATTCCCTCATGTGCCACTTGGCTGCAAAGAGTTCAGTTTACTAAAAAGGAAGAACAGATGTTGAAAATGAGTAATGCAGAAGGCAAAGTTAAACCCAGCTTCTTCCAGCTGTAGGCCACATAAATGGCCTGGGGAAAACATTCACAGGATTAAGTTCTCCCTTAGATTAAGTGAGAAAACCCAGAAAATGTGTTCATTTAAGTCAATTTGTTGGCTGAGTTCTCGAGCTTCAGGAGTTGTAATCCAGAAAGAAAAAAAACATTAACAAAATATTTAACTAAAGGTTGTTTTCTACTGGTCCTCATTTATTGCTGGACCCCACTCCCAGCTCATGGTGCACCTGATGGTAAATGATGCATTTCAGAACTGCTCCAGATCTGCTCCCATTACCTTGTCATTATTCAAAGGATCCTTTTGTACAAATGCCTGGATAAATTCTTCTGGTCCAATATAATTGAGTCTCTCCTAAACAAAGCACAGAAGCAGCCAGGTCACATCCCCTGTTAACCTGCACTTCAAAAAGAGGGGAGGGATGAAGTCACCCCTGGGAGGGTAACAACTCACGAGCTCTATGTGTGTCAGCTGCTGAGCTAACACGTAGGGATCATTGCAGACTGTGATTATGTCCCTCTGCACGGACTGGGGCTTGGTTTTCAGGAGAATGAGGCGATCTGTGGATGTGGAGGCATCGATTTTGGCCAGCACCTCCTCGTACTGGGTCACGGCGGCCAGCTTCCGCAGCAGGGTCTGGAGGAGCTGCTGCACGCTCTTCCTGTACACCTGTTAAAGACCACACTGTCAGAAAGCACTTCCAAAATGGGAGAATACAGCACTAAAGCCTGCACAACACCACAGCAGATGGATGCTGATACCTGTGTCCCTTGTCAAGGTAAGCTCTATTATGTGAACTTGTAATATTAGCATCTCATCAGAGCAAAAGGAATCCAGCTGAGGGTTTAAGCAGCGATTGTCTCACAGGTTCAGTATTTACCCAGTCAGCTCAAAGAAAAGATGTGTTCAATCCACTCCCTGAAAAGCACCAACCACTACTGGAGGAAATACAAGAAATGAAAATACTCCATCTTCTCCTGCTTAAGACCAGAGAAAAAAACAAATATGTGGTCGTTCAGTGATAAACAAAGGGTCTGCTTCTCTCTGCAGCAAATCAAGACCAGTTTCACCAAAGTTAGACCTCAAACTTGCAGTGAATCTGAGGAAAACGAGAAGATAATAAAACCATCTATCTCTTTTTTGCCTTTGCAGGCCTATCCCTGTAGTGATTTAAGTTACCAAGAGTGACAATTTAAAGTAGGAGCAGAACTCAACTCTTAAGTAGATAGATCTGTGTAACCAAGGGGGTTACTCTTCCAGATTCCACATACTATCCTAAAGCCATTACAGCAAAACCTAAGTGGCTTCAAAAGAGATCATCTAAAAACTATTGTCTGCAAACTATAGTATGATCAGTCCAAGGCAGCAATATTTCCTTTACTCTGATGAATTTGTCCTTTTCTCCAAAGATTTTCCCAAATATGTTGTTTTAAAGGAGCAACATGTTACTGTGGTGAGAGGTTTTGGTTGTACTTTTGCTACCAACTCTTAAAAGAATTGGAGTACAATAATTCAGGAATTGGAATAAAAAGCTCTAAGTAGAACTGTAGTGAACAGGAATAGGAAACTGCTTCTTTTGTATCCTTTAAGGTAATGACTCACAAAAATCCAAGTGATCTGTAGAAAGGCAAGGTCAAGGAAGTTGCCATTTACTGCTCCAAGCAGCTCACAATAAAACAAGTCAATTTACTGCAGTGCATGCTTTGTCTTTTTAAAGGAAACATCAAAGTCAAAAACCCTCAAAGCTACAGCCAGTAAGAATTTATAGTTCTCTGAGTAAGATTGCTCCCTTTGCACAGTTTCTAGCAGCTTTGTACATCTGCCTTTCCCTTCAGTAGACGATTTCATTGTTTAAACTGCCTGTAGTGGCAGAAACTTCATTGCAGACAACTCTTCCCTCTTCTCATTTCATTCTTCCATCCACCAACTCAACTTCCTCCAGGCTAAGCAGCTCTTTCTCTTTGTGCCAGTGAGTACTTTTCAAGTGGTTGTGAGCCCTCAACCGCAACTACTTTGCCTGGAACTGAAGTCAATTTCCTACCTTGCTATGAAGAGTATCTAGAAACAAAGCAACCCGGCACCCCTGGAGTGAGGGCACACCTCTTGCCCCTTCCCAGCCCAGAGCTCCCTGGAGCTACCTTGCAACCTTCAGCTTGCACATCAAATTGGGTCTCTTTTTCATTTGTATTTCATACCACATCTCACTCTCTTGTCCCATCTTCTGTCCCTCCCCACTTTGACAACATCAAAATGTATTTCAGCTTCCAAGTTCAGTTTAGGTTTGTTCTTTTCCATGCTGGTGTACAGCCTCTCAAGGCCCTTCCAGGCCTTTGGCAGCACTCTCAGCTTCTCTGAGTGCAGCTTACCTCCACGCCTGTTAATGTGCTGTTTGCTGCCTCATCCACACCATTACTTAAAAGCTTATATAAGGAACACTGGTCTCTGAGGAACACTGGAAACACAGTGCCATTTAGCAATTGCTACTTGTGCTTATAGTTCTTCCAAATGCCATTCCAGTGTCTTTTGCAATTGCAGTATTACGGCAGCTACACAGGATTTACTTACTGAAACCTTTTTAATTCCCTTCCACTAAGTAAATATAACCCTTGGCTTTTGGCTGAGTTTATTTCAGTACTTAACAGACAAGCATCAGTTAAGCATCAAAATATTTCATAATACCCATGTGGAACTTCCATCTGAAAAGTGGGATTTCAAGATTTCCTTGTGTGCTCCATCCACAGGAAGGAATAGGACACACTTCCTCTGAGTTGATACTTTAAGCTCAATACAATACTTTCTGGTCCATTCCTGTTTTGGAAATTTCTCCCCAAACCTGCTATAACTTTTCAGGTCAAAGGCCCAATTCTGCATACCTTACTTAAGAAATGATCAACATTAATAGGGATTGCTCAGCTATTGTCCTAGCTAGCTTCTTCCAAGTAAAATGAAAAATACTAACATCCACCAAGTTGTGCCTGTCTGCACAAAATGGGATTATGTTATGGGCTTAGAGGTGGAGCAAACCTTGCCCATGCTTTGGAGAAGACCTGCTTATGCTGTGTGGTTTCATCCTAGGCTTAGGTACCAGACAGAACTTTTTCCTGACCAGCACCTTGGTAATAAGTTTTCCTAAGCACCCAGAGCCACACCATGTTATTAACAGCAATATCAAAGCAGTAATAGGAATGCCTTTTTATCCAGTAACTTTGTGTGCAGACAACTTACCTCATCCCCACTGGCTATTCTTTGTGCCAGCTCCTTTAAGTTCCTCATCATTCTTTCATCTCGGAAATCATAAGGAAAAGTCTCTGTCCACTCAGTCAACAACTGCAGGATTTTTGGTGCAATTTTCTGGGTCCAGTTCTATTTGGAAACAATAGTGAGGAATGTTACATGTAACAGCAATGCAGGAAATATCCAGCTCAAATGAAACAGAATTCTGCTCTGCAGGATACTGTGGAGTGTAAGGGTATGAATGTCAGGTAAATTTTAATCTTAACTTCATTCAGTACTGGATTAAAGGCTGGAGCCAATGGCCATGGAAGCCAATGGAGAGACTCTCATTGGTTTAGCTGACCTGGAAATTGGGCTTCAGGTAGGTGGAAATTACTTCCCTCATTATGAGAAGTGCCTCAGTGCAAGGCATTGATTAGTGTTTTTGTAAATTATGACTAACCCTCAACCCTCAAAGAAAGTGGCGAATTTCAGTTGTGCCACAACCTATGCATGCACTACACCTTATAGGGAGAAACCTGTGTACAGAGAAGGGCTGGTGAGGAGATGTGCTGGTCAGAGGCTGCCTTGGGCATAGTGACCACAAAATGATTTTTGATTTTCAGTGAAGTAAGGAGAGGGGGTCAAAAAACCCCTCTACCTTGGACTTTCAGAGGGCAGATTTTGGTCTGTTCAGGACCCTGTTTCACAGATTCTCTTGGTAAAACAAGCAATGCAGCAGAAGCAGCCCTCATGGAGGACAGGCTGAGCAGTGTGGAAATTCCCCATGAATCTCACTCAATAAAGGGTCAAATTCTAATTGCTTGCATCAGGTTTTCAGTCTGTTCTATGCCATTGAGGACCTTCTCGAATAGCAGGGTTTGGGCAGGGAGCTGGGAAGTCCCTGAGAGTGTGGGACCTCACCTTGTCCAGGCCAGGCTCACTGAGCCTCTGCTGCTCAGTGCACAGCTGGCAGACCTTGGCCATGAGCTCGTACGGGTGCATGAAGAGGCGGGAGCTGAGCAGGAAGGTGAAGATGTACGTCCTCTGTGAGCAAGAGGAAGACAGAGAAAAGCATAAATTACCAACATTTTTTATATTTTCTCAAAATGCCTTCCTGAAAAATCTGCTCTTTGTACTTTACTATCTGCAGAAGAAAACTCTACGTGTGGCTGTGCCAAAAGCAATTACTACAGAGGTAAGCATTTAATTTAATGCTTATCATTGCTCCAGAACCAATATTATAAATTTGTGCTCGAGCCAAGTTATGCAAGATTAAACCAAAACAAGGCAGGGCAAAGGTGGTTTAGCTCTCCTGTTGCACACAGCCTTATTGCAAGCTTATTATCTGAAATTACTCAGAACAAAATTTCAACTCATCTTCTGCTCTACAGTAAACCTTTATCTCCTGGGTGAAAGCAGAGGGAACTACACAGCTTATTTTTACAGAATAAAAATCAGTAACTGATTCTGAGGTTACAAGAAGAGGCTCCTTATTTTGCTTTGATTTTCCATACGTCATGATTCGAACCCATTGTGAGATGGATAATCAGAATATCCATTCCATTTTCCACTTTCCCAGTAGTTAAGTATCCATGGCACCCACTCCACAAACAATCTACAACGTTCTGGCTCTGGATGATTGGAATAAATCATCCTGTTTGACCAATCAGTGTCTGAATTGCTACATGTTTGAAGTTTACACTAAGCATTAAGCATTAGCTTAGGTAATGTGCTGCTGTTAATTCTGACCCAAGTTAAAAAGGATCCTGTCTTGGAAATGTGAACAGATCTATGACAATAACAAAAGCTGAATATAAGCAGAGTTATGTCTTCAGCAGGAGCATGTTTACAAGTAGAGCTGCAGTTTCATCATCCACCAGTTATCCCCCGCTGCCCTTTCCTGCCACCTTTTGATACCATTCTTTTCTATCTTCTTTTCTAAGAATTACAGAAAGTGTCTCAATGCATGGATGTGCCCACACAGGTCAAAAATTCTCCGCTGACAAACCTCCTGTTATCACATCCAGCCTCTGCTGATCCTAAATAGTGTGGTACTAGTTCAACATTTTGGTTGCTCATTGCAAGTACACGTCGACCTCAGATGAACAATGGGAAATATGCACTAAACCCACTTGGTTTTGCAATAAATACTTTCATTCTGTCACAATGGTGGTCATGCCTTCCTCTTCAGCTTGCCTGGCAGCATTTTTGAGGGTCAATGGTACACACAGTCCATCAGCCATAAGCCAGTCTAGGTGTGTGCTTTATAAATGAGTCACCAGGGTTGCTCACCTTACAACAGGAGTAATAAAGCTTTGGACTTCCTAGGCTGGGTGAGTTATTGCAGGATGCACTCAGGTAAGGCACATGTTATCACTGCTGGTCAGGCACCTGAACCCCTTCCTCAGCCATGGATGGGACACAATCTGCTCCTGCTGCACGTGTTTCCCTTCAGGAGACACATCAGGCCTGGCCACACAGTTAACTTACATCAGGATAGTAATCCACGTTGGGTACCAGGTGCTGGATCAGAGCTTCCAGAGACCCTGACAGGAGATTGTTGTCATGGTAATAGAGCCCTCCACAGTTGTCCTCTTTAGTCTGGTACAGGTTCCTGTTGTAGCTGCTGCTGTCAAACATGGCTGCAAAGGGAGGTGTCTGTGGCATCTTGCCCTGAGGAGACACACACAAGAGATAAGATATAATTCAGGGAAGGTACAATGTAAGGGGTTTTCTATCTCCCAGAGATAATACAGCACTAGAAAAAAAAACCTCAGTGTCATGCCATGGGCTACTTGCACACAGTAAAGACTGCACTGTTTTCAAGTCTGGGCAGGCCCCTCAGGAAAGGGCCACACAGGCTTTCACCACTGCCTGTCACAATTGCCAGGTGCTTCCTTCCTATCTTGCTGTTTCTTTATTAAATAACAGATAAGATGTTCAGGCTAAGAGTTAGAAGGAGGTACAAAAATCCTAACAGGTTTTGGGAACTCAGACTTTCTATAAAGCTTTTGGAGACATGACGTAACATTCACTTTGGTCAAATGCTGAAAGCAGCTCCCTAAGAGCAGCACTCTGAAGGGGAGGCAGGCTCAGGCTGTCCCAGGCTGACACACCTCCCAATGCCAGTGCTGAAGGAGAGAGACTGAAGTGAAGCCCTGGAAAAGTCATGTGACAGTACAGTCTCCTTTATGCAACACGACAGCCATGTAACTGCAATCCCAAACCTCCCATTTCCCAACTCCACCCTGGTAAATTGGTGCTTGGTTTTCCCAATAACACTGTGACAGGTGTGACCCAGTCTAAAGCCTGATGCTTCAGTGCATCTGCCTCCACCTACCCTCTGAGTGGCTCTATAGAAATTTGGAAAAACTTGCCTGGGCATAGTTGCTTACCACTGCTGTCCAAGTTCACCAATGACATAAAAGATGAGACCAGATTCAGAGTTTTGTTAAACCTTCTCCCCAGATTCTGTGAAAATGTGAAAATATCCAGCCCTGTGTTTCCCAGCTTTAGGAAAAATAAAGCAATTGCTCATCAGTCTGCATCTCAGTGCCTGTGGAATCAAAATGTCTTTCCAAGGAAAAGATCAGTCAGTGCTGCAGGCTGTTTAGTCACTCAGAGCAGTGGGTGGGCAGCAAGGGGGCCATGACCACTCAGGAGCTCTTCTGGTAATGCAATATCTGAAAAGGCCAAGAGATAAAATCTTTCTGATTGCTTGAGTGTTGAGTTATAAACTCCTTCCTTCTCCCTCCTTCCCTGCTTTCTGGGAGTAGCAGCTCTTGTCAGTTTAAGGAACTTGGGTTTTATAGCCTCGATGGGAAGCTAAGTTTATGCCCAGTTTTAACCCCAAACATGCTGGTTTTAACTCTACTGCAGCAGTTACTTGTGGGAACCCAGGAAAATCCTCTGGCTGCCCTGGAGGGCTCGAGCCCCTGCCCAGGGGGCCCAGAGACCTTGGCACAGACCCCTGTGCCTTTGATTTAGCCCTTGGAAAAAACAATTACCAACCTTTATATGAAGAATTACAAGCCACAACAGTTTAAGTGGAATGATAGTGAATTTATCACAGGGCAAAAAATAGATTTTTTGGGGTTTTTAGAATGGGGGTTCAGGGGGCAAGATGGAGGAATCTGGGCGTGTCCAGCCTTTCTCCTTCTTCTTGGCCTCCATCTTCTGCTGTGATGTTGGCACTTTTAGATTGGTTTAGAGTAGAAGTTCACTGTCTAACACGGCTGATAGGTATTGGAAAGTAATTGTAAATATTGTACACGTAGTTTTTAGTATAAAAAGATAACACTGCCCTGGAGGCAGGCAGAGTGCCCTGGACTGTCTTGCTGAGCAGACCTTGGCAGGCCAGGAGAAAGAATTTTATAGATAAGAAACAATAAACAACCTTGAGAATGAGAACTGAAGAGTTCTGACTCCTTCTTCGACCTCTGGGCTGGGAAAAGAGTCTTTCTAATGCATCTCAGGGTCACTCCAACCATCTAGAGAACCCGAGAGTTACTGGGTGCTGATGGGCATTCAGGGAGAGACAGACAAACCACAAAAGGGGATGGATGGCACTCTGTTTCCAACCCTACCCACAACTTCAAGGCAAGGGAGATCAAACTGAGAACACAATGTCCACAGGCTGCTGTGCTCATGTGTCGACATGTGCATAAGAAAAGCATTAATGCCTCTGAGCCATCATTGTAAGAGCAGATGCTGTTTCTTTTCTCCCCATTGTATCAAATCCTATTCGGGGAAAAGGCTCTTTAAAGCCACAGGCCTCAGTGAACACCAGCCTGTGAAGGCACCCCGTTTTGAGAACAACTAGTGATGTGACAGCCTGGAGACAAATAGAGTGCTGCCATCTGTGTGCTCCCCAGCCCACAATAAAGCACTTTTCAGAGTGAGCTGGGTGCAGATGAGAAGCTATTAAGTTATTAGCCAGATTCCTTAGCTCCGACCTGGAGCACCACACAGACTCGCTGCTGCTGCTGGCAGTGTGTCCAGACAATGTAGACATTCAAACAGCACAAGCCTGAGTGGTTCAGTAAATAAACAGCAAAAGAAAGCCAAAAACAAAGGCAGAGAAGGACAGTGGAGAGAGCCTCCTGGCCTACAGGACCTGTGCTAATTCCACCTTGAGAGGTGCCAAAAGATATCTGCATCAAAATGGGAAAGATTGAAAAGTCTCAGTGTGTGAAAAGTGACATCAGACACTCTATGCAGCTGTTCAACCAGCGTTTCAATTCCATTCAGCCCCATGAACTGGGAGAAGAACAAAGTCAATACACATGCCACAGTGTAAAGTGCAGGGCTGAACTTAACTGGGCTCCTGTACAAGGGAGTGCAAATTACTGGGCAGGTGAGGTGCACGCCTACCATGGCCAGGCTGTGCAGCAATAAAGCATCCTAATCCACAAAGACTCCTTGGTCTTTCAGGTTCTTTGCAAGGCTAACCCAGTTTAAAGAACAAAACTTTACTGAGGAGCTGACAGGAACCTTCTGCAGCGTTTCCTAGGTTTTCATATCCTGCATGAAAAGCCACAGACTTGAACCAATCCAAAATATTCTTCAGCCCACTGACACTGAAAGATGCCCTGTTTGCACCAAAATTCAGATTTTTTTTTTTCAGCTACTGTAGCATGGTTTATTCAGTCAAAATGCAAGTGGTAGTGAACATTGCGTAAACACTGCAACCCACCAAACATTTGCAGCACTGGGGCTCCAAGGTATTACTCCACAGGGAAGTGAGAAAGGCTAGTCTGCATCTGCAAAACAACTTGACATCAATATTAGCACTTGCAAAAAACCAAGGCAAGTAGTTGTTCCAACCCAGATCTCATACTAACCAAACCAGCCTGATTCAGGGTGAGACTGGAACGTGCAGGGGATTTAGCCAGACTAGCCAGCAATTAGTTCTAATTTCATGCAATCCTCACAACACAAATCAGGCAGGTTGAAGACACAGTCTCCTAGGGCCTCATCAACAGGAAAGAAAAAATCATCAGGCCATTAATTTGTAACCATGAAATAAAATTCTCAAAAGTCTGTCCCAAAGGGCACATACTGTCTCACTTGTTTGCTATTTCTGGAAGCTGCTTGACAGAGAGGGCTAAGTCCTGCCTCAGTGAGACACCAAGTTGTGGTGATGCTCTGTGTGGTCAGATCTGGGTTTCACTTGGAAGTGAGCAGCACACAGGACATGTTCTCCATGAGATGAAAAGGGCTGATAGCAAAGTGTGACAGAGATAAATATAGCATAGCCAACGGGGTGATTCATACAACACATGTGCTTTTCCAGCATGACTCCTTTATTATCCTGACTTTGACTCCTCTGCTGTATTTTATTTGGAGGTGGAGGCACAAAGCAGCATGCTTAATTCTAATTAGCAGCTCCTTTAGCTAAAGCTTCAGCTGAACCCTGACTTCAGAATAACTTGAGTGGAACTGAAATTTGGTTACAGAGCAGATAATGGTCCACAAATCTGTGGCATATAGAGCAGAGGTGTCTTGGAACCTAAAAATACTGTTGACAAAGCACAGCAGGGCAAGATCTGACAAGTCGGAATTGGGAAAAAAGAAAGAAATATTATTCCAATGAAAAATGTTCTGGGAGTTAAAAACTGGAACTTTTTAACTGGGCTTTGGAAACATTTGGCTAGCAATCACATGGAAAGCCATTTATCTCTTCTCTCTTTATCTTTTTTCCCAAGAATGAAAAGGGTGGGATTTTTTTTGTTTTGCTTTGTTTTGTTGGTTTTTTTTTATTAAAGATCTGACTTGAAGGAAAGAGCAATGAAATAATTTCCTGGCTTTACCAGTGATGGTCTCCTGTGACAGAGAGAAGTCAAAAACTCTGCACTGTGGAAAGAGGAATATAACATTTTTTTTCTGCATTTAGTATCATTATGGAGAACATGAGACCTTGGGTACTGGGGTCCATATTCTGCCTGTGAGTGGCCTCTGACAAGAAAGAAGTTTCAATCTTCCCAGAACAGCGCTGAAAATAGGGAGTGAGAGCCAAAGACGATGTGCTCAAACCCCCACCATCTCCTGCAGGAGCCAAGTTTCAGTCTGGCAAAACTAAAGGAATCAGACGTGGCTTCCAAGGCTGCCAAGTGCTCTTCCAAACCTTTATGTCAAAAAAAAAAAAAAAAAAAAAAAAAAAAAAAAAAAAAAAAAAAAAAAAAAAAAATAAAAAAAAAAAAAAAAAATCTGTTTTCTACTATAAACAGTGGAAGGTTGCATTGATTTGTTTTAATTTATATTGAAGAGCTCACGCTGCACATTAGATTAATAAAACAAACCCAATAATATGGACAGCTGGTATCCTTCATAGAAGCACCCACTGAGAAGTTCAGTAGTAGCCACGAAAGGTGCCTTTAAAGCACTGTCAAACATTTTCAGCTCCTCTGTTAGGGACAGTTTTCTCCCACACTGTATCCCTCAGGCAGAGGAATGGTCTGAGTCTCAAGGCACACCTCCCCTTAAAAGACGCAAACTTCAGAAACCCAATTACAATCCCCCAAAGCTGTTCCCCATACAATCCGAAACCCTTAACCACATTTAACAGGTGATAACCATCCCCCATTGTTATTAAGGATGCCATCGTAAAACTGAGGTATGGCAAAACAAAAGACTGACTCGGTGAAGGAGCCGAGCTCCAGAGAGGGCTCTCATTATCCCTGCTCTTTCTTTTGTTACCAACAAGCCTACAGAAGCCCTTACTGGTCCTTAGCTTTCTTAACCCCATCCCTAACCTCCTGTACAATTTCCCCTATTCCTCCAAACTTACACCCCCTCCTCATCTCCCCAGCCTGTCTTCCATGAAAAGCCAAGAACCTTCCATTCCAGTGCTCCAGCCACTGATGCCAGTGATACCGCACTCATGCAGGCATGTGCATGTCTCTAACTCTCCCTGTTTGTTCCCCATGCCATGTGTGTTCGTGTAGAGCTATCTGAGCCAGGCCCTGGATAAAGGTGACTGGAGCAGCTGGAATCCTTCTGCAGTGCTTGGGGCATCCACCCAGGCTGCCCAAAACAAAAGCACACCCGACCCAGGGGCCGCCCATGGCATTCCACACAGCTCTTCCGGGTGTGTGTGCTTCTGCTCACAAAGCCTCTTTTGTTTGTTTTAGCACTGAAAGGTAAAGGGAAATTTTACAGCTCAAGCTACTGAGAAGACAAGAAACCTGAAAAACTCCCAGAGAGGTGTTTCATGTGTCTTGCAGAAATAAAGATCACAGAATTATCCCAGCTCAAGCCTTCTTGCTTCCACTCTTTGCGATGAATTTGCCATACAATTCTCAGAGCATGACTTCAGCACCAACCCCGAGTTATAGTTCTCTCCTAGAATTACTTATAAAGTGCATCTTTAAAGAGGCAGAGTACAGAATATTTTTTCTTACTCACACAAGACGTGAAAAGGGGAGTGGTATTGGCTCTTTCCAGACTGAAATCAAGATGAAGATTAGGAACCTCTCATAAGAAATTCAGCCCAGAGGAAGAGGACCAAAACTATCCATGCTGGATAATGTCATAACAATAGAAAATACACCTTGCACAGTTGCTGGCAGGGCAAGAAAAGACCTGAGATGCATGTAAGAAACCTGACTCAGCCTTAAAGCACTCTTTGGTTTTCACTGAAACAGCAGAGGAGGAACAATTTTGTAAAGTTTTCCAAAAATCACCCAGGCAACAATAACCTGCAAAGGAAAATTAAAAATGCCAGTAAGCAAAGAATAAAACAGGAACTGAATTTCAAGTAGGGGCATTTTCCTCCTGAATGTGCATTTTTCTTGGGTCTATAAATAGACCCTGCTGATGATTTGGGAAGGTCAGATGCAGCACTGCTGACTGATCACTCACGTATGAGAACTCTGGCACAGTAATTAAGTGAATCCTGCATGACTCGAAATTAAAGTCCTTGGATACTGAACAGCAGAGGTGTGATGGGCATGAACACATTTGTGGGTTTACTTGGGAGCATTGGGAACATTGTGTGGCATTTACGAATGGCTTGAATTGCTCCAAATCTGCAAGCATAGAAAAAGGGAAGGAAACAAACAAGTTCCTCTTTGTTGCTGATGTGCTGCAAATCCATGTCCCCTGCTTAAGCCCCACAACTCAGCTCCCCTTCTATCCTTTTCCATCCTCTTCTTCAGTGGGCAGGAAGAGATGTAATGATGCTGGAAGTGGCTGTGCCAGCATTGCTGCAGTGCCAGAGGAGCACATGCAGGCAGACTGCATCACAGCAAAAATCCCAGCTGCAGGAAAATTACTCAGTCCAGGGTGAGGACAGGACATGTGTTCCTCCCAAACAAAACACATGATACAATTTGTCCGTGTTGCTGGACACACAAAAGCAGCAGCTTGAAACACATGACACTAAAAGGATGCCACACCTATAACATATAATTTCTCAAAGCACTTGTCCCTTACCATGACCACAGTGCTGCTGAGATTTCTGTCTGTAGGTTAGAAAACTGAAGAGACCACAATTATTTAAAAAGATATGAAGCATGCTCCACTAGTGACTGATTAATATTTTTGCTAAGTTCATTTTCAAGTTATTTTTAATTTTATGGGTAATTTCTTCATCTGGATGCTGTTCTTTTACCATTTGAATGCAAAATAAGGCTTTCCTCATATAAGTGTGGGGATTTTGTACTTGTACATCTTTTTGCTAATCCCAGTTTCAGAGAAGTTTAAAACATGAATAAACAGGATAAGTATATAATATAAAGCGACATGATGAATTCGCACAGCAGTAATTAAATGTCAGAAGGCACAAGAGATTCTAGAAAAGTTCAGTCCATTGCATGCTCCATAGTGACTCTTTAAAACTTGAAGGATTTACAGAATGAATGAAAAGGAAAAAGATGCACAAGAGTCTTAGGCCAGCCAAAGGATTCAATGAAACATCTCCCATGTTAAAATACAGACAACACATATAGCTACTCTTTTCTACCAAAATTTCTGAGCTGACAGCTGGACTGAAAGCAAAAATGCTACTAGAGCCTTCCAGTTCTTTACCTTACTGAAGCAGGGTGGAGATTTTAGAAGCAAAGCATTCCCCTTATTGGACCCAGTGAAGCACAGAACAGTTTTGCCATTTGCTCTTAAATATTACAGCTTAAAACATTAAAAAATACAGCCTTAAAACACTAAAATCCCACCTCTCTACTCAGCCAGCTGCAGACTGGTTTGTCAGGGCTGCCATCCACCAGCAGGATGCAGAAGAGCTCCAGAGCCTGGAGGAGCTCACCAGCCTGGCTCCACACCACTGAGGGGCAGCTGGGATGCTGCTCCTCACTCAGCTGATGGGCTGCTGCAGTTCTGAGGTCAGGAGTTTGAAGGCAAGTGAACAGCAGTGATGTTTTATTCCACAACACCACACTGTAAAACCAGTGATTCAGCAGCTGATTCACGGTGCCTGAGATGTCCAGGAATGGGGCGTGGGGTGGGCTGGACAGATGGGGCCTGTGATGCCACCATGCTATGCTACCCCCCTAGTGAATCAGAACCCTGACATGAGTCCTGTAGCTCTATATCTACAGAGTTCTGCACTCTGCATCATTTCTGTAGCAGGCTTTGTGCCTCCTGCATACTCCAAACTGACAAAACTGAAATCTGATCTTCTCAACAGAGATGGGAGCAGATTCCCCTACACTACCACCAGAAGAGAATCACTGTGGTATTAGACTTTCACTGACCTTGGGGTGTGATCCATTCCATGTGGCAGGGATGTGAACCCTGGGATGTGACAGGGATGTAATCCTCACCCACCCCAGGTGAGCCCAGCCACAAGATCCACCTTCTCTATCTGCATGGGCAGTAGCTAAGCACGGTTCTGACAATTTCAGAGTGATAACTGGCTTCATCAAGAGCTGTTCACATACCCATCCACAGAACAGAATTATTATGGCACTATTTCAGTGCTTAGACCTGGCACCGGGTAGTTTGGATCTGCTTCTGACTGCTACAAGCTCCTCACGTGGCTTTAGTCAGTTTCTCACTACTGCATTCCTCTGCTTGACAGTACAAAGAGGGATAACTATGGGGTTATTTCCTTTCATTAAGCACTAAGATCTTTTTTCAAAAGGTGTACAGAAGGTGTATCTTACATTACTGCCAGGAGCATACTAGCCTTAAGCATGAAGCTCTCTTGACATGGCTCCTTCTTCAACCTCATCAAAGCAAGATAACTTCTGAATCCCAAAAAGTCTTTGCAGACACTCATGCTTAGCCTTTTGGTGCTACCTACAGTACACTTCAAAAGAAAACACCTTTCTCTTTTGTAATCATAATAGGCAGCCAAGTTATAATTTACAACAGCAAGCTGCTGCAGTGTTAAATAACAGTACTAAATTTCATTTAACTGTTTCTACCTAAAACCTCATTGCCAGATGTCTCTGCCATTTAGATGATGCAGAAAAAGTGCTGGTTTTAGAGCAAACGATTCATATGATCTTTTTTTCCCAGTCTCTGAGCCCTTATGTCTCCATGAGCAGTACAGAATTTTCACAGACACTTCAATATACAGCAGGTTGAAAGCAGTATATTCACAGTTTCTGCAGCAGAAATACTTCAGTTAAAGTATTAACTGATCATCCCACCACCACAACAACAACAAGAAGAATATTCTTTCCAGTGTCTAGATTGAAGATAAAAATGGATGGTTGCACTTTGTCAGCTAAGAGAGGAAGTACAGCTCCATATCTGCACCAGCTATATTTGCCCCTCACCCACTTATATCTGGGCTGGGTATCAGCCAGAGGCTTCTAGAACAGAGCAGGGTCTGAGGTACAGAGGACTTGTAAACAGTCGTCTGCAATCAGCTTGCCTGGCTCCTTGGGAAACCAAAGAGAAGCATCTTATAACCAAAATGACTGAAAAGACCTTTTTCCCCAGTCTGGGCAGGGCCACAGCAGCCTGGTTTGTGGCAGCCTTGGGGACCAGCAGCAGTTCCCGTGCCCGACTCAGGGTGGACCCCTGGGCTGTGCAATCGATGGCCAAACGCTCCTTGCCCTGAAACAACTACAGCTGTTAAGTCACCACCCAGTAGGTATGATATTGAGCAAATGGACACCACGCTGGGCTGCGAAAAGATCATTACAAACCTGGCTTAACAGCGTCTGAACCCCAGCAGGATGTTTAAAGGATGTTTAAGGGAGGATCAGCTCTAGTCCTGATGGACAAGTACAGTCAGTTCAGCACGCTACATTCATGCAGAAAGCACCTGGCCCTGTATCAATGAGAGCAATTACCTCAGAGAATACCCCACTCCCCAGGCTGACTCAAGCTTATTTATCCTCTGTCTTACTCCTCATGAATCCGAAGATCTCACAGCTCGCAGGCTCCTCTCTGCAGGTGTGTTACCTGGCATTTCTGGCCCTATTTCCAGGTGTGGAAGCAGGTAGAGCACCTGACCCCATGGGAGGGGCAGGTGACCTGGGCAACATTTTATTGTGGGAAGAAGATGCATTTTGATGAATCAAACCCAAAATAGCCAGAATGCATGGATCTGAGTCATTCAGTGCTATTCTGGAGCCGCCTAGGGAGAGTGAGCTGGATTGTTGTCATGATCTTGCACATTTTCCATTTAAAAATACAGCCATACTAAATGCCACCCCTTCAGGTTCATTCCTCACTGTAGCAATTTAGTTTTTTAATACTACTTCTTACAGCAGCTAGAACAGAGGAGAAATTAGCAACAGCTTTCAGCTGGAGTCTTTGCCTCCTGTTTGTAAATTAATGTATTGTCTTGCTGTGGCTGCAAAATGCTCTCTGGAAGCTTTGTTTACAAGCTCATTTTCTATCAAAGTGTTTATTAGATGATGTGGCTCAGTCCCTCATACCTGTGCCAAGCAAAGGGCGCTTGTCAGTGCTTGCAGAGTACACCTGTGTGTTTACTAACATTTGGAAAAAATCCTTAGGTATGTGCAATCACAGATTGTGCCTCCTTCCCTGAAATGCAGGCAGTCTATCCCAAACAGCCCTTGGGATATGCCTTACAGTAATGTACAGCACAGACTGGCTGTGCTGTATCATCCACACACAGTCCTTCCTGTCTTCACCCCGAGAAAACCTCACTTTTTAATCACCCAGTTAGAAAAGTAAAGCCCCACACTGTCAGCTTTTCCAGCTTTTCATATTCCTTCACTGATCACTTCTCCAGGGCTGCGCTGTGCCTGTCACTCCTGTCACAGTGTGCCAGCAGCTCACCGCACAGGCCGGGAGCAGCCACGGTGACCCCGCACTCCCCGAGGAATGTTTGGAGAACCCACACAGCCCACACACAGCCACCAACACACAGAGCTGTCCCCCAAAACCTCGCAGAAAGAAACCACAAAGAACGCAAACCAACAGGGATTCAGCACACCACACAAAAAAAGCCTTTTGCTCGGTGCGTGGCACAGCTGTGAGCTTAACCCTTGCTAAATCAGTCATTTCTTTCCTCTTTTACAAAGATTTAACAAATCCTACAGCGGCCCGTTTCAGTCCTGCTGTTCAAAGGAGTGATATCCCCACTGCTTATCCAAAATCAGAGCTTGGTCTCAGTTCTCTCCAGTACAGCTCATCAGTTAGCTACATGTCTTGAGTATATTTAGCATTGATTTTCAGCTGATTAACAGCCTCTCTCCAAGGCATCTCATTTGGAAGCCCTAAGATAAGCCTGAGGAAGCCGTACTTCAAAAAGCTCTTCTCAGCTTTCAAAACAGCCTGGAGACCCAGTCCTGCCTGCCCAAGTTCCGGTTTGTCACAGATGGCACAGATGACATCTCAGCCCACCAAGGCGCTAATCTCACTGAAAGCAGCCCCCTCAACATTCCTGCCTTAGAAATAGCTGCCCGAGGTACAGAGCACCTCTTTGTTCCCGGCTCTTTTGATTTTTTCAGGCCATTCTTGCCCTTTGAGAGGAGCCAGCCCTCCTCCGCTCTGTTCCGGAGAACTCCTCTGGAAGAGTTCCTCATCCCCCTGTGTTGTATTTAGCTTTACACACGGGCAGACTGGGAGGCACTGCATGTTAGGGCTGCCTTAGTTTACAGTCCGGACTGACACACTGATCTTGGGTCATTTAACACTGATTTGGGGTCATTTTACATTGATTTGGGGTCATTTAACAGTCCTTACTCGCCTCGTACCCCCGAACTGCTGCCACCCCACATAGCGCAGGAGCCTGAAGTTTTATCACACTCACACTCGGCAGATGCCCAGCGAAACACAGACACACATCCCGCCCACACCCCCATTTTACTCAGCCCTACAAACACAATCTGGTAAATCAGTGCTTTTTTATCCTTCCCACCCAAGAAAAGCAGCGATCAGTTGAACTACCAGGTGTAGAGAAAAGGAGGGAAAGCTTCTCCAAGGATTAGAGCCACGGAAAAAAAATCACATCGTGCAGTTGTAGCACCCTGTTTTATCTTACTATAGAGAAGGGGATAAGGAGAAGGACCCAATCACTGCACCGCCACTGCTGGGTTGAAGTCTTCCCCAGTATGCTTCTTCCCCAAAACGTAGCTCTGTCCGTATAGAACTGGGTACCCAGGAAGGAGATTAAACAGCAGGAAGAGAGACCGTCCTGCCGGGGGTGGCAAAGAAGACAGAGATGGATAGATAGATGGATGTACAGACAGATAGATGGACGGATGGATGGATGGACCGACAAGACGCACCGCAGACTATACCTGGAAGTGGCAGGTGCTCCCGGCCCCAGACGCTGCTTTATGGCTCTCACGCACTCATCATCCCCGACACGGCACAGGACAGCACGGCTCGGCTCCGCACGGATTGTGCCGCCGGCGGGCGGAGCGCCGGGAAGCGCCGCTCCCGCCCCGTCCCGCCCCGTCCCTCCCGCCGCAGCGCCCGTGCCGCGGGAGGCGGAGCGCAGTGCGGCCCGCCCGGCCCACAGCGGCCTGTGGGGACACCCCGGGCGGCGGGCACCGGCGGGAGTGTGTCCCCTGTGCTGGGGCCGCCCGGGGCAGCTGGCACCGGCGGGACGGTGTCCCCTGTGCTGCAGCTACCACGGGCAGCGGGCACCGGCGGGGAGGTGTCCCCTGTGCTGCTGCCAGCCGTGGCCTCAGCTGGTGTGCCACTGGTCCAGCACCATGAGTCTCCCAGGTGGTATTTCCAGCACAGAGGATTTCTTTCCTCAGCTCAGTGCTGTTCCTTCTCTCTCCCCAGTTGTCATCCAGTTCTCCGTCCAGCTCAGGCACCGTAATTTTCAAAAAGGTCTTGCACAGGTCCACTACAGTTCCTCACCCACCGCCCTTCGTTTTCTCTACAACTCGGTTTACTAGCTTGGATCTGGTGCCCCGTTGCTCTTGGATGGAGTGACAAACACTTTGCTTCTTTGTGCTCTCAGCACTCTCAGTCAGCACTTTTCCAGGATGAAAAGTCCAGGGTCCAAACCTTGGACAAGCCTTGTTACCCTCCACCAATGTTTTTGCAGTACCTCTAAACCTTCTGAGATGAGGGAGCTGCATCTGCACAGTTCAAGGTGCAGCTGAACCTCAGATATACTTCAACTTTTCCCTGCTCTCTACCCCTCTCCTAACATTTATTGATCTATGCTCAATTTGGTTTTTTGACCCCTCAGAACATCCAGCCAAGGTCTTCCTATGGAGTGGCAGCAGCCAGGTCAGAACCTGCCCTTTACAAGCAAGGCTAACTACATGCATCAGATCCTTCACTAACTGAAGAAAAATTGCCTCTGGTAGTTAAAGGCTTGAGAGACAGATGTCTCTAGCTACTATTTCTGCATTCAAGAGTAGAAGGAGCTTGAATAAACCTCATACCCTGTGGCCAGGATGATTTTGGAGGCAGTCCTGCAATCCTGCCTACCTGCCTTCCTATTTCTTTAAATAGAGGATATAGAAAGAAATACTTGTAAAAACTAGTTTAAAAGTAATTGTGCTGTCAATGTAACTAATATTAAAAGGAACCCCAACACAAAAGGCCTTTGTGCATTCAGCTTTCTCTCTCTGGAATTAGGACTTAAACACCCACGTGGTCTCACTGTGGATTCTAGAAATTACTTGCAAGTCTTTATGTTCTGGATTCACACAACAGCCTGCTCTGTCCCTTTGGACAGTGTCACATATAATGTGAGATATAACAAAATGACATTGCAATGCTGTTTCTGAAGGAAGATGACATACTGCCAAGTCATAGGTCCTAGTACTTGCACACATATCCTGGTACTTCTCCCATTTTGGTGAGTATGTCAGAGGATGGTGCTGTCAGAGGATGGTGATGTATTTTCTTCAGGCTCTGCTTTGTGGTGGTTCTGCCTCCAATTCCTCTCTGTGACAGGTTTCTTAATGCAGTAGGCTACCTGGCTTTCTTGATTCCTGTTTACCCCTACAATTCCCTTCATCAGACAGCCCATGTTACTATACATACAAGATCTACTGGAAAAAAGATATAGAATTCATCCAGGTAAAGAGGCTCCCATTTTTTTTTCTTTTTTTTTTGCCCCTCTCAGATGCAAGGGCAAACATTGCTTTCCCCTCCCCTTGTCTCCTGTGTTCTCAGTCAACATCTTTGATTAAAGTGGAAATATTTTGCTGAAGTAATTGCAAGTACAGGCATGTTTATTCTGCTTTGTTTTGGTGCAGGCTGACAAGAGTGAAGGCAGCCCTTGGGCTCCCTGGCAGGGAGGAAAATCCCAGGGAAGTGACTCTGTGTGGTGCTGCTCAGGCCTCCTTTGCATAGCGCAGGTGGTTATGAATCACTTGGCCAGAGTTGAGAGGAGATCAAAACTTGGAAGGAGTAAAGAATTACAGTTATGAGTCAACACTGCAAGCACAGAACATGCCTGGTTTGTGCTGCTCACATGTTTTGCTTATTTTCCCACTTTGATACGGTGGTCCTCACAACAGCAATGCAGATTAAAGGAATTAAGCACAAACAAAGCCCAAAAAATGACGTGGGGAATAATGGAACCAATTAAACAAATTCTTGCCAAACAAGTTCTCTTAAAATCCAGTCCTCATGGATCTGCCAGTATGAAACCCAGCATCTAGGTTGGGCTTTAACATGACACCATCCACCATGGCAGAAATACAGGCTGCAGGCTTGGACTGCAAACCAGGCTTTGCTTTGTCTGTGAATGTGGGCTGTGGAAAATATCATCCACAGCCCCACCTGATCTCTATGATTATTATAAAACATCAGCATGTGAGAACAATGTGTTGCTTCAAAAAAGAAAAAAAAACCTTCAGGAGGGAAGGGTACTTCTCTGTGTTATAGACATAGAAAATCCCTGGGCAAACAAACTACAATTCTGGATGATTGTGACCAGGCTCCTGGGTTTTTAGGTCCATTCCAGAAAAGGAGAGTTTGACAGCAATGCCAGCATCAACTGCTGAAGGAGTGGGAGCTTTGAAATTTTGATAATTTCATAGAATAAAAATGCATTTTTTCAAGATATTTCTGTTTACTTTTCTGGTAACTAATAAGTGAGTTGATATGCTTCAAATCAGCATATTCAGATTATTCCATCTCTCTTTCAGACACAAGACTTACAATACATAAAAAATGGAGAGTGGGGGGAAAGCAATTTTAATGATATCAGATAACTTGAGAAAATGCAGCTTTAGAAAACTCACCGAGCCTGGACATAGTGAAAATAGAGTTGTTAACTCTATGGAACTTGTGCTGTGGCCTAACTTCTGTTACATGGTTGAAAATCTGTGTACTGATAAAACAACCTGCACCCTCCTCATCTCCAGATTTACCCTGACCTCATGCAGGATGGCTTGTGTTATGTGCCCCAGTCTAATACTGATAATTTCCAAGTGATAAATCAGAAACCATGTCTGTCAGTTTGTCCAGCAATCATTTGCTGTCCAAGCACACATGCTAAAACAGTTAAATGAGGGTGAACTTTAAACATCAAGAGAGAACATTCTCTCTTGTTTCAGCAAGTAACTGTCTGGACAGTTCTCTGTCAGAGCAGTGTAAAACAATTGGCCAAACTAGCTGCTGTCTGCCTCCTGCAACTCCAAAAGGTCACCCAAGAGTAATAATTAAGAGAAAACAACCAGTACCTATATATATATATATTTTTTTTTTTTTTTTTTCATTTTAGGACTTGTTGCTGTGCAAATAAATCAGCCCTTACCCTGTGGTTTGTAGCAGTTCCCTGCATAAAGCAGAAAGACATCAGGTTTCATTTTAGCCCTATGTTTATTCAGCTTGAACTTGAACTAGGATCATATTAAAAATAGATTACAAACCATTTAAGAGCTCTTAATGCTTGCCAAAACTAGCCTGTGGTTTTAAATGAGATGCAAGGCAAAGTAAATGAAAAGTAGTATTAAAGTCGCTGTGGAGAAGTCCTGTTACCTAAAACATGCACAATATTTGGCATTTCAAAAAGTACTCAGCAGAACTCTGTACACAAAGAGTACTCTTGTGCAAATGGATGGAAGGGAAGGATTTAGAATGTGAAGTCAATTGTCTGAAATTCAAAAGTAGGCAATTGTCTGAAATTCAGAAGTCTGGCAACACTAGCACACGTTTAAACCTGAGCACAGAACTGCTGGAATCATTGGGACACCTGCAGAATTTCACACATCTGTTGAATTTCTTGCAGATCCAGATACCAAAGCTCTTGACCACTCTGAATTCTCAAAAAACTGCTGCAATTCACTCTGTAGACATGCAGAGTAGATGAGTCAGTCTAGCAGATCACTTAAACTTTGCCTTGGCTTCAAGTTTGAAATGAAGTGCTAAGACAGAGGAATTCAGGCAACATTCTTCAGTGTTTAGATGCAGTAATGTGGCAGTGCAGGGGTTGTGTGTGGACATTAGAGATGTAAAAGCACTCAGGGCGCTTGAATGGTAGGCATAGAGCAGTTTCTGTAGCAGATCTGTTGTAATGACACTTTGATTTTAGCTGTTTACAGCTTTGTCAGAATTTAAGCAATTGGAGCTCAA
Source organism: Ammodramus savannarum pratensis (assembly GCA_020466415.1). Classification (NCBI taxonomy): domain Eukaryota; kingdom Metazoa; phylum Chordata; class Aves; order Passeriformes; family Passerellidae; genus Ammodramus; species Ammodramus savannarum. Next base: position 34,727,568 of record JAHXMQ010003319.1, on the reverse strand, counting down.
AGTGTTGGTGGCAAGTTCCTGCTTCAGGCTAGGACAAAATTCAGAAAATATTATGTATGCTTTTCTGAAAAGGTAGTGGACAAAAATCTATTGTTATTGATCATCTTACACACTATTGTGTATTGACTATGGCTTCCTTATTTCTTCCTGTTACCTACTGAAGGAAAATCTGTGCAAAACCTTGGACAGGGTCTTGAAATTTGAAAGAATACATTCCCTCTAATTTTCCTTGAATGTTTTGCCTTTAACGCAAGAACTGCCCAAATTCAGACAAGCTCTGTGCCTGCCCTGTGAGCATGTGCGAAAATTTGTCAGCCTCATTCTCACAGACCTTCTCATGATGGACAAAATCAGTCACAGGTTTTGGGGGCTGAGCTGGACTTGCACTGCAGTGATCCCCTTCAGTGCAGTGGGCACCAGAGCTGAGGAGATAGAGAGACTCTTTCATATCCTCTGTCCCCTCCATGTTAGCACCAAGACAGTGTGAAAAGGAGGGGGAAAGTTGATCCTGGCTCAGTATGGCTTAATTCCAGTTTTTATCACTAAAAGATGCTATTTTTTAATTGCAATCACTTGCATTATCAGCGACCTCTATTTAATTGTCCCAAAGGAATAAACTGTCCGGGACGAAATAATTAAGTCTCCCTTTTATTTCTATAAAACTTCCCCAAAGTATCTTAATTAATGAGCCTTTGCAAATTTGAAAAATATTCCAGCTTGTCTTTCAGTCAAAGAAATGGAGGTGTTTTCAGAGGCAGATGATGCAGCATGTGAACACCCTACACTGAGAACAGAATGCTGATCCCCAGGTCCTCTGTGGCTTGGGAGGTCAGAACCTTATGGACTGGGAAGTGTGCCTAAAAGCAGATTATCCAGAAGAAATAACATACTTTGCAGAATCACTGTCTTTAATTATGGATAAAACCACTCGTTTAGGACCTTGCCTCTTTTTGTACACACGATGTAATATGGCAGAAATGGGAGTACCAGTAAATATAATCTATCTTCTTTCCTGATGGAGAAGTGGAAGTGTTTCCAAACGTGTCAATGCCATCTGCCTCAAGCTTTAGAAGACCTAAACTGCTCCTTTAGTAGCATTATCCCAAACCTGGATGTTGAGATCTTTCTTGCTGTTTAAATGTTGATTTGCCGTGGCTATTGCTGGAGGCTTCTCCCTCACTTCCTCAAGACCAGGAAACATTCGCAGTTTCTCCTGCCTCCCCATCCTCTCCCCTTTCAGTCTGACATCCTGTCACCTGCTGACAGCAATCACACTGTGAATGGCAAGTCATTTGCTTATTGACAGCCTCCCATTTACTGTGACACCTGCCAGCAGTCTCTGACCCCTGAATAAACATTAAGACATTAACAACCTGACACAGGTTCAAGGGTTTGAATAATAATGTCCTGCAGACTCACTACACTCACACAGGCAGCCAAAAAAAACCCCCTTTGCCCTAAAGTTTGCCATGCTGGGGGCTGGGAAAGGCTTGCTGGAGGGAGTACCTGCATGGATGAGCAGCCACACTTTGCTATTCCAGGCAGTGAGGCCCCATCTCTGGCCAGTGAAGCTTTGAACATCTTTGCCTGTGCTGCAATATTGGGATCTGGGTTGTAAGAAACAGAGTCACTGGTTCAGGAAAACAACAGGATAGAGTGAAGAGGAGAAGAGGATGTCTGCAGAAAAAAGCCCTCAAAACAAAACCAACAACACTATCCCCTATCCCTCAAAAGCCAAACCTCAAATTAAAACAAATAAACCACGACCTCCCATGGCTACAACCACTCCTTCCTCTGAATTTTGGAATACTTATAAATCCTTGTTGGACTGCTCTGGAACTGAAGGGCTCTGAACTGCTTTTGGAGAGCAGAGTCTTGTGCTGCAAGTGTCATGAGGACTAAGTAGTGTCCATTTCAAAGGATTATCAAACGGAGAAAGTGATCCCACTATGTTTGTTTTGAGTTTTTACTAGCACTGGGTTTGTTTCTCTTGTGTGTCTGCCTGGCATGTAGCCAGTCTGGGACTGTGCTATATTGGGTGATCTATTAGCTTGAAAGACATTCTCTTCTGTCACTTGCAGCCATCCCAGCCGTGTCCCAGTAAGTCATGGAGGAAATGAATCCTTTCAACTTGTGACAGCCATGGCTCTTAGGAGCTGTAACTGCAAACCTCAAAGCCCTGGTTAGAAGTAAGAAGCTTCTGTACCAAATGACTTGCAGGAAACCTGGTCTGCCTCCCAGATGTTTAATAAACTTAGCAGTGCCCTCTCAAAATCTCTGGCGGGAGTTCAATCATCTCTACCCACAACCAGTGCACAAAGGATTCAAAGACCTTGTAAACCACAGCTTTTGTTTTGAAGTGTGGGTAAAGTATGCTCACACATTTCCCTGGGCATGCTCTTTGGTGAGGGAAGCTGGGATGTTTTCCACCCTTTTGTGCGACAAAATAGACTCTTACACTTCAACAAAAAAGATGTTGAAGAAAAACATAGAAAATGAAGACTTTATTTCATGTAAGGTGTTAGTTCAGTTGTTGGTCAGTACAGAAAAAGGAAAATTTATTCCTAATGAAAGCAATTTGACAGTCTAAGTGAAAGGAATTTGGTGGGTAACCTCTGTCAAGTGCAGGGAATGGATTTATATTTTCCAAACTCTCACCACAGCATCTAGCAGCTGTGTGGGGAATGGCTTTTGTATTCCCAAAGTATTTGTAAGATACTGAAAATCCCTCCCAAATCAGAACATAAGTATGAAATCACTCCAAAAATCTCATGTTCATGAGCCAACAATCCTGGACATATTTCAGACTGAAATTTCTATTTATATAGTTTTTAAATGTGTAAATTTCAAATTAGAAATTTAGTATTATTTAAGATCGTATTTAAACATGTGAAAAAAAAGGTTGGCTTGGAAAAAAAATCCCCGTTTTTTAATATTCAGAAATAACTCAGTAGAAGAAAAGAAGCTCAAATCTCTCCCTGAAAGAAGGTTATCAGTTTGTTTTTGCAAGAGCTACCTTTTTAAAATTTTTTAAAAATTTAAATCACAGTGTTGAGTTTTGCAAATTTGTCTGGTCAAGAGGGGAAAAATCTGTCACTGGAAAATTTCTTACTCTTTCCACTTAATTGAAAGGTTGCCTGCTGTGTCCCCAGCTGTCCCCTTGCAGCTTCCAGTGAAGAGGGGGATTACAAAGCTCTGAAGAATAAAACCTTCCTGGAGCTGCCCCCCTGCCCCCAACAGAGCAGCCACTACTCCCAAAGCAAGAAAAATAGCTGGCACTCAGCCTCCCATCCCCTTTATTTAGTATGGTGTGTATCTCCCAGAAAGCTGGGAGCTGCTGTTCCTGAGCTCACAGACTGAAAGGCAGGACATCCAAGGCAGAAAACAAAGCTAAGCAAAGCAGAACCTTCTCCAGCTACAGGCAGAGGTATTGGGTATGCATTTGTCTGGGTAGTGTCTCTTCCTGCACAAATCTGCTCAGATTTTCCTTTCCTAAAAAATAAACCCAGCAGTGATGGGGAAGAAAATAGAATCTGTTATTATTTATTCTTTTTCTGCTGTTATTCTCAGTAAATTCAAAGATGTGCATTGAGCCAATACTTTTGGTGGGCAGCAAAAGTCTGGAAGGAAACAACAGAAGCTTAAAACCTTCACTGATATTATTTGACTTTTCAGGTGTTTGTTCTATTAAGCAAGCAGCAGGAATTTGAAAACTGTTCACATGTTACTTCATGTAACAGGAATGGCTTCAAAACTGCCATTCTTGAAACAGAATAAATAGTGGCTGCTTCAGTTCTTGTCTAAATATGGTTTAGGATGCTTTTACACCCATTATAGGCTGCAGCTCTCTGCTGTCAGTTCACTACTTCTCCCTGGCAGTTTGCTTTTCCCCCCTCTTCCAGTGTAATAGGAAGGAAAGGCACTCTGCCAGAAACCAAGATTCAGATTCTGCAAAGTGTTCTGCACACACTCAACATTAATAAGAGCTGACCTGAGAGAGAGTCTCACTAAACATTTACACAGCGTTTCAAATGGAGCCCATCAATGCAGGTATGTAGGCACAGGCTGAAAAAAAGGAGGTTTACACTTAAGACTGCCATTTCTTCCCCAGATTTACAGTAATGTTTAAATATTATTGCTTTGTTGTCATCTCTACTTAGCAGAGCTGTGCTACTTTATAAGAGCATAACCTCAGCCAAGTGAGATGTTTCTCATCACCTCTGACTTCATTGCTGGGATGAACATCACTGCACACCAGGCAAATTCATCAGAAGACTAATTTTAAAGCAAGAGAGGCTCTGAATCTAATTATTATTATTATTTTTAATCGATTCCTCTTTCTTGCACTTGAACAGTAATACAGCCATGGTGTCAGAATTCAGAAACATGACAGTAGTTAAATGTAGGAAGCATTTATGAAAGCATTTGAAAAAAAGCCTCCAGAAACCAGAAGTGCCACATTTTCCATTTTGCTGGAGTTCTGGGATAACTCTGTACTCATCTATCATAATGCAACAAAAGCTAGAATTGTCCTTTTATTTTTGAGCAATTCAGTTCAATTTCCCAGCCCCAAGGGTTTTAGCAGAAGGGTTGTAGCTTGAAAATTTTTGCTTCCTTTCATTGAAAGAAATTTTATTAAGCAAAAAATCTAACATTTCCTTCATTTGGTTTTATCTGAGCTTCATAATTACTGGACAAAAACCTATATATATGACCAAAATATATATTTAAAGCTCAAAAAGGCACGTAAAAATAGCCCTATTTTAATATCAAGGTATTCCAGCTCATTTGTCAATTTTTTGTGAGAATTTGGAGGCAGAGATTCTAGGTGTTATCCACTTCACTCTCCTCACAACCTATACAGTAGGGCTTGGATTAGACATAGGAAAGTGTAGCTGGTAAAACACATCTGCTCTGTTTTTTTTTGGATGGTGTAGAAAAATATTTTTTTTATTTTTAAAGCAATTTCTCTTTCACATTAAAAAAAATAGAAATATTTTCACAAAACAATTTCCAGTTGATTCCAGCTAGAGAGGTTTAATACAACATTGATTTTTTACCCATTAGTCAAATAATTAATTGTATATCAGCATAGCTCTCTATTTATAAAGAATAAGCATTACTTATTGCATTGATCTAGAGTCTGGTCTGTACCTTCCCTTTTTCAGCATAGGGGAGAAATAAGAAATTTAGGAATACATACAGATTGCTGAGGACAATCTCTGTAAGAGAGTATTTCCTCCTTCAAAATTACTAACCAGTCTTTGAGGACAGGATTAATTTAAGAGTCGGCTTAGATGCATTTCATAATGCTAAATGAGCAGGTGGCATTCTAAATAGTCACACAGAAGTTTCTCCCTGTCTCGGCAAACACAAATGTTTGATGTGAACAAAGCCAAAAGGGTTTTGTTATTTGCTGAACACTCCACTCTGGCTCCCATTTCCAAGGTTTCCTTCCCTTGGGACATATGGGCCTTCAGTTACGCACACAGATTAGAGGTTATCCTTAAAAGTGTTCTGGCTAAGGCAGCACAAGGCTCTGAGGGTTTCCACTGCTTAAGAAATGCCCTCAAATATTATGCTTCCAGAAAGGAAAAGAGGGAGTGCATTTGGATAAACAGGGGGGACTGGCTAAAAGAGAAGTCCAACCACAAAAGTAACAACCAAACTCCAGGATGCAGAAAATAATGAAGGAAGATTGTAGTTCCTAAGAGGAAATCAGAGATCACTGTGTACAACTTTCACTAAACCCTTTTATTGCAGTTTAAGCTCTGTGTAGCTGTGCTGTAATCAAACAGGAGGAGCACCAGCAAGGAACAGTGTGAAATCCATAAGCATGAAAATCTCCTAAAACTTTTTGGTTCACCCTCATGGAAAAGGACCAAGCCTGTGCTGAGCAGCTTGAGAAGCACAGGCAGGTGGATGATAACATGCTATTTTCCAAGAGTATATCAGAATAGTGGATTTCAGTTTTTTTCACAAGCTTTGTCCACTCTGCAGAAGATATCAAAACAGAACTGCAGAAAACCACAACCACATGGTAAGTGTCTGTCAGGAAACATGGTCAAAGGAAAGGATGTTTCACTAAACCTTGGGTTTAGTTGTGTTGCCAATGCATCCTGACAAGCCAGAGCAAGGTGGGAAGTCCTCTCCCTGCTCACAATGCTTTCTACAGCTGTATGTGCATAATTTCCCTTCTATGGCCATTCCCCTTTTCCAGTTTCCCACAGGATAAGCCTTTCAGTGCAAAACCTGCTTATTTCTGTGTAGCTGGACAATCCACAATTCCAAAGTTAGGGGCATCATCATGCACATAGAGTTTGGTGTGCTTTCAAAAATTGAACCAGAAATCAAAAACATCTTCTGAGCCAGTTTTTAACAGTTAGCAGAATGTTCATGAGCATCCTTTATAAATGCAGCCACCACACTTCACTGCATCAAATGAGCTGCAGAGCCCAAGCTTTTGAAATAAAAACAATGCTGGCGAAGTAGTGTGATTATATCATCAGTGAATAATTATCATTATAGTTTTAAATAAGTTGATGGAGGAACTTACTCTGGATTCTGTTATTCTTCAGTTCCATGGAGTTTGAGGTGAAAATCACAGAATTCCTATTTCAATGAACATCATGGGGAATAATTACTATCATAAAACAAACCTCCTGGCTTGATTTCTCTGGCATTTCTTTTCAGAAGTGTTTACCAGCAGGTCTCTCCTGCACTCAACAGAACAGATTCTGTTTTCATCTGCCTGCACATGTCCTCTGCTACAATGCTGACAGTTTTCCCATCCTCAGCCTTGAAATCTTGCAGATGATGCATATAAAAGGAAACAGAGCTTGTCCTTCTAGTATTGCTGAATGACATAACACGGGCTAATTTGGACTGAGATATCAGTCACTGAAGGGTGAACTCTAGTCTCATTTTAAAGAAGCCTCAGGTGTGAAGAATTCCTATATCTTGTAAGCTAGAACCAGTAGTAAGACATAAAGAGGCTCAACTCTTATGATAAAATAACTGTGTCCTGGGGGCTGAAGGAATATTCTCTCCTCCCTTCCATAGTTCTAGTACTACCATTGCCCTGAGTGGAAGAGAGACTGCAAACTTGAAAACATTATTTAGTAGAAGTCTTTTGTTGTAGAAGCTCATAACTTTAAGTGTCTGCCAGTGCTGCAGCAGATCACCCATCTGCAGTGCTGCTGATATAAAAATTAGTTCAGAGAGCCGACATGTTGGCTAAAGGCATTATTTAATGTGGTTGCCAGAAATCCCTTCATGAAAATTCATGACTCCAGCAGCTGGTCCTAGTTGCCATGAAACTTCTTGTGTGTTCTTCCTCAGAAGGCAGAGAAACCAAAACCATTCTCAGTGTCTCCACAAAGATCTGTGTCTGATTTCAACTGAACTGAACAAGGAAAGGCTCCCATCACCACTCATTACAGAGATGGCTTTTCCATCACCTTACAGCTCAGAGCATCTTTCCAGTCTGCTCTCCTCTTCATCAGATCAGGCAGCAATGAGCTTTGAACATAATGATCAGGCCCAGCAGAAATAACCCAGAAAGGTTTAGAGGTTTTGCTGTACTCATCCAAAGGGGCACTGCTATTTGTATTCATGTCTTAACAAAGTACAAATCTTTCCCAGGAAATATAAAAATCATGTCCTGATAGTTCCCTTCCGGTCAATGCCTTACAAACATTTCTTTTTGTTCCCCTCTGAAGCTGTCAAATGGATCTGGTTTAAAGGAGAGGTATTCCAGCTTGTGTGAAGCAGAGGGACATAATTTCCCAAATTGCCCTACTCAAACAATGAGTAATAGGTGATAAAATTTATTTAGTTTAGCACATTGATAAGACCTCATCCCTCATCTCCAAACACTCTTTAGAGATTACAACTCACTGTTAACAGTCAGAAACTAATAATCCATGGAGGAATGAAGCCTATGGCTTCCACATCCTTCTGGCTTGTGTCCATATGAGAGTTTACCACACTGTCTGGGATAACAGGATTCTCTGCATACACTTCCCTATCCCTCCTTCCTTCAGCACTATGAATTAGCACTGCAGAGCTCTGGAATTGCTCAGCTACTGTTTCAGAAACAGGAGAAATCTCATTATTCTGCAGAAAATACACAGAGCTATAATTTGGTGAAGTCCCCATAGAGTTATTAATTGAAACATAATAGCTCATTCAAAATCACCTTTTCAAAAAATTGCTTTAAAAAATTACCTGCTGGGTCAGATTTTTCAAAGGTTTCTTTAACTGTCTGTACTTATGAACACTTTCATTTGCAGTAATTTTTCTTGGTGAAAATGGTATTAAGGACAATGAAATTTCAAGTTACATAGATGTTTCTGAGCTCAAAATTGTGCAGCACTGGAAGGAATTATGCTGTTCTGATTGCTCAAGAATAACAGAAGCAACTTTGAAAACTGCAGTCTTTTCCTTTGTGGTGCTTTTCTGTGGGTCTAAATGGAGCTAGCTGGTTTCCTGTAGTACATGCAGTGAGGCAAAGAGAGGTGCAGGGGCTTGCAAAACAAAGTATTCTTTAGGATGTATTTTTTTATTAATATAACCTAATGTGGTGAAGTTTGGTCAGTGATCCACCAAGTATCGACAAAGTGAGTTAGGTAACATTTTCTGGGAAAGCTCCACAGGGAGAGCAAAATGTCAGCCCTTTTCTGCCTCATGCCTTGCAAGCCCTTGCTACTTTTGCAGAGCAGACAAACAAACCATTCCTTAAGCACAAAAAACTGGGGATGAATGTTCTGAAGCTTCCTCCAGAAGTTAGATCACCTTATAAAACTACGAGGTACTCTGCCACAGGACACTGAGTCCTTCACATACAACTGCACCCAAGGAGGCAACTCTGGAATTGAAGCATGGAACAGAAAAGTGATTTCTCTGCTTCTAACAAGATCAGCCTTCCAGCCATTTCCTAAGACTATGTGTAGCTGTCTAAAAGTAACCAGAGGGGGATAAAACAAGGAGAAGCAACCACAGGAAGTAGCTGGATCCTGACTAGAAGTGAGGTCACATTCTGTCATCAATTATCTTTCCCCAGCCTAAGGGACCTTAAGGCTACAGAACACACTGGGGGAGGCTTCTGGCTAAGGGATTGTATGAAGGCTTCAGAGCACTTAGAGGGAGCTCCTAGAGAGATGGAGCTGAATTCCTGCTCCAGGGGCTGAGGATCTGTGTGAAAGACATGCTGGATCTCCCTAATGCTCTATCTGCCCACATTTAAGGTTTCTTTCTACTGCTCTTTGTTGTGACATGTGGATCCAATAAGTGTCCTCTTCCCTTCTGGATATCACATACTTGCTGTGCTTGAGTTCCACCACCCCACCCCACACTTCCTCTGAAAGCCTGCCTCCCTCTCCATCGCTCGCTTCCTTCAGTTTAATAGCTCCCAAACTTCATTTGTGCTCTGGGCACAAAGGTTATTCCTGCAGCCCCAGTCTGGACTGCAGAGCACTCTCTCTCTCTCTTTGCCACAGCAATGCTGCAGCTTTGATTGGCTCTGAGCATGTGAGACAGGGCGAGGTTTAATGGCTCTAAGTCAATTAATGCTTTCCAGACTTTACACTCAACCTTAGTACTGCAGCTAAGGCTGGTTTATTCTGTAGTGCCAAAGGGCTGGTCTGGACAAGCAGAAAGAGGGGCAACATCTGGGAGAAGAACCTGCTTTTGTAGTCATGGTCAGAGCCATGAGCATGGATGGGTTGTGTTTTGCTCTGTCTTTACACCTTCCAGCCCTGCTTGGGGCTGGCCATGGCCAGCTGCTTTCTTAGGGCACACATGTCAGCTGAACTGTACTTTCCCCTGAGGTACTCACTCAGTTTCTTTTCAGGCTTCCATCAGGGATTGCCTCCCAATAACCCCTCTAAGTCCCATGCCAGCTGCCTTCAGTACAAGAAATTGCTGCTGCTGCTGTGCACAGCAGAAAGAAGAAGTGGTGAAATGGTACACTGATTACAAAATGCATTTACTCCATAGAAAGCAATGGGAAAATTTACTAGACAGAAAAAAGGCAACTTTCAACAATTTACTGAGCAAAGAGTCTTCTCTATCCCAACAACCTCATTTCTCCCCTCGAACTTAAAGCTGTATCTGCCAACATATGGGCTGGGTTCAGATTGTCATGTGTAGGCTTAAGGTGTTTTAGCAAGTTCTCCAGCTAGGAACAGGTGTGTCTTTGTAATGCCCTTTCAAGTAACATATGGACTTCAGAGAAAATCCAGCAGGGTTTTCAGATCTCACTCTCCTAGCTCTGTCTGGTCAGACACTGTAGGGAAACCCATCTGTGCCAGCTCTCAAGTTCCCTTTGTTCTGTGCTGCCACTCCTGTTGTGACAGTAACTATCACAGTGCAGATTAGAGCTCCTATTTTGATGTTTTATGTAGGCTCATCTATGCCTGAGACTCTTACTACACAAAGAGTAAATTCAGGAGTTAACTGCCCTGCATACACCCAAAACTTCCCAGCGCTATTAGGGACTGAAGTACAACAGCAAGTTACCACACCCTTTACTCTTCACCTGGTTTTTCAGAGTTCAACTCTGACAGCTAATTGGATTCAGCAGAAGTGTGCATAAGCATCTAAATCTGGTGTGAAGTGATGTCACTTGGATTATGGATTCTCACCTTCCAAGGAAGAATTTCAAACTGGGAGAGAGCAACCTGATGAATGAAACTCAGGCCTGCAGACTGTCTGATCCTGGTAGATCCATCTAGCTTGCAGGCATGCAAATCCAGGGATAAAATTAAGAATGCAGAGCCTAGAGAGATTATACTTTGGTTCTCATTCCTACTATACACCTGCTTGTAGTTCCCAGACTCTCCTTCCTAGCACATTTGCTGGGCAGGTAGGCTGTTTCATCTGTGTGTTATTCCAAAGGCAGGCTCCTCTTTTCCTGCCTTTGAAAGAAAAAGAGATGTGAGGCTTATTTTTATTGCCTCCAAGCAGGGACCAGTTTTGATTGCAAATAATGCAAAATTTATCAGAAAATTAAACTTATACTGAGAGGCCTAAATTCCCAAATAAACAAAATTATATAACTTTAAAAAATGGTATCCTACATCTTTAGCCACAGGCGTATTTTTGTCTTTTTCTCATGCCTTAATGCTGACATTCTTTCCATTACCACTGTCATCAGAGAGCTTCTCTATGTATTCAGCCCCTTGCTGTCCATATTTTCCTTCTTGAGTGGATCCAGGTCAGTCCAGTGATCAGAAAGTTCATCAGAGTGAGTTCACTCCAATAATTTCAGGGGTAAATGTCCTGTCTGTCGTCTGCTGTACATTGAACAACCACATAAAAGATTGTACTGAGAGAACTTTACCTCTGTGCCTCATATCACCAATTACAGCTTGGAATGGAAACATCTTACTCATGAGTGGAAAGGAACTGCCAGTCAAGAAGAACATCCCAAGAGAACTGCTGGCAAACAGAGTCACTGTGGGGCTGTGTTCACATGTCACAGGTGGCAGGAAAAACCCCTCCTTACCTTCCCTTGCCTTCTTCAATGCCTCTGTACAAAAGGAATGAGGCTTTGGATGTGGAGGGCCACTCAGGGGATGATGTCCAGCTACAGCAGAGACATTGTCAAGGCCAGACTGGCCTATGACATGAGGGATATCCAGTTTTAGAAATGTTTAGCTGCTCGGCAGCCCATGCAAATCTTCATTTCCAGCCACACAGAAGCCTTCATTTCTTCTAATTTCTTGTATTGCTTATGATTTCTTTAGGTAAAGCCGCTGTTATTGTTATTAACCAGAACTTTATTTTTTACACTTCTATGTATCAGGATCATCTCTACAAGGAAGGAGAGATGGGTTATAGTTGTAGGTGACTCCCTTCTGAGGGGAACAGATGGTCCTGCCTACCAGGGAGCAGAGGGTCCTGCCTGTTAGGGAACTCTGCTGCCTCCCTGGGATCTGGTTTTAGGGCATTGGTAGGAAACTTCTTAGCCTGGTCCAAGGGATCTTGCAGCATCACCCATTGTTTCTCTTCCATATGGGTGGTAATAAAGCTGTAAAGAGTAGTGTGAAGAGTACTGTCTGTGAAGAGTAGTCCAAGGACAATTAAGTAATACTTCATGGCCCTGAAGTGGTTGGTAAGCAAATCTGGAACAGAGATAATTTTTACATTTTTCTTCTTTCTGGACACACCCTAACACCTTGATGTCTTTCTCATATTGTGGTGCCCCAAACTGCACACACTGCTTGAGGTGAGGCTGCACAGTGCAAAGTAGAGCGGGACAGTTACCTCCTCCAGCTGGTGATGTGCTGTGCTTGATGCACCCCAAGACACAAGCTGGCACAAGATCATTCAGTGACATTGCTTTGGAAATGCCAGACTCACAAGTAATTTCATAGCCTAGTTCTTGCAATGTATGCCCCACTTAACTGCTGAACTGTGAGTCATTACTTGAACATGGGAAAGGAAAAAATGTTGCTCTTACTTTTGCTGCAAGTAGGTGCAGAGGCAGGATAATGAACTCCTATCACTCAAACTCTGCTTTCAATTCTGTCACTGAAAATCAGCAGAGATAAAATTTAGAACGATATTGATTGAAAGCCATTTTTTATTATTTTGATCCCTTTGCGTAAACATGGAGTTGGTCAATCAATCAATCAATCAGTCTGGGGGTAGATGAGACTCACAAATTCTGTTTTAAGGATGTCCCTGAAAAAGACTGCCACATGGAAAAGAGTGATGTTCTCTGCTTCCAGTCAAGTCTGGTGTTCAGATTTTGGTAAGGTCTTGTAAGTCAGCTCACTTCATAACCACTGAACCTGATGCTGATGGTGGGGAAACCTCGAGCTTTTAGAGAATTTTTAAGAATCAAGGCAGTGGAAATCTTTTGTCAGCTATTCACATTTCTGACACTTTTAAATGGGAAAAGAAATCACCCTCCTGGTTTAATAGCAGAGCCTTTACCTTACAGTGCACCACCATAGTTACAACTCTTCACATGACTATTGGAATATCTATTACTGAATTTCTTTATAAGATTTTATTAGTTATACTCTGCAAGGACAGAATTTAGCAGGCCCTTTTCCATGGCTGAAATGAAGGAGAGTGTTCCAGAGGCATCAGTGTTCCCACATGAATTTGCCCCCAAGCAGCTAAAACCACTGTTGACAGCTCTTATGGAACAGGGCCATGATATGTTTTTTTGCTTCAAAGAGATGCTGAATGTTTACCGAAAAGTTCAAATATGTTTTGAATGTGATACCATCTAGAACTGCACTGCAGGAGATAAAGAACCTCTATCAAGCAATCTTCAGATTGCTCAGAGCAACATCCTTGGAATATACACACTCATTCATGCTTGAGTTAAACAGCCTGCAGAGTTCTCCAGTTGTTCCACAATATTGCTTGTTGACAAAAAGTAAGCAGCTTTACAACAGACCACATGCTTGGAAGATTTTGGAGACCAGAATTTAGGAATAGGAATGCTTGCACAAAGCCCCTCAGGTTTGGAAAATCCTTGGAGGATCAAAAGCTAAAGTTAGCTCAATAATACTGATCATGAGTAGGTCCTGCTGCTCAAATCCTGAATCTGAGAGGCACTCCTTTTTTATTGCCACAAGTGATATTGCTAGTACACTTTCCTAACGAGGCTTATGGAGGTTTTTCTGATGGCAGGATAACTGAAATATAAGTATGGGGAGGCCTGGCAGATTGACTCTGTCACACTCCCACAAACTCCAGGGTCTTTTTTCCCCTCAGGTAGGTAAGGCAGCGGAGTTTCTGTATTATGTACTGAAAATATAATTACTTACAATATGAAAAGAAATAATGATAAACCGTTGTAATTATTTACTCCTAAATAGACAAAAATAATTTTCATTGAAGAAAGCTGACTTGGTGCCATTCTGTTTCTCCAGGTCAGTGTCCAGCCCACCTCCATCTCCTTCCTCCTGCCTTTATTAACACAGAGACAGCTTCTTCCCTGAGCTTTAACTGAGGCATGGAAAAAGCTCCTTTGGAGCTAATATATTACCCTTATTTAAACCCACCTCAAAACTCTTCTTTGGAGTGATGAGTAAAGGGAATTCTGAAGCAAACAGGCTACTGATGTGCCCTGACGTGCCCAGACTCTCACAGCTGGCACTGACTGGTATTGGTTGCTCCAAATCCTGATTCTTCCTTTTCTGGGCATATCAGTTTACCCCTCATTGATCCAGATAATAAGTTCCCTTATGATACAAGAATTTTGTTCTTGTTTTATGCTTATGTGGTGCTAAGTACCATTGTGTGATGAACTGTGATATATAGAAGTGCAAAAAATAAGGTTCTGCTTAATAATAACAACAGCTTTACCTAAAGAAATCTGAAGCAATACAAGAAATTAGAAGAAATGAAGGCTTCTGTGTGGCTGGAAATGAAGACTTGCATGGGTTGCCCAGCAGCTAAACATTTCCAAAACTGGATATCCCTCATGTCATAGGCAATTCTGTCATGTAGCAAAGATGAAATTTAAATGGTTTCTGACATATTTCTTCAACCATCAAACTTCTATTTGCTGATTTCTTCTGCATTTTTACTACAACAACTTTCTAAACATCCAAGCAGCACTAATTTTTCAAGACCTTAAAATTATGATTTTGCCCTATGTTAGGCAAAATACTAATGAAAGGTTCTTGAACTACTGCTGAAATAGTTGATGGATCTTGAGTGCTGTGCTCTCATGGAGGAGCTGCTGCCATGACATGGAATAATTGTGTGTTTTCCTAGGGGAAGAAAACCCTTCCTTGTCTTATTGATTCTGTCATCAAGTATTAAAAAAATCCCTCTGGTTAGGCCACACTGATGACAAGCTTTGCAACAGGTTGCTCATGGTCTTGAATTTCTGCAGATGCCTCTAGAAGGTTCTAGAGGCTTTTCCCCTGCTGAACAACTGCCCTGGATAAAGTGTGAGATATACTGAGTATATTGGGAATATTTACTTGCATCAGAGTCACTGTCTTAAATAACAGCGATCTCCAGGTTGCTTTACCTTCTGCTCTCAATCCAAAGCTTGGGGATTGGAATGCTTTATCCCTTTTCCCCTAATCCATCAGGCTCCACTGGAGATACCATATGCAAGCATACAAGTCCCAAGATGCTGAGGTTATCTGCTAGCCTAAGAGAAGTGCAAAATGTCCTGGTAGCACTTGCACTTTCAGAACTTTTAACCAAACAAGATGCCATGAATTTCATACACAATTGGACCAGAAAGGTTTTCATGTCTGGTATAACTTAAATGAAAGATTTTTGAGAATTCGTAGTCAAAGCAAACAAGCAAGCAAACAAACAAACTCTCTAAACAATAAACAAAACCAAACACAAACCCCTCAAACAGCTAATGCAACAGGTGAATATAAAAGAGTTATTTCCAGCAGCTAAATAAGTTCAATTTCACTTTCCAGTCATTGAGCCACATCTTCAGCTAGTTTAAATTCACAGAAATTCATCAAAGTTCTAATTACTATTCCATGTATACCATTTACCAAAAATGCAAAGGATTTAGAAGATTATTCATAAATCAAAACATGACTGCCTACACCCCTGGCCTGCATCTCAGCTTCCCAGTCACCTTCTCCTGGCCACAAAAATATGCCTGGATCTCAGGATCTCCTATCAAAGAACTCATAATCCTACATGCCTCAAAATGTTTTTGGGAGAGAGGTCTTTCAGCTGATTTCCTAACTATTTTGCAACTATCAGCTACGACTCTGTTCTGATGAATCCCCAGTGAGTTAAAACAAAACTGAAAAGAAAAGCAGATTCTGGTAAGTGAAAAAGCATAATGGGTTGAAACCTATGATAAACTGTTTGTGAAACAGCAATGCCAACTACTTTAGAGTGAGCTAAAACCAGGCTCGAAGTGGTCCTCAATACAAGAAAGCTAGAACTAAAACAACTTTTCAACCTTTAATAAGTCAAAAATAATAGTGAAGATTCTCAAGGTGGAGAAGTTGGAACCTGACTGGAGAAAAAAAGTCTTATTTCTTTTACTTACTAATCACTTTTTTAAAAAATGTATCTAGGAATTTTTGTGGTTTTGAGGTTTTCTAGCTAATAGTTTGGAGACTTTAAAAGTCTTTCCTGCTTCAGAAGAACAAAACCAACATGTAAAGTAAATTCAAATTGAAGTCGAGAGAACCTGCATAGCCTTAACATCAAGGCAAAGAACTGCAGCCAGGAGCTGTGCACTTTTCCTTTGTAAGTGGAATCTCAGAGGATCAAAATCTGATTCTCTCCCTTATGTCCCCGATTATTTGACTTCTTGCCTCTCATCAGGTGGGCAAGGCTTGGAAAAATTAATCCACTGTTGCTGACAGGGGTTCCTATCTAATAAAGTCACCAGATTTTGGGCAGGAGAGTGTCAGCTAGGCAGGAGTCAACACAGAATCACAGTGCCCCTTAAACTCTATGGCCTTAGTCTGAATCAGCTTAGACCCTATTAATCTGCCAGTTTTCAGGAAGCATGCATAGATGTTGGGGAAAATGATTGAAGTGTTTCTGCTTTTCCCAGAAAATATAATGTAAACATGCATGCTTATTAATAGAGAAGGAAAAAATGCACATCTCTGCTACTTACCATTCTTTGGTTATTTTCACCAATCAAATTTATTTTTTCCTTTTTGGCAGATGTGCTATTTTTATGTTGGGAAGTTTGTCTGTATTTCAAAGAGAAGGAATTTCTTTGACAACATGAAAGAGAAGCAAACAAACTGGCAGAAAAAACATGTGGGTCACTAGGACCAATGCTGACAGAAGCCTTCAGATAAACTTTGTCCCAGGTTTGTTTTATCATTTATACAAGAAATTTAGTTCTGTTTTTCAAAATGTGCCTTTGGGCAACTACACAAATCCTGTTCCATTAGTGTAATTGTACTAATTTTAATCACAAGCAGCTTGTAATCACTGAAATACTTTCTGACTAAAACTATTAAAACATTTGACAGTGATGCATGCAAAACAGCATCCTGTGATTAGGTTGTATCATTAGTGGGAGATGTTTCAGCTCATATGATTAAATCTTCCTGACATTGGGTATTACATTTGCAATGGCTGTTTGATCATGCACTCGCACACATGACAGCAAATCTGTGCTCATTCAGACAAGGTCAGCACAGAAATGCTGTAAACAGTGTAACAAGCAGCCTTGCATTTGCCCATGTGGAACAGAAAGAAAGAACTTGTCTTGAAATTCTTGAAATATCCCAACCCTGTGCCTCTGTGGTCAATTTTCTCAGTGCAAGCACTGGATTAAAGGAATTTTTCCCCTAACAGATCATTCCCAGCTCATCCTTGGCTGCAGTTGTACCAGTACAGCTTGGACATGGAAAAGAACTGACAGGAAAACTTTTGTGTTGGTCTCCCAGTGCATGTCATGCTTTTGTCTCACTAACTACTGTACATCAGGAGATGAAAGTCTAGCCTGATGTTAAAGCAAGTTTCCTGTCTGACCACTCTGGCAGTCACACTCCCACCCCCCAGGCACTCTCTGTTGGACTGGAGCCCCTTGGCACTGGGGGGACTCCAGTGACCTGATGGGTGCCCCGCTTGAGTCCCCACACACCTCACATTCACACAGCCAGACGAGCTCCCCTCACTGGTTGGAGCCCAGATTTCCCAAAGCAGAGTCCCAGATGTCAGCATCCTTCCCACTGTTTAATCGTGCTGCAGTAACTGCTGAGCAGAAACAGCTCGCACTGGTACCTCTGAGGAGGGACACAGGAAAAAGGGAACCCTGGGCTTTTGTCCTCTCACAGTCTAAGTGTGCCACAGTCTAGGTATTGTATTTGCTGGGAATGCCCCGAAGAAGGCAGGACTGATGCATCTGACTCCATGTTCTCAGAAGACTAATTTGTTATTTTATGATATTGTATTATATTAAAGAATACTATACTATAGTGAAGAATACAGAAAAGATACTTACTGAATACTAAAAAATATAATAATGAAAACTTGTGACTCTTTCTAGAGTCTCAACACAGCTTGGCCCCAATTGGCCAAAGAGTCAAAACAACTCACACCTGAACCCAATGAAACAATCACCTGTGGTAAACAATCTCCAAACACATTCCACATGTGAGCACAACACAGGAGAAGCAAATGAGATAAGAATTGTTTTCCTTTTCTCTGAGGCTTCTCAGCTTCCCAGGAGAAGAATCCTGGGTGAAGGGATTTTTATAGAGAATGTGAATGCCACATCTGGGGTCTTCCTGCTGGACCATTGGGTCCTGATGGGTCTGGGTGCCTGGTTACCTGGTTGGAGCTGCAGGTCCCTGTGCCCTTGTGGTGGAAAGGGCTGGTGCCACCTCATGGCCCCTCACCTGGGGCTCCAGCCTTTACCCTAGCCAGGGCACAACCTGCAGCTCCCACTGCAGCTGCTCCCTGAGCCCCTGGCACTGTGTGTATTCCTCAAGCCTGAAGCCAGTTCAGCTGGCAGAGCCCCTGGCAGCTCCAGAGCTACATTCCTTTTGGCAGCAGTGTGTACAGCCACACCAATGAAGCTGACCCACGCCCACTGTGGGTTTAAAATTAAGGCATTGGGTTCTGCTTCAAATAATGCCATGGATGTGGGGACAAACTGTTCTGAGTGTGTTCTCTTTGATACCTCATAAGCTGCACACTGCTGTTTCCATGTCCCCAAAGTCTGGCCAGCATCCTGGTACAGATGGCTGTTGTACATGTGTCTGCCAGGACAGCCAAACTGCCAAGGCTCTGTGGTGCTGATGTCCTCACTCAGCCAGGGAGAAACCTTTATTTAGGCACACTTACACTGGCAGAAGATGAGTTTTGGCAGCACAGAGTGCACTGGCACAGGATGAAATGAACAGAATTTATTCAAAGCACAGATTTGCTTTCCGTGAACGTCCCGGTGTTATCAAAGCACTTTTGTTAAATTCCCATTGCACGCATGGAGCACAATTCCAACAGGACCAGGATTTTCCTCTCAAAACCATAAGCTGTGCCATGAGGAGCTGCTAAATTCATTCCCACTGGGAGGCAACTGTGATTTGAGAAACCTTTCAAATCATCAGTTTATTTTGGGGATGTAATACAGACAAAAAGTCTCTACAGGCAGCTCCACTGCACGTGCTGGCTCAAGATTGGAAAGCTGTAATTTTGGAGGATGCAAAACTGTTATGAAGAGGTAGATCACAGATATATTCTGTTGATTTGCTCAAGAGGAAACTTTCAAGTTCTCCCTTTTCCTTTTTTTTTTCCTTTTCAGAAGTAGTTCCTTACCAGAAGCTGGCAACTGACAATGAACCAAAGGCACATTTTGGTCTTAGGGGTCTGATTAGAAGTGAAAAGTAACATGACCACTACAAGCATTCCTGAATTAGAGGTAATCAAGATCCTGAGAAGATCACTAGAGGCGGGTCAGTCTCCTTAAACACTTTGTCATCTTAAAGCAATCAGATCCAATTTCATTTGCTTTCAGTCAAGAGACAGCCTTCAGCTAAAAGCATTTATTCAATGAAGACATTTACATGGCATCTGTTAAAGTCTTGGCTGACAATGTTTCCTAACCCAGAAATTTCTACCTCAGTTTCACTCTCTGGTCCTCTTCTGTCCATCTTTTTTTTTAAAGGAAAAGCAAGACCCCGAGCAGAGTGAATCAGCTCATTAAAGGATTGGATAAGCCCCAGAGCCAAAGCCATGGAATCAGGCAGAGAAGTTGGATGGTTAAACTGAGATGGCCTTTGTCAATACTCAGAGAGAAGGAATACCTGTGGAACAAGATTTTGGTTTGCCCTTCCATTCTCTTTACTCAAGGGGTGATAGGAGATGGTAGCACAATAGTATTTAATTATTAATTCCAAGCAGAAAATTCCAGTTAAATTGTCAAATACAATGCCCAGGAAGTAGACAGGGAACTTAACAAAAAAACAGGTGTTTTCTGCTACACACTTTAGTTCTGCTGTAACCTCAAAATTCAGTACAGATTCAATGAAATCACCTCAAAATCCAACCCCAATTACATGTGAACTTTTACAGAGTTTCAGATGAACCTTAGATTAGCCAGAAACCATGGGAAATATGTTAACTTCATATGATCAAACCACAAAAAGGATGAAAATAAGCAATTTAAGCTGAGCTTTGTTTTGAAAGGTTTTGCAAAATGAAGCCCAGTTACTGGGAATTCACATGATGCCAACTCAGAAATAAAACCTCCACAAAGTCCCTGAGAAAAGAAGCAGGAATATTTGACACTGTGCTCCTACTTGCTTTTAAGTGCTCCTAAGTGGCAATTATTGCTGCTCTTTTCTATGCTTCTTTTTCCAAGGTTGTACACGAAAACTCAGATCTACCTCAAACATCAACCCTTCCACTGAGGGATTATGTTGAAGGAACATAGCTTTGGGTTTGTGTATTTTTGCTTGAGTGTCTTGTTTTGGTATTTCAATGTGAAAAAGAAACACCTACAAATGTCTGCTTTGCAATTGAGTTTGTTTTTGGCAAATATAAGTTTAAAATTGAAAACAGGGACTCAACAAACCAATGTTATCATAATCAGTATTCCTGATCCTAACTAAAGGCAGAAAACACTTTTGAGTTCGATTTGTGCCAGTTTGAATTCAGATCATTGCAAAGTTGCTGCTGACATCAAAACAGCACTGGAGGGTGAGGCTCTGGATTCAATCTGTGTGTTAGGCTGCCTGAAAGCTCCTGAAATGCTGCATTTCCCAACAGTTCAGGAATAGCTGGACATGGCATCCTGGCAACAGCACAGCCCTGGTGGGTAGCTGGTACTGCTGGAGACACACAGGGAAAAATGCTTCCACAGAGGCCAGACAGCCAAATCCCCAGAGATGAGCTGAAATTCTGAGGCCCAAAGGAATTTTTGACAATATACAATCTGCTGTATGCAGTTTGCCTTGGGAGCTAAGCATCCCCTTGGTTGCTATTCCAGCAGGAGCTGGGCTGCCCCTGCCTCTTTGCAGCATTTCACAGATTTCCTCAACATCATGTGATGTCCCTATCTATAGCACCTTAAAATTTAGATGCCATGCACTCCTTGAGGCACTTACAAGTTCTTACAGAGATCCAGGGTGAGACCCAGAGGACCCCTGGGACCTGTTTCTGTGGCAGAACAAACTGGCAATCCTCAAATCCTCATCTCCTCCTCCTCAAACACCAGCACTGCACTTTGTGCATCTTATGTCATTTCAGTGTGCTGAGTGAAGGTGCTCTAAACTCCTGTTACAACAGGGTTTGTTCAGTGAAAAAGCACATTGCAAATGCATTTCCATTAGGGGTTCTGGGCAATGCCTCCTTTTGCAATGTATTTACTTGGCTCTGTAAATATCCAGGGCAAAGAGTAACCCTTGGCTAATAATACAACCCACTGATAGAGTCAGTGCACTTCAGTTTACTGACAAGAGTCTGGAAGAGTCTGATGCTGAGGAAAAACAGAAACCAGGCAGCAGCTATGCCAGCAGTCAGAGCTGCTGGCTGTACACAGTATTCTTCACTTAGCAGGCACCAGGAACTATTATAAAAATATTTATCAGGAGGACCCCATGCTCCTTTAATCCCTAAAGGAATTATTTAGATACACATTAGGCTTCAGCTCTTCAATTCTATATTTGCAGAGACCTTTCAGAGAGAATGACATATGCTAGAAGTCAATTTAAATGGTATTACCAAAATCTGAGGAGTTAAAAGCACATCCTGACATTGAATAATTTTTTAAAGCACTCAGGAGACTTAGCAGCTTCTTCTACCTGTGTCATTAAATGCCGTCATTTCAGAGGATTCAGGAAACTCCTTCAGAATCATGGTCAATTTGCTGTTTATTTACTGTAAGGCAGCTCTTCCATGGATCCATGCCAGCTTAATAAACTCACAGTAACAACTGCAGGGTGATAAAGGGCTAAACCATTCCCCTGTAGGATCTTCAAACATAAGCTGGGCTGCCTAGGACGCTCCCAGGGCTGGAGGGACCCTGCCAGGCCACCCAGGCACATCCCAAGGGTGGTTCAGGAGGGGATATTTTCTATTTTCTCCAGTATTGAGCAGGGTGGAGCTTTGCTGGTCACTTCCATTAGCTAAACCAGGTTGTTTGAAAATTCCCTGAACAGCAGAGTAATAATCTTTTAAAAATTATGAGGGGGGGGGGGGGGGATTTTCTCAGAAGAAATGAGAGTGTTATCCTATCTGCAGAAAGACCTACAAACAGAGAAAGGAAAAAAAAAGAGAAGTAAATCCAGAAATTTCATTCTTCTCCAATAGACATGCTGTAAATACACTGTACCCCATCAGTTCAATCAGCTGTGCCACCCTTAACTCAGAAAACAAAATCACCCAACCAAAACTAACCCTTCTGGGCTGGTGGGGATTCCCATTTCTGGTGTCAGGGGAATTTTGATATGGTTCTATCTTCACTTAAAGGCACACAGAGAGACACTAGGCACCTGTGTAATCAGTCTGAAAGCTTAGCCAATCAGGTGAGAATTATTTTTTTCTTATTTTATTCCCACACTGTGGCTGTGGTTTGGTATTTGCCAGTGCTCAAAAGGACAAAGGGTGCCCATTGTCAATAATCAGTAATGCAAAAGACATTGTCCTAGTAGCACCATCAGGTGTAGGATTTGCCAGCTGTGCCAGTTCCTCATCTAAATGCCAAATCTATTCTTTGGACAGTCCTGGGACAAGAAAGACCAGCCCTTTAGGCCAGTGGGGCTGGTGTGGCTTTTTCCAGATGCCTGCTCAGGAGCTCTTGTGTCTATTTGAGAAGCAGCTCCGTTTCTGCTGGGTACCACGCTGTTCATGAAGTGTGTGATACCATCAAGGTACTGGGGAGATGCTTTCATTTGGGACTTTATACCTAGCACAGAGCAACAAGATGATAAAGAGGACTGAAGAGTTAATACCCAAGGACAACACCACCAATTTTGCTCTCAGAAAACATGAAGTTTTTCTACTGAGAATTTAAAAAAAACGTTCATCTAAGTGGAGACAAATGGGTGCAGTAACTTCACCAAAGCTGCCTGCATGGAGCAAATTCAAAATAAAGAAATTGGAAGTCAAAATGAAATTAGTGCTAAAAGCCCCATTTAGAGTGCATCCTGTTTTAGGATACAAAATAAAATGATGTGGATACTGGGTTTTCTAAGGTAAAAAAGAGGGGAGTTTAATTTTTGACTTTAACATTTATAGATTTTTAAAAGTGACAGTGGATTGGGGGATGACAGTGTCACCTCTCCAATGACACTGGACAAACTAACAGTCTATTAAATTTCTTTTTTTAAATATAGGAATGTGAACCAATAAGTTATTTACATAAAGTGTGTGAGGAAGTTTGTTACAAGAATGTAAACATCAGAAGGCTTAGAAGAACTTAAAAAAACATCCAGAGAGCTTTGCTTGGTATTTTTTCACATTTTGTTTTTCAGGTTAGTTTTTTTCAGAGGCAGCTAATCTTGTGATATTGTGTCATGCTAGTTGCCCCTCCTACAGTGACAGAGCTTCCTGCCTGGGAGTTGATATGAAGAGACTTCTTGAAAAGGTCTAATAATTTTGGGGGCTTTTTTTTTCTCTCTAAGGTGGATCTGAAGGGATGAGGGGATGTTAGGAAGGATGGCCCTGCAGTCACTGATCTGCTTGTGAAATGAGAGAACCTGCAGTGAATTCTCAGCAAATTTGACCCCACTAACATAAATCCTGAGCAACAAAGGGGGAAGAATAATGCACAGATTTGTCATCCTTTGCCTCATGTACCAAAAATACTGTTTTGTTGAAGTACACCATCTTGTCAGTCTTTAAAGAGCATGGTGTGGGTGCCTGGTACCAGATGCCTCACAACAGAAATTCTGAACAATGCCATCTCCCTCGCCAAGCCTGAAGGACAGTGAAATGAAGAGAGAGAAAAAGCATCTCTAGAAAGTTTTGAGGCTGATACTACTGGGGATAACGACACTCAGGAGCCACACAAAACTGAGAAAAGAAAATAGAATCTCTGAAAGTTACTAATAACTAACAGGCTCCTTTTGAGATTAATGAGCCGTGGGAAACAATGGATCTTACAGGCCAATGGGGCTGGACAGTCCCCTAGCAAGAAGAAAGGCACCCTGTTTTTGTAAATGGGCATTTTTCTGTCTCAGTCCCTAGTATGACATAGTTTTCTCCACAATTCTCCCCCATTATTTCTTCATTTTCCAGTGGATGGAGACAAATTTATTCTTGCTCTTTTTAGTTGTGTAAGTGACTTTCTGCTGCATGCAGATACCCTTTCTATGGAAAAACAAAAGCTAGATAGCTCTCCATGTGCTTTTTTTTTTTCCCCCTGCTGAATGGCCTTTCTATTCACCAGTTCATCTCTGCAATCATATGAGGAACACGGGAGTTTTTCCTGATAATTTACTTTTTTTTAACCACAGTTGGGCAAGGCTTCAGTTCTATCCTATGAGAACTTCCCATAATACTCTGTAAATTAGCAGTGCTTTCAGGCTGCAGCTCTCAGGGGGACCACCACATTTGCATTGGTGACAGCCAACTCCTGCTCCAGGGTCACTGCAGTCACATTTCCTTTGCATCAAGCTGACGCTCAGGGTCAAGTGACATGTTTGCTTTGACACTGCAGTGATATTTGACTTCAGCAGCCTCCCAAGGTCAGGCTGCTCTTGGCTGAGCAGCACAGACAGAGCAGTTTGTGCTTGCCTCCCTCTGCTTGGGCTGGGAGCAGTTACTTCCACAGGAGGATAAATGGTGGGTAGAGGAGAAATGCTGTCTGAGAGCCAAGTTCACTTTTGTCCTGCTGTTCTTGTAGTAGCATAACAAAATAACTCATACCTTTCTTGCTAAGGTAGAAAAACTGAATGCCCACCAGTCTGCTCAGTTTATAATTAGGCTGTGCTAGTACCCTCCTGTATTACAGATTACCTCCTTTTAGGATAAATGCTATTAAATTCTCAGGACAGAGATAGAGTTCCCTGACTCCCTTAGAATAAAGCTGTGTTATTTTCTCTAAGGGTCATACTCAAACCAGTGAGTTACATTCACTTCATCTGTTCTCCTCATCAGTTTGTGTCCCACATCAGTTCAGAGAAATCAAAAGCATTAACCCTCTAACATAATAGCTGGGTTTTAATTGCTTGATAATAAGCAACAAAGTGCCCTTCCAGCCCCTGACAATCAGGCAGATTCTTAAATGGGCAGTGTCAGACAGGGGGTCTGTGAGGCACCTGTGCACTTGGACAGCACTGCACACACATGATGGAGAACCTCTGTTTACTTTTGCAGCAGGGGGGATCTGGGAAAGCATCCTGGAAACAGACAGGTATTTTAAATTCCAGAACCAAAACAGGCTAAGAAAGAATGTTCATCTTATTGAAGACACTGTGATTTAAACAAGTGACATCCTTTCCATCCTATAAAACTACTGCAAGGATTAACCAGCATTTGGGTATTTATGTCTGACAGCAGTCCTGAAAATGAGTTGCACTGCATGCAGACTGGAAAACAGACAAAGTGACACATTCAGCTTACATAACACCATAAAAAAAGAAAACTTGCTGCAATTCAAAACAAAAAGAAAGAAAAATCGATCAGGACATAGATGTCTTCTGGCTACCACACAAACAGCCACCTCAGCATCTTTTGCAGCTTTAATTGCATTCTGGTTCAAAATCTTCAGTATAACTCAGTAAATAGAAATAAATAGTAGCACATGAATACATCTGTCCCTTTGTAAATACAGGAGAAAATCATCTATAAAACACTTTACCTATTACTTCAATAATATCTTTAGAATCACAGTATGTGAAGAAATGTTATATAAGAAACAAAGTCAAACCATGGCATTTGAAAACTTAACACATTTCTGTTTGGCCAAAATAATTGCTCTTTTTCCCATGTGTGAAAAATTTGTTCTGCAGTTTGAAAACCTCTCCATTGAATTTTATTCAATACCATTCTAGTTGCTACTTCTTTATCATCTGGGCCTCCTTTTATTTGGTCCATCATACCAAAATAAACTTGTGTAAGCCAGAATTCTCTGTTTTGATGCCACTAGTTTATTCCTCTTTCCCTCACTAAAGAATCTCCAGATCCTGCTTACTTCTTTTCATCTTGAAAGTATTTTCTCTTTCAGTACTTAACCCAACATGCTGTTTTTAATAGGGTTTGGCACTGAGTTTGTCTTGCACTAAGATAACATAAACCTCCTTACTTCCACTCCAAATGGTAGAACAGAAAAGCAGTAAGTGGCAAAACTTGGTGATTAAAACCACTTGAAAGTAATACAAAATAGCTTCTCAAATTCTGTTATCACATGCAATATTCCTCCTATCCCCTTTTCTACGCAGAATCTTCTGATGCAGCTGTTGAAACCTGGGCAAGGAGAGTGTGAAATGTACTTTGAAATACTTTGCACAGAGGAAACCCTCCTCCTTCCTTCTTGTATGTTTGGCAGTTTCTCCTCAAATACTTGTACCTTCCCTTGCCTGAGTTGCAGCACTGGAATGGGAGTTTCTAAAAATCTATTCCTAGTCTCTATCCCATTCCTTTTCTCCATCTTCTACTTCAGAAAGTAGACCTGACTATAAAGAAGAACTTCTTTACTGTGAGGGTGACCGTTACATTCATATTGTCTGCAAAATTCCTTTGCCCAGGATTTTTCTCCTGGGAAGCTGAGAAGCCTCAGAGAAAAATGAGAACAATAATTATCTCATTTGTTTATCTTCTGTTTTGCCCATGTGGAATGTGTTTGAAGATTGTTTATCCAACAGGTGATTGTTTTATTGGTTTTTGGTGTAGATTGTTTTCACTCATTGGCTAATCAGTACTAAGCTGTGTTGGGACTCTGAAGAGAGTCACGAGTTTCTGTTATTATCTTTTTAGCCTTCTGTAAGTATTCTTTCGGTATTCTTTAGTATAGTTTAGTTTAGTATTCTTATATATAAAATATAAAAGAGAACATATATATTCTGAGAACATGAAGTGAAATTCATCATTCCTTCCCTCATCTGGGGAGAATGCAAATACAATTGGGGACTAAGCACTGGAACAGGCTGCCCAAAGAGGTTGTGGAGTCTCCTTCCCTGAAAATATTCAAAACATTTTTGGACACAATGCCAAGTTACATGCTCCAGGGGACCCTGCTTGAGCAGGGACATTGGACTAGATGTCCTCCAGTGTTCCTTTGCAGTTTTACCCATCTGTGATTCTGTGACCTAAATCTCATCTGTGGATTTCCTGCTGTTGGACATAAGCCACTAAAGAAATGCAGAATATACATTTCAATGCATTGAGCTGACAAAGATCATTGCATCCTAAAAGAGATTTCAGTAAGCAACAGAATAAGATCTGCGTAATTTATACGCTGAGAGAGAGCCTGGCACTGGAGAAATATGGGGTTTGCTGACCTTGCCTCCAAATTTCCAGAAATCATCTTGAATGAAATCTAACAGAGAGACATGGAAAAAGATTAAATAATTTCTCTCAGGATAATGTGGCTGAACCAATGCAGAGTAAACACAGAGGTTTTGGGATGACTCTGATCCCTAGCAATTGTGTCTCCTCTTTCCTCATGGCAGCCACATTATATCCCATTGCAGAAGGGGGCAACTTCATTTACAGCAACTCTTCTTCTTAGGATTTCAGTGGTAGCATCAGATCACTATTCAATATAACCTAAGTCTGACACTGACACTGCTCCCAGTGTGCTCTGTAAAAACAGACTTCTAACTCCATAATGCAGGACTGGGCTCATTCCTAATCATCAACAGGAGATGAGAGTCTATTTAGAATCCTCTTGTAAACAAAACCACAGATGGGGACAATTATTTCCTTGCAGAAGAGGCTGCCCACACATTTTGTGCTCTCAGAATGGTGCAGTTTATATCAGCTCCACATGATCTGCTTTTCACCATCACTCTAAGCAAATACTGCAGAGTGCAGGCACTCACTGCAGAGAGTGAAAAAAACAGTGCAAAGGCAGCTTTGCCATTACACATTAAAAAATAGCTCTTCAAGCATTATCACACAGGTGTGGAGGAAAACACAAGTCTTGACAGGGTTGCAGAAAAAAGTAGAAGCTGTTCTGGCTTTGAGCCTTTCCTGGGATTTCAGGATTCTCAGAATTCATATTTAAATCCTTGATCAGATACTTGCTCAAAGAGAGCAATTATGACAGTTTAAAATAAAATCAACAATTAATCAATTAACCTACTAGTAGCCCCAGCAAAGCATTCTCCTTTGGATCTAAATAGGTGATAAAAACCTAGTAGGACAGTTATCAGTGAGATTAAAATGTGTTTACAGCTTCAGACCCTCCAGGACCTTGGGACCCCACAGTCCTGACCTAATGCTGAAAAGCTCCATCTTTCTCACAAACTACCAAAGCCCATCCCTAAATGACAATGACACCCTGAAAGATCACACTTTGGTTTGTGCTAGGTTATTTCTTTGCTATTTGTCTCCTCAAAGCAGCTTAACTTTCCTTGAATGAGGCCTAAAGCAAACATGTGAAGGAGGTGTTTAATTCACCTCTGAAAGAGAAAAGGTCTCTCTTGCTGTACCCATCCCATCACAGAAGAAGAAAGGCAGCTGTACTGGGTACTTTATTTCTTGTGTGTATTTTCCAGAGCCCTGTTCTTTGCAACCAGGGTGAATACTGGAAAAGCAGAAGCTTGGGGATGGCTCTGGGAGGAGAAGAAGGATAAACAAACTCCTCCTGATTTTCATTGAAGAGCATCTTTTTATAGGATGATGCATTGCAGCGTGTTTGTTTTAAACTAAATATACTTGGAGTTCTTGGGTACATTAAAACTAACTAACTAAAGTACTCTTTTAAGAATGTTTATTTATTTGGTTCAAACTGTTTACATTCAGGAAAAAGAATTTCCTCTATCTGTTGATAAACAGATTCTGAGAGGGTGAAACTGGGCACATAAACAAAAATTCAAAGCTACTCCTTAAAATAGGAAAGCCTCAGCCTTGCCCAAGGCTTTCTGGGCATTTTAGCAAGCAGCAAGAAATTACTATAACTAACAGACATAAGCCTGCAAAAAGTCTTGAGAGACAAGAGACTAAAGGTATTCATGTGAGAAAACAACACAACAGGAGCAATCCTAACATCTTATCAGAAATCTAAAGAAAATTCAGGTCTTGAGCTGTTTCTGGAAAGATGCCACAAGGCCACTGCGGTCTGAATCAAAAATCATGAAGCATTGTCATGAAACTAATTGTTTCTGATATGAATATGTTAAGTAAGAATGTAATTAAAAGTGTTCTGCTTTATTTCCCCTCAATATGTTGAGCACAGCTAGCTCTCAGTAGACAATCTGGAGAACCATAAAAGCTTAGGACCACTGTGAAGTCAGAGTTTTTTTGGTTGTCACATTACTCCAGCTTTTATTATCCATGTGTAATTGTTGTAACCACATTTTTAGTTGGGATTCATACTTTTACCTGCAGAGGTAAAAGTATGAATTTTACCATTCTATAAGCATCTTGATGCTTGACACATGCTCTGAAACACTCTCCATGAAGTGAAATATGAAGTAGATGACAAGACAGTAACTTTGGATCCTCATGACTGCTTGAGACCAGACTGTATTTCCAATTGCATTTTGAGGGAGATGTAATTTTAAATCCATAGCAAGGCTCCCACTGAATGAAATAATTGTCCCTTCAAACTGGAGGGTAGGAGATGACACCTGGAGAGAGCATTGTCTGCAGAAGCTAAAAGCACCTGCTGAAGGTACAGGTAAAAATGGGGTGATTTTCTTGCAGAATGAACACAGTACCTAAACCAAAGGTGAAACACCTAAACCAAAGGTGAAACACCTAAGACAAAGGGCATCTGAAGGCAGCTGAATGTGCAGGAGCCTCAGACTTAACACTCTGAAGGAATTTGAGACATTCTAAGTGAGGGTGATCTGCTCAGGCTGATTTCCCACATCCCAAGCCTCGGCCAGCTTATCTCACAGCAGACATTCCTTGAAAAAAACCCCAGTCCATCACTGCCTCCAATCCACAAGCTGTTTCACACAGCATCAGAGTGCCAAGAGGTTGCTTTGGGCAAGATGCATCACGGTGTCCTTGCCCTGTTTCTTGCAGCCTCCTGTGAGCATGGCCACTGCCAGAAAGCACAGAAGGGCCACTCTGCACTCACACTGCAGGGACATCCACGTGCACTCGTTATTTTGAAATAATTATGTTTATGAAGAAACAAAGTAAAGCCTACAGGCTATGGTGGCTAATGAAAAGCCATGTGCCGGATGTTTTAAGGAATATGACAAGTTCTCCTAAGGGAAGAGGCTTGCCAGAAGTTGGTCACCAAGCACAATATACTTTTATATGGTTAAGATTTTAACTTGGCAAGACTGAGTGGAAATTCGTGTCAGGCTTTCAAGTTGGTAGCAGGTAAAATATTCATGAGTCAAAAGGGTTCCTTACTTCAGAGCGAAGCTTTTTTGCTGACACCCAAGCTAAGCAAAGTAAGTACAACAAAAATCAATGACTAAACACAACTCAGATGAGTTTAAACTCCTAACCCTGAACCACAATGAAGACCTTAAGACTTCCTTAAACTTTCTGCTTAGACCCTGAAACAGCAAGGTCCAGTGGTCAGGGATGTGGCATTCCCTTAGAATGATTCTGCTGTCACATAAATAACAGCTTGTACCAGAATTTAGCATAAAACAACTCTCCAACCAAGCAGAGTCTCAAAGCTTTAACTGATTATTCTGGAGGTTTGGGTCTTATACTCATTTCAAAAGCCTCCTGAGGGAACCCACATGTAACTTCTCTGCATTATTGCAATATTTGCAAAGACTGAGACACTCACTCAAATCTCAGGCTGTTTACATATTTTAAAACCAGAAGATCAAGTGCAAACTACCAACACTAGCTTGAGCCTGGGTCTAAACCTATGACTTTATTTGGATTTTTAAAAAAATAACCACATGGCCTAAAATACTTGGTGAAAAACATTTTCTTGTGCGAATCTAACACATCTCAGGCTGATAGCTTAGTTCTTTTCTTAGCACCATCTTCTGTTGTTTCACAGGGAGGAGCCACCCAAGATACACAAACAGACTTTTTTTCTGTGTCAGAGAGTTGCTTAAAAAACACACCAAGTCAGTCTCAGAGGGTAGGGAATCCAGGCAGGTTCTCCTTGCTGCCACAAAGCAACCTTGCCACAGGGCTGGAACAGAGCATGAGGCTGGCAAGGTGACTGGCAAGCTGCTGTAAAATCTTCTGTGAGGGAATTTACTCACAATAAAATGGGCCCAGCATGCTGAGAAATCCTTATGCCTATCAGGACAAGAAATGGTAAAAAGAAAAGCAAAAGGGGCAGGCAATGATGGTGTGTGACAATGTTCAGGCTGATGGGCCATGAAGAAACGCCCCCATCTTTCCCTCTGATGGAGCTAGCAGCTCTCCAAGGGAGGCAGAGGGAAGGGAGAGGAAAAGAGGGAATCCATAGGCAAAGAAAGTCAGAGGGTTGTTCATGTGATGATTCTACCCTATTTCTCTACAGGATGTGCTACCTCCTTGCTTAAAACTATCATCTTTAGCTGAAGTCTCTTTTCATCCTGGCATCTTAAAACCCTTAAACTAGCATGGTAGTCCCCTATAAATACATTGCTTAAGCTTCCTGTATAGGGTTTTCTGTTGTTTTATAGCTGCTTGAATGTCTCTTGTGCTGTATGTAGTAACTCCTCTGGTTTTCCATAGCCCTTGCAGAGAAAATCCCCATCAACTCTACTCCCCTACAACAACAGAGTTCAAAAGAAATTAATAACATCCCTGTGATCACAGTAGTGTTTGGGACTGTTAGAAATAAATTCCATTCAGTCCACCCCCACAATTTCTTTTGGAGCCTACTGAGGTCCACAGCTGTTAAATACATGTTTAACACCAAAAAAAGCCCTTTGGTCTCTTCACTTCCTTCTCTTGCTGTCACTGCTTCAACTTCCTCTTTCCTTTTTATCCTTGATCCCTTTAAACAAGACCAAGCTTTTTAATCGCTGCAAAGGACTGATTTTATTTTCAGCTTATTTTGTGGTGCAGGTGTTATTCTGTTTGGGCAGGCAGTGAGCTGATGTTTCAATGCAGCTGGAACTTCTCTTTCCTATTTCTGGGGCAGAACCCTCACTTGACTTTGTTCTTGAGCCTGTCCTTCTAGATACTATATGGCATTCAAAAGAATGACCTAAATTTAGATAATTCTTCCAATTTAAAGCAAAAAGAGCAGGACTTGATTTGCACTGTCATTTTGGATCCCTTGATGTCTCTCTTGAAACAGGATAAGACAACAGAGGCCACCCAAGGTTTCTACTGTACTATCACTTATGATCTTGATATTATGAGAGGAGGATTGAGGAATTTCAATCACTTTAATAACTCTGCCTAGCATGGCAAGCAACTGCAGCTGTGCAGGAACTGCAGAGCTGCATCTTCCAACCAACCTCTATTTCCCCTGATTTCCCTAAGAAAACAGCATTTCTGTTTATAAAGGAAGACCCAAGACAATTAAGCTGATCTTCAAAAATCCTTCCTGACACTCCCCCACTGTGTCTCTGTATTTAGTGCAAACAGGGCTCTGCCAGTCAAATGCCATTATCAGCATAACTCCTATCATAGACAGTGTGGTAAATGTCCATAGCACGGTCATGGGAGCTTTCTGGGGGTCCTCTCTCCCCACTCACTAGTGGCTGAGCACTGCCCTTTTGCTCTTGCACTGCCCTTCACCACCCAGGGATCCTCACTGTGTCTCGCTGTTTACTCAAGTCTGTGTCATACCATTGAACAAATTATCCCCACACACAAATGACAGCCCAGAGTAACTTGAAAGCCACCTTGAACCCCAGAGCTGGTTAACAGCCTGCATGTGCTGAAAGACAAGCATTTCAATTAATCTGACACTTCTGTAGTTAGGATGTGCTAATTTTCAGCCTGCTGCATTCAAACACAGACACTTCACTGCCACGGGGCGAGGCCTGCTACAAAATTTAAGAGAAAACTAAGTTCTAAGGAAGGAAGAGATACAAGAGCACAACTTTATCCCTGGCTTTGATGAGATAGTGTCTCAAGGCCCAGAGGCATTGGAGCTGGCTCAAGGTCCTGAATGAGCTTGTGGCATAATCAGAAGCTAAACCCACGTGTCTTATGTGTCATTTCTACTGGTGCAGAAAATAAAACCAAAATAGGGACTCGGAACTGAATGAGTTTCTCAGCTACGGCTTTGCAGAAACAAACTGTCCCTTGAGAGAATTTGCACATGTGTAAGAATGTTAAATAACTCCCTAAGCAAAGAACAAGTAATCTTCTGTGAATTCATTCTGAGAGGCTGCGTTCCCATGGGGAAACTTTGGTGTTTAATCAGAGGAGATCTCATGATATAACCTCTCCTTGTGGATTGATTCTTGTCTCTTCATGCAGAAGCTGAATTTCTTTCAGCGTTCTGTTGTACAAATTTGTAAGTCAACAGTGACAGTAAGGTGGGGAAAAGAATCACAAACATATAATAAACATGAAAAAAAAGGAAAGAAAAAGCCTAATTTCCCTAGAGAAACAGACTGAAAGGAAATCAGCAATACTGCTGGTACATAATACACCTTCAAGTTTCTGTGATAGCTCCAGCCCAAGTGCAGCAAGTTTTTGAAAACTTTTTCCTCATTACAGACACCAGTCTGAAATCCTGAAAGCAATCAACCTAAAAAATTGGACCACCCAGAAAACATTAGGGAAACTTATTTAATTGAGTGATCAGAGCAAAGTCTTTCAGAAATATTGAAAAACAGGCAGAGAAATTAATAATATTGCATATACATTTTATGCCTGGATATAAGAGCTAATACAAAAAGGTAACTTCATCTGCATCTAGTCAATATTTTCCCCCAAAATGAACTACAACTAGCAGTGCAGATAACTTGACACTAATTTTAACTAATATAGGGAATGCAATAAGAAATCTGAAAAGCAGATGTGTGAAAAGAGAAAGCCTATATCCTCTCAATGTAGATTTTTCTGCTACAAAATCTTGACTTCAGTCTTGTAACTAACATTCATGCTCTGTGGCTGTTTTCCCAGGAACTGGGCTTAATGTCAGAGCAGTGTATATGAAAAATAACTTAACAAATAGAGGAGAACTCCTGAGGCTGTTGGCCAGGTCAGCCTGCAAACTCCTAAAGGGTCTCAGTACCAGGAGGTGTTGGATTCCACTATAAATTCAGTTTCGTTAGACCAAACCCTCAGACAGGGCAATACACAACTACCACACTGACTTCAAAGGAAGCTGACAAGTTCTCATCATCTGTCATCATCTGTCTCAAGAGGCTGTGTTTTGCTGTTTTGGAGCAGGGGAGCATGCATGGATTCATGAACACAGTGCTTTGTAGTCCCAGCAGAGAATCAGAACTGGCACTGGGTAAAAGCAGTGACTGGATGTGTATCACCCAAGGTAGCTCACTCTTTAATTATGGAGAAGGCATCAATCTGGGGCAGTGGCTGCAGAGAAGTTCCTTTTCTCCACTGCCAAATCATTATCTTTCAACACCTGCAGAGCTTCCCGAGCTGTTCACAGGAGTGATCTCTGCACTGTGCTGTGGGTGACCAGTGCCAAGCTTTACACACCCATCAAGGGGAGAACAAAGCCCTTTAGAGCACGCTAAGCCCACCTTATGTCAGTCAGGCCAGGCTCCTGCTGTTCAGTAAAGGGCAGATACTAAGACCTGCTGAGCACCTTCTGTTCAATTTAGCACAAGACTCAAATTCTTGCCAGCTTTCAGGATTTAGCCCAGAGCTAAACTCTATTTTTGTACCCTCATTAGCACAGGAACTTTCTATCTTTCATGCCAGCAATACTTTTCATAAGGATAAGCCTAGAGACACTAATGCTGGCTGATTTAGGAAGAAAGAAAAAAATCCTTTATTGTTATTTCTATCAAAACTTTCCTCCTTTTACAAAACGGAATGATCTAAGTGGATTTCATCATCTGGAAAATCCACCAAGTGTTTCAGCTGGCAAAGATGGGCCTTGGTCTCTGCACCAGAGTCAGGCACTGCAGTTCTGCCCCTGCTAAGCTCATGTTATCTCTTGCAGGGCCTGTTCTCTGTGTGCAATGTGTGTAACACCACAGTGTCCCTCAGCTGAACTGCTGTGGGTAATCATTGCAGACTGCAGTGGGATAGACTGACTGTACTAATCAGTGACTTGGTTTCAAGGTGAGATTCAGGACAGAATTAATATGTTCTATGCAGTTGCTGTTTTTAATAGTTTGAAAAGCTGTATATATATAAAATAGCACGTTATGTCATGGTTCTATGCATTTTTGTCCTGTGAGAGCAATTCCACAGAGCAAAGATAACACAAATAGCTCTGTGCATCAACTTTCACCAATAGCCAGGCTCCTGTCCCTATCCTTTGGAACATTTGTGAATGCTGTAGCTCAATAGCCATGCTAAAACTGTACCAAACAAGCTTCATCTTTGAGCTGATCTAACAAGGTGAGAATTCACCTTCATATTGCTGATCTCTATTCAGCAGGTGCCTTTCCATTCTATGCAATGTGATTTGAATGGCCAGAGAAAGAGATCCCATGTGAATCTGGAAAATGGTGAAAACCAGCTAAAATCAAGTAATGCAGACTTTTTTCTCCTCTTACAAAATCTCTAATTTTTCACTGTCTGGCTAAGATTCCACCTGTTTCCACATTCCATAATGTGTCATACTGATGACAAATTATGTGTTTTGCCCTTTCAGCACTTGAAATGCAGCTGGTTTTATATCCCATTTACAACCTCTGATGTGGGGCTTGAGGACATGGTTTGAAGGTGTGCACAGTGGTGATAGGTTGATGTTGGACTCTATGAGCTCAGAGGTCTTTTCCAACCTAAACAATCCTGTTCTTACACAAATCTCCTTCAGAGCCTATCCTCTTTTTGACTGCAGATGTACAAAGGAAATTATCTCTTTTGAGGGCTTCTGTGAAAAGGAAAACATGGCCAGGCAGCACCTTGAGAAAACAGACCAACTATGCTTGCCTTTTATCTTACTACAAAGGAGGTTTTAACAAACCAACAGTGTTTAACAAACACTCTCTGCTCAGCCTTGAATCTACAACTCACAATGAGTTGTAGATTCACGTGTCTCAGAGCCCAGAAATCTGGGGAACTATAATTTGTTTCAGAACCCCAGGGAAAGAGGAAAAAAGCTCCAGGAGCAGCAGCCAAGTGTGACAGAAGAAACCGTGGCTTTCTTCAGGATGAGCCAGTCCTCCCACTCACTATCATTTAAGCAGCAGCATATCAATTACAGCATAAATTAACTGCCCAGCTGGGTTAGGAGGTTATTAAGCACTGAGAAGCAGTCCAGCCTGTAAAGCTGACAGAGACAGAAAAGACAGAGTCAAAGTTGCACAGGGAACTGGGGCTGGGTTGGATCTTCAATCCTGCAAAAATCCCCCCATGAAAAGATGTCTTTTCCAAGTCTTACATGCCAACTTTCAGTTTAAACTGGTATCACAAATAAACATCAGCTTCCCACCTGCTAGAATTACTGCAGGTTTGGAAATGCTTGAGTTAGGGCTCAGAAACACATGCTTGGCAGACAATGCTCTGTCAAAGGCTCTCTGACCTGAAAGACTTCAGATCTCACCTCAGTTTGAAGTAGTCAAAGTGCACAAATCTGTCTAAAGGCTCTGTTCAGATCAAACTGAACAAAATGGATGAATAGCTATTCCACATACAAAACCAAAGTAAACTTTGGTTGCTGTTTG
This sequence comes from Ammodramus savannarum pratensis, assembly GCA_020466415.1. Lineage (NCBI taxonomy): Eukaryota > Metazoa > Chordata > Aves > Passeriformes > Passerellidae > Ammodramus > Ammodramus savannarum. The sequence continues at coordinate 34,690,819 of JAHXMQ010003319.1, read as the reverse complement.
GAAGACAGAAACCTAAAATTAAATGGCAAGCTTCTGTTAGTGAGTCCAATTGCTGAAAGTTTGGGGAGACACAGAATTTAAAGCCTAATGTGAAAAGGATTGATCATACAAAGAGTTCCAAAACCTTGGCAGAAAATACAAGCATGTGCAGCTCCAGAGGAAGATGGAGCTAGAATTGGAAATGAAGGCAAAAACTCAATGAAGAAAATGAAAAATTCTCAGACCTTCCATCAGGCACACTTCCTTTCTTAATTCCTCTCTGTAGTTTGTTGGAAAACCAGAAAAGTCTCTAACTTTGTCTTTATTAATATATTATTTTAGAGATGTTAAAATTAAAGCCAGGGCATATGCAGTTGGTAAAAAGTAGCACAAAATCATTGAACAGGAATTGTGAAAGCAAGTGCAGCCTCTTGACAGCTGCAACTATCTCAGGGAACTGAGAGATATCAGGCATTTGGAACAGCATTAAGAAATTACTCTCCTGTGGAGGGTGATATTTACACAACCTATTGGAGAGATCAGAGCAGCAGGAAGCTTCCTTTGATGTCAGGGGCCGTTGTCAGATCACTGCACTTCTGAAAACAGCTCACTGTGCTGCTTTGACCTCTGCTGATCTCCTCAAGTGGCCTGTTTGGTTAAAAGTTGTCAATTCCAAAAGGGAGGTCCACAGCTGACTAGCTATTAGGATTTTCAGTAAAACCCCTCCCATTACAAGACTGAAAGAAAAGCCCACATTGATTTTTCAGGCACTATTGAGTCCAAAATAAGAGATATTGCAATAGAACTGTAGCAGATGACTTGATATTTGAGAACAGAGGTACTTCTGTTTCACCAAATGATCATGTGTTTCATTATGTTAGTCATAATGGCTGCAAGAACTTACAAGAGGTTAAATCTCCAAGTAGTTCAGACAAACTTTCAGCTGGCCCAACTCTTTCCTCCCTTCTCTTTGCTAAGTGGGAAGTTTCTGTGAATAATGTCACTCTCTGATTCATGGGATTGGGAATTATCTCTTGGTAAAGAGGTTATGTGTGAAGTCAGGAAGGATGGATTGGATGGAAAGGAAGCATGTTCATTTCAGTGAGTTTAAATCAAGCTTTTTGTTATCAGCCAGCAGAAAGGCTGGGTCATGCTTTCCAAGTTCTGCCAAGCCAACATGAAATACTACAGATGAATTTACAATGAAATTATCAGACTAACAGAAATATTTTCATAAAAGTGTCCCATTTACATTGAAAGTTCACATCATTGTCACATTCTAAGAGCAGGAGGAAATAGAGATGTGTTCAGATTCTTAGGGAAAAAAACCCAAGCAAACAAAAATGCTGATTACAGAGTAAAATCACAAGTTTGAAATGAGCCCAAGAGCCAGAATTGTATTTAAAGGCTGGTGCTACAAATCCACCCAACTGACTGGACCTTTCCAAGACTGCATGTTCCCTCTTAGTCACTGTGCTCATCCTTGGCCTTAAGAGACTGCCCATACAGGTTTTCTATGCAGGAACCTGGGAAATTATTGCAGTGTGAGGTAGCAGATCTCCAAAAATCACAGCTAGTTTGAGTGACAGCTCACAAACAAGAACTACTGAGCTGTCACTCAAACTACCAGGAGCCAGGTCAAATATCAACAGGAGAACATGACACATGGAGCTCACTGCAGAAGATGGCAGATGGTACTAAAAGCTGACCTAAGTTCAAAGGAAACCTACCAACTTCATGAAAAAAAATCCATCTCCAGTGATAAAAAGCCACACACTGAAAATCAAAGGCCTGAAAAGAGCTGGGACAAGCCTCACCTAAGGATGCCCCATTTTACCACTCCCCGTGGGTTTATATGTTGACCAATAAATTGGTTAATGGTGTTAAGGAAACTTTCCTGCCACAGTTGCCCTTGCCCTTTGTTGCAAAGGGTTGGTGCAAGGTCACAGCCCCTCACCTGGGTCTCCAGCTGTTCTGCCCACCCAGGAACAGCCTGCAGCTGCTCACTGAGCCACTGCATGAAACGTGCTCCTCAGCAGTGGTCAGGCTGCAGACTCAAAGCCATCTGGGTCTCTGTGGTAGAGACCGTCTTGATCAGGTGTGTTTTGTGCTGACCCACACTGTGTACCCATAAAATGTGGTCTGTTCACCACAGCTGCTCTGTCTGCACATACAATTCTTTCCTATGCTTCCTTAAAACCAGTGAAGATTCATGTAAAACAAAAGGGTGGCTTGGACAAACAGCCCAAATTACTCACAGAAGACAAAGACTGTTGCAAAGCTTCCCACATCACCACACAAATGCAACATGAAATAAGAGCAAAGCCACATTTCCATGTTGCCAAGGTTATACAAACATAATAAAGCCAAAGCGCACATTTTCCTGGTGTTCCTGAGAACAGAGAGATGTGATCCTGAAAGGCCATTTCCATGTTTTGTGCATTCCCTGGTGGGCTGGCTGCAGCAGCCCTTGAGCAGGACAGCTGTGATATTTCTCACATGGAAAGTGTGTAGGTGTGTAACAGCTTTCCTACCAAAAACCTTTTGGAAAGTTACTAGTGAAAGGAATGATTACATTTCTTTTCACAGCCCACACAGAGCGAGCAGAAGTCAGCAGAAGTCAGATCTCATTGCCATAGAATCAGCATAAAAACAGTTTGGAAGTAGTTTCCCTAAACTTTAAAAATAGATACATTTCATAAAACATTTAGTATAGTCACCCCAAGCTCTGTCTTTGTGCAATAATAGAGACTCAGAACATCTAGGGGAAAAAGGGCTTGGGGTGCCAGACCAATTGGAGAAGGCAAATTCCAATGGTGAAAGCATGAAGGACATTGAAAATATTAGGAAAACAACACTCAAACCTTCCATTACAAATCAGCTGTGTTTGACATAGGTATATAAAATCAATCAGATGTTACAAATAACAGTTGTAGCTTAAGTACTGGCTCAAAAGTTTATGAGCTGAATGTTCAATCTCATTCACTCCCTCTCCCCAGGCACCCAAACTCCAAAGATAACATCTAAGGCAGCAATCAGACTGCAGCTCCTGCAACTCCTGCAGATGCAGCTACATGCCAGGAGGGATGTCCTGATTTTAGTCAGAATGTGAAGGGTGAAAGTAGAACATTGTCCTCTGCCAGTATAAATCTGAACATAAACCCTCAATATTTTGCTTTCAGACTTAACAGCTGAAAATTAATCCTAGCATTAATTTATGTATCAGCTGAAATGAATGTAGCAGAGAGAAATCTTGATTGCAGAAAGTGCTCTAGGCATAAAACTATGGTACCTAGTAAAGAGCAGCTGAAGTCAAAAGTAGACAGGACTTTGTGTTCAATAAGAGGAGCTGGTCCCTGGGCTGCTCCCCTAAATGTTATCCTGAGGAGAAGCATGGCAGCCTTGCTTGGGATTTTACAGTCACCAGCTCCTGCAAGTCCAGGACACAGACTGGTTTTTCATGAGGACTTTGATATGGAGTATTAAGCATTCACCTTTGTCTCTCCCCATGAAGAGGCACACAGCAAAACTCTCTAGATAAGAATACAAACTTGTGTCAAGCTTTGCCACATTCCTAATTATTCTACATTCATGTTCCCATGTGTAGCTCCTGTACATTTCCCCTTCTGTTGCAATTCAGCTGCCTCTCTTTCTGTCTCCTCACTTTCTCCCATGCTCCACTCTGATAAACTTTTAGCACAAACAACATCTCTGAACTCCATCAGTTCTCCCCCTCTTCCCCTTATTAACAGGCTGAATGAAAAATGGTAAAGTTTAGGATTTCTTCCTCTCTTCTCTTCACTTCAGCCATGTCCAGACCTCAGCTTGTTTGCATGTTGCTGCTCTAATCTTCAAGAAAGACTTTAACACTAAAATCTTTGTCCACTTGTTTCTTGCAACAATTTAGGGTACTGTCACAACCACTGAAGGTGGCACATCACGTTATTTCAGATGAAGAAACAGGGTTTGCCAACGCTGTGTCAGATTGCTGATGCTCCCAGTCTGATGACTCTGGACTCTAACCATGTGTGTCAGAGGAATAACCTGGGCAAGCTGAGAAAGAACAACTGGATCCTTCTCAGGCTCTATCTCTCTGTCACCAGAAACCCAAGAGCAGACCTCCTTTACATATTCCTATAGTACTTTAACTGCATAATTGTGCAATTCCCTAACTCCTGCTAATTCCTAACTCTGTTTTCTTTGAATCATTAAGATTAAAACCTTGCTTTTCCTCCTGACTGCTCACAATAAAGTCAACTTTATCTGTGCTGGAATTCTTCATTCCAACATCTGCTATTTGGCACTGACTTGAATTTTAATCTCATCTGCTATGACACTTCAGATCTTTGCAGCTCTGGGAGGTCTTGCCAACGCAATACAAACTTTTCTAGTTTTTGCTAGCATATACTTGTCTGCCTCTTGCAAATTCTGCCTCCTTGCTGTTGGTCTCTTCTCTTTATCACTGTACTGCTAGATAAAACACAGCTTATTGTTTTGATTTCTATTCCTGAATTTGATAACTCATAGCAAAGGGAAAAAATACTTAGAATTTTGACTTCCCTCCCACTGCAACAGCAGAACACAAACAGGAAATCTGTGACATGTGGAAAGACAAACCAGACATGTAGAAGATGCTGCTTATAGGCAGGAAACCAATAACTAACCAGAAGTGCCTTCTCTGGTTCAATAAAAGAGGAGGCCAGAAAAGAAAATATTTTACCCCAAAAAAAAGGCAAATTAATCAAGAAAGAATAATTTTTTAGTGTTTTATTTTCAAATAGCTTTATTACTCTTGTAGCTTTTGTACTGTCCTTTGCTTATCTTACATTTAAAGAAAGCTCAAATCCTGCCTTTTGTCTGTGTGACACTGACCTGGTGAGACCTGAGCTAGGGATCTCAGGTAATTCCTGTAACACTCAATGCCTCATGAATGTAAAGTAGAAGAAAAATTAAACTGTTTTAGTAATAGGATTTTCCCATTACTTTCTCCAGGTGAACAATCAGAATCATGAAGTTTCTTTTTTCCTTATCACTCACCCGATAACCATTTTCTAAAATCCATCACTTAAATATGACAGTTACCATTTGTAAGTGATGTATTAGCATAAACATTAGCATATGTTACTAGCATAAACCAGTGAGAGAACAGATCATTTGGGATCTTCAGTTTTGTAATATCAATCCAATATAAACAAACCACAAAGTCCATGTGGAAAGAGTGGCATAACCTCTGTCTAGAATGTAGCAGCTTTTTGCATTTCTTGTTTGCTAGGAAGACAGGAGTTTAGAGAGGAATGGGCTTTGGAGGATATCTTAATGGTAGAGAAAAGTTGGGCCAAAGTAGGATCATTATAAAAGCCTGGTGTGGTATTTTCAGAAATAACATTCATAGGGAGGTACCTGCCCGAATAGCATTCTAAAAAATAAACAAACTTCCCCTCACTCCCTAATGTAACATCAATATCTTAGTTTGACAGGACTACCCTCATTTCTCACACACTATTTCTACAGGATGAGCAGTGGTAGCTGTTAAGGTCTGTTAAAGCCCAGAAACAAGAGTAAAGAAAAATTGCTTGAAAGCAACAGAGACAGTAATCTGACATGAGCCCTCAGAAGCCTCAGTGGATGCTCTGACAGCCATTTACAGCAGGTGCTTTCAGCAGAGATGCTGTTATCTACCACCGAGCCACAATATCAGATATTTTGTGCTCAAAGAAGAGTGTTGAGCTACTGTGAAAAGCAGAGACAGCCAGTGCTCCAGGGGAGTGGAGGAAGCAATCACATCAAAGCAAGCTACAATGGCTTTCAAAAAGAACTGGAAATCCTGGGGACAACAAGCTAAATTCAGCAGCTGTAGGTTCTCTGTACAGCCATGGGGAGGATGCCCAAACACTTCAGCCCAAGCTCACCCATGGCTCCCACTGGAAGCTGAACAGAGGAGACATCTCCAATTTAACCTGAAGATGATGGCAGCACGTACTTAATGCACTCCAGCTAGGGCACAGGCTGTGTTCAAGAAGATATCAAAGACATCAACACCTTTTTCACCATCATATTATCTTGGTTTGCACTTTCATACTGCACACTCTCTCAAGTACTGGGTGAAAAAGCTTCAAAAGATGTGATGCTGTTTTATCCTGAGCCGAGACTGAGTTCTGTAGGAACACTGACTGTAGTTTAGCAACAGCTCTGCCTGAACAAATAGCATTTTCTATTTTCACACCTTCTTTTGGAGCTTCCAGTTCTGTGCAGTGCTATTAAGGAAACAGCAGTTTTGCTGCCTGGGGCTGTGGAACAGGTGGCTACACTTTCACTGCAGGACATCTGCCTCCCTAGAGCCCTTCAGTTTTGGGCTCCAATGGCTCTTCCTGTACCTGGTGATCACCACAACACAAAAACTCAGCTGAAATTTACAGCCTTCTTGGTCAGCAATACACAAAGGAAATAAAAAATGAAATATCATACCTAGGACTGCAAGCCTTGAGCCAAATGGGTTATTTAGCAGAAAAGGAACAGTTTAAAGAGAGCAGTCTAGCAGATCACAACTAGGCATTTGCAAAATTAGTAGGGAAAATGTATCTGAAAATGTCAGGTGTTACTCTGCCCCCTTTGTGAATTCCTAACTCAGGTGTACATCCTGCTTTTGAGCCATAAAGGCTGGAGATACTAACTTAGGGAGAAAAGCCCTTCCTATTCCACACACACCATGGCATGCATGATCCTGTATGGCCCATGATTGCCACTGTGATTGCTTTTTCATGCTATATTTTAATTTTCAATGCCTTTTCTTGCCTATCTGCTGATGTGGTCCTTAAAAAGGACAATCTAACCTTTTGTTCTTACTGTTGTAGAGACACACATCTATTTTTTTTTCTTTGTGGTAGTTTTGGTCATCTCTGATAAAGGTTCCCCAGAACTGTAAATATCCACTCTGCTGCATGGAGTTACATAGAATTCTTAGGCCAGCTGCCTTTGCTTCCTCTGAACAGATTCCAAAGAGGACACATGAATAAAGTGTAAGAATTCTGATGATGAGTTTGCAAGGGACAAATTACTGTGCTGGAGATGAATTCACAGTCCAGACCTGTCAATGCATCTGTTCTTTGCTTACACTGAATGAGGGTATGCTGGAATCAACACAGAACTAGTTCCCCAAATTTGAAAAACTAAATGAAACCCAATCTCAGCTTCTGACAGCAGTGTCTTACAGAACTTCAGCCAATTCAAAACCAAACAGCATTTCCATATCTGTTGCAATGTGCAGCTCACAAGATTAAGGACTTCATTTTAAGGGTCTTTACTCTCAAAGGCTTCAAATCCTTCTGATCTGCAGATCTCTGTTATGCCATCTGTCCCTTCTGATTTTCTTCAACAAATGTGGAGTGACACATCCTACAAGCAATAAGGCTTATAATATAAACTCAGGTAACAATAGTTTCAGTGGTACCCTCTCCTTTTTTAAAAACCAAGGACTAAAATCCTTCCCTTATGAGAACAGATCCACACATGCACACTCAGACTTTCAAAAGCTTTCAACAAATACTCAGCTAATACTAAAAAAACCCCTTTAAATAAAGTGTTTTTAAATCATCTGAATGCTTGTCCTATGGGCAGACTGCTTCAGAAGTCCATTTAATGTATCACACCACAATTAGCACACTGCAGATTGGTGACAGACTGTGGGAAGCAGATGTTTCTCTGTTATGATCTTTACAGACAAATCAGAGCCAAAAGCTTTCCAAGTGACTCACATTTTCACAGATGTCATGTTCCTTGTGCTGTGCCTGGAAATGAAGGCAAAACACTGATGACCCCTGGCAGGCTTTGCTGTCTCACCCACACCCTTGGGTGAGGTCAGGGAGATGAAGATAATCCAGCAGCCACATGCAGAAGGGAAAAGCTCCTCTTCAGAGCAAAGCTGCCATTGATTTGTGTGACATGGCCACATTTCAGGCCTTGACTTCTGCTTATGGCACAAACTTTCATTTTCTTCAAGAGATGAAGATTCTCTTTTCTACCTCATCTTCCCACCTGTGAAGTGTCAACATCAGTCAAACTTGCAGGTTTCAAGGGAAAGGGATCCAGAATGCTCTTTGTATAGGCTGCTATGTAATTATTGGCACTATTTTGATTTGGTGATGCTTGTCAATGGGCAGAGTTTATTCTGGGAACCCTCAGGACCCATAGAAGTGCCCCTTATAACAACACTTGCAGTCTTAACATCTCTCTTCCAGTGACATTAGAAAGGAAACCCAGAGTAAAGCATGACCAAGCACTTGGAAAATAATTTGTCCCCAAGGAAGCTATGAAGCCTTGGAAATCACAGGAACCCCATCCTGCCCCAAGTTAACTGCTTATGGTTATAATACTCATTGCACTAATACCAGGAATCTGCCTCACCCATTACTGTCACTTCAGTTTGGGAATTCTGCAAGTGACAGATATCTTGGTTGTGGTCTGGGAAACAAATCTTGAACATTTTTCTACTTACCTTGAGAAGGCAATATTGAACTGTCCTTGCCTGGACATTTAATTAAGAAATAATTGAACCCTTTCATTAATTCAATATGCAGTATAATACAATTGTAAAACATAATTTATATGTTATTTAAATGAGATAGCTATTATTTAACTGCATAAGATATACAACATTTTTTTCTGAAACATTTTCCAAAAAAAGTAAGGTTTGGACTGTTACTGTTATTTCACACTGGGAATCCACATTTACAGTGCAGGTTTAAGAACATAATGAACAAAACATATGAAAAATAATTCAAAGATGTGCTTTCAAAGTGCAAGCGCTGGTCACTTACTTTGTTTTAGCAGGCTGAAATAAGCCTCAGTTTCAAAGATACTAGCAACAAAATCCCTGTTGATCAAGAAAGTGTAAAAAGAACTTAACAGAAACCTCAAGATTTGGATTTGATAATGTGATTCCTCCTGAAGTGGGAAGAGGGGAGGAATTATTCCTGAATCTTTTTTTAATGTTGTGTCAATATATATTCTGGTGCTTATTGAATGGGAGATAAGTTTAACACAGCTGGTCCCCAGTTGCTAATACATGCTAAAAAAAAAAAAAAAAAAAAATCAAAATCTCCCTTCTTCCTGGCCAAGGTTCAGCTCAGTTTTAGGAAACATAAGAGCTGGAGTGTCTGAGTAAAACTTCTGCCAGAAAAATGACCAAAACAAAATGTGGGAACATCCCCTGCTCTGATATAGGATTTGCATTTACAGTACATTTTGGAGATTTTTTCCAATGTGGACTTAAATCACTGAAAACATTTGAGAAATTTTACATTTCAGTTTTCACCATTACAGGTTTTTTTTCCCCCTACCATGTGAATATTTCCTCTGCTTGCTCAATTTCATTTTCATTTGAACTGTGCCAAATGGAGGAATCTAAGGCACAGGATTTTAAGTGGAAGGGCTGCAGGCAGGCAGCATGTCTGCTCTGAGACATTTGTGAGGACAGACACTGAGCATGGGGAACATCTGAGCATCTTTGTCAGAAGATGCTGTCCCAGAGCATCCCAGAAAGTGAGCTGAAAAGCAGCAGTAGTTGGAAATTTCCATGTGGCACGTTGGAAATCAATCAAGATTTCTGTTGTCAAATTGCAAGCTGATAGCTAAATAACTCCTAGGGGGACACATATCATCTCTCCAGGCTTTCAGTGCTGCTGAACTCAATTTCTGCAGCGCCATCACATCAGCAGCCTTTTTAGGATTGATCAACTCATCTTCTCGCCTATGATGAAGCTTCTGGATCATGAGGATCAGTGAGCCCTGGTTTAGGATAATTCATATGAATAGTTCTACCAAGATTAACAAGAAAAGGTAGTATATAGACTTAAGTACTTTACTGAATTGGGGCCAAAGCTTTCTAAAGTATTTTAACTTAAAGCGAGACAGAAGTCAGAGCTTTGAGCTTTTACTCTGCAGCATTATATTGTATTACAGAGTTCTGTTTCCAGATCCCTTCCTTCTGAATTGAAGCCAAAAAGCAGATACAGGCTTGCCCAGAAAATAGCAGTGTTTGTTACTTGTCCAAGGTTTTCCTCCATCTTGTGCCATTTCATATCTTCCCTTTAGTTTATATGGCATTGTGACATCCAAAGTTCAGTCTCATTTCCTTAATGGAAAAAAGTAGGAAACCAACACCCTAGTGCCAGTGCCCACATCAACAACTAGACATCTCCCTCAAGCCAACTATAAATGTTTTCTGGGTTTTTTTAAGAGAAGCATTGCTCACTAACTTTGGTAACAGTACTCTCCTCTGGCAGCATATGTCATCAGCCTCTTACCATGTCCATTCACACCAGAGATACCTGTGTGGATCTCTAGAGCATTCTAAAATAGATCTGACAACTAAATCAGTGTTTCTAAACCTGAGGTCACTCATCCTAATGAGCTACTTCCTCCACAAAATCTGTAATCAGTAATCTTTGGAACTGCATGGATTTTGAACATGTTACGAGTGCAGGATTACTCTCCCGTTCTCTTTCACTTCTGAACCTGCAGCATTTCCAAACAAGATTATTACTTCAGGATTATGCCAAGCCATAATCATATGAGAAGCTGTAGTTTTTCAGAGCCATACTTAATAGCCAGATTTTGCAAACACCATTCAGGAAGCTGCAATTGTGTGTAGGATCTCTGAGCTTTATGCTCTCTTTGAAAAGCTGCTGAGGTGAACCTCTTCAAGAGAAACTCCTGCTGCATTTTCAATGCCCTGGTAAGCAAAGATAAAAGCAGGGCTTTACACAAGAATGGGGCAGAGGACACCTGACATAAAATGGTCCTTCAAAGGACTATCAAATGATAGCAAAAGTACTTACATCATCAAAGAAGCCACTTAAAATACATGGATGTTACTTCAATCTGGGAAAAGACCTTTGTATTTCCACTGAACTAAATATTCAGGTCCATGAGTTCTGCTGCCTGCAAGGCTGCCTTGCTGGTCCTGTCAGTGACATTGCTCTGTGCCACTTTGGAGGAAGAAGCAGGAATGGGATGTGTGTGTGTGACAGGTATCACAGATATAAATTATAGGGGGGAAATAAATAACCAAACACACAGGACAACCTGGGGAAGAGGACAAAATTTAATTTGAGACAAAGGCTCAAGAAGTTTTCTATAAAAAATCTGAAGCCTTCCAGATTTCAGGTAGTAAGAGAAGTTTGTATAATGGATGATCTTATCCAGAAAGGAAATGCCTCTCTAATGTGTTCATGATGAGATAATTTAATAAGTAGCACATACTCTATAAAACCAATTTGTGTAAAGAGGGATGGATTTCAAACCTCTTCAATGAGTTTACCTTGAACAGCAGTTACAAAATGGAAAGCTCTGAGTGACTGCAGAGGAAATGATCTCTGGGCTTTTAGAATGAATCTCTAGATTCTTAAACAACTAATGTTATGTTAATTAGTATACCAATACTTGGTGAACAATTTGATCTCCCTTATTTTTGTAAATCACTGTTTCACCACTACTTCTCAAGAGAAGTACCTGTAACCATTGAATTACAGCAGGTTTTCATTAAACTGGACAGGATATGACAGGAACTGACAGATGCCCTAAACTATCACTCTGACACTATACAGAAATGATACTTATAAAGTGCAATCAGTGAGAACAAAGAAACAAAGTTAAACTCCCAGAGTTAGACAATATAAATATTAAGATAATCTGGACACTTAAGCAAGTTTCAGTCTTCAAGTCTGCCAGATTCAAAAGCAGCTAAACTTAACCTCTGCTGAATGCTATAATCTTATCTAAACTGAGGATTAGTTCTCCAAGGTATGTTTGGACAACATGTCTGATGTCAGCCAGGGTTAATATATGTCTGTTACAACATCAAATAAAAAATAATAATAAGAATTACAGAGCTAGTAATGGTGATGTTGCTTTAGTGGTTGCAGAGCCAATTGTTACCTTGGTTCCCTTACCCATCCTCTATCAACCTAGGCTAGGGGACAAGTCTAACATCAGTACAACTCATTTGGGACATATGAATGGTGAAACAGCAGACAGAGCAGAAAAGAATTTTTGCAGTGGCTTTTTTCCTTACAGATTTCCTAACTGGTTCAATCAGGAAAATGTTATATTAAAAATACTCTCCACAGCACAACACTAGGGACCACCATCCACCTAAGAGACAGCAAGTTAGGACCCTTGTTACTGCTAAATTCATGACTGTCCAAAATCAGGACCTAAGCTAATTTCTGCCTCTTACAAGTTCATACCTCACTTTCAGCCTATGCTATCCCTTATCTCTTTGGATAATCAAATAATGTCCATTAAAATAAATGGATGCCCAAAGGCATAACTATTTTTTTGCATTATAGTAGACTACTTACCTCATAAGTTTTGTATGAATTGACCATTTACTCCCCCTACTGTAAGAACGTGCCCTTCATCTGAGCTTCTTTGTCTCCCTTCAAAACACAGAGAGCTGTCAGAGAAGAAGAACAGATACCGCATTTCTAAGCCCAAAAGTTTCCACACATTCTATGATTTTCTCCTCCTAAATAATTTGTTCCCAATTAGAGAACTGCATTAATTTCTCTGCAATCTCAGCTACAGACCACAGAAAACCATTAGCGACCTCAGCAGAGGATGGAGCCCGAGGCATCTACAGACCCAAGATGGAAAAAGTTGATTTTTGAATGGACCAAGGGGTCAGCTGCTGCTGCTGGCTGAGAGCTGCCCAGCTTGGTTCCACAGAGCAAAATGCTCAGGCCGTGGGAAGTGGGCTGGGTGCATTTTCCAAGCAAGTTGTCCTGTCAGAACAGGCAGGTGCAGGAGCTACTGCAGACAGTGACACCTGACGGGACAGAGTGTGACTGTGTCCCCCACCAAAGGGACACATCCATGGTCAAGCACCAACTCTGACTGTGCCAGCACTTATGGCAAGCATCCTCAAGTTTCTCCTGACCTTCCCAACAGGCTGAACCAAAGCATAATGTGATTTCTCCTTCCCTTTTTCCATTTCTGAGAATGACTAAAATACATTGGATGTTTCTATTAATCTGGGAGAGAATTAAGAGCACTCACTGAACACAAAAAGAGGGGCTTTAAAAACTTATTTTATTTGAAGATTGTATGACATAAGGATTGTTAAAAAGAGAAATCAAAAGGCAGTGTCTTGCCAATGTACAGAACATTGACATAAATTTTTTTATATCTAGTTTGCTCCCCCTCATCTCTTGGTTATTGTGGCAATCAAGTAATCAAAACAATGAATCTTCCTGTCTTCATTTCAAAGTATTAAGCTTCTTAGAAGTAGTTGTTCCATTTCTTTCCTAGAAAAATATTTCTGGGTTTTATTCTAGTTACATTTCAGCCTGAGAATTTTTTTTCAAGCTACAGCTGACTCACTACCTATAAAACTGCCACTGTACTGGCATAAGGCTGCAAATTCAGGGAGTACCTCTTGCTGTCTACAGGAAAGAAAAATACAAAGGTAAAAACATCCAATTTTATCTCACTATAAGAACACACAGAAAAATATTACCTAAGCACTTCTTGAACCTGGCATTCTCAGCTCAAGAGGCAGGTGCTTGACATGACATTGCTACAGTGAGAATGTCTGCTCAACACCCTTTGCAAGCCATACAACTACAAGAAGGGAAATTCAGAACAAAGTTAGGAGGAGAATTAAAAGAACTGAAACATGCACTGAGACCTGTTTTCCATTATTGTCTGTAAATAGTCCAGACAGGCCTCTGGCCTCTCAAGTGAGAAAAAACAATCTGTGACCAGGATTTCAGTGCTGCTCTCTGAGACACTGGCAGAGGAGGAGAGAAAGCAACAGATGGAGCCAGTGACTTGGGGAGATTTAAGCCTCTTATTTGCAAGCAGGATTACAGATTGAGAAGGGCCACACTTCTGTCCTTCCCTCCTAGGGAGTTTAGCATACACACAGTATTTCAAAGCATTAAAAACCCTGTGGTTTTTCTGAAGGGTAATATGCAGTGATTATTACAGGGGAATATTGCACAGCTGAAAAGCAGTTGGATTTTACACTTTATATTGAAAAACTATTAAACCCCCTCCATCTGCAAGCAATGCCCCAGAGGTAGCAATTCTCTGTTGAATTCAGTGTTGTGAACAGGTTCACTGCTGATACTCTTTCTTTGACCTGACATTTGGAATTTTAGGTACCCACCTCCATCAGCTTCATTGCTGGATAACAGCAGCTTATGTGACACACAGGACCCACTCTGGCCAGGACGAAGCCCTGCTCTTTTCCAAAGAGGGCAAACAGTGAGAACTGAGCATGATTACTGAATATCCTGCTACTTGACTGCAACACTGAACCAAAACCTCCTCTCCTCTTTTGATGAAGTAATTTCCTTCTATGTCTTTTAAACTTCCATGCTCCCTTCATAATCTGGATGGTCAAGAAACCCCTAAACAGTAAATTTAAGGTGAGATAGGCAGCATGTGCTTGCTTGTTATCACAGATCCCCGAAAAGCCAACAGACCACCTGGTGTCCATTAGTAGGAGACAAAAACCTGTTTTTCCAGAGCTGGATAGAACATCACAGTACAATGATAACAACATGTTTAGGCTTTCACTTGGAGCCTCAAACTTGCTGTGTAAGAAATAAGCAATGCAAACCCTGCAGATTGTGAAGTAATAGATGGATATATTTTACAGCCATGAGGGTGGGAAGAGGTAAGGGCTCTGTTCAATTAGACTGACCTAATTTCATTTCTGAAAGTGCCATCCTTTTCATCCTGTCTTCCTTCAGAGAATGATCCTGCATTGCCAAAGCCATGCTCTCTAGTTGAATCTCTCAATTGAATTAGCAGTTTCAAAGCCAATTTCAGTGCCAGATCTGTGTGTGAAATTTTCCAAATTAATTTAAAACCGCCATCTTTCATCAGTCAAGAAACCAGTTAAACCAATGAGACTGTGAGGATTCATCAAGACTAATTAAAAAAGTTAATTTTTGATTTCTGAGTAACTTTACATCTTCTCTGTTACTGTTTGAAAGTTACGGGTTGTAACTGGAAACAGAGGTCCAAGAAACTCGGCCTAAATCATCCTTTCAAAATAAACAAAGAACATCCCACCAGCTTTCTTTTATCCACAGGAGAGAGCAGCCACACAGTGCTGAGAGATAATTCACTGCACAAATGAAAAGAGGTGATGGTAATTGAATCGTCCAACTCTCACTTCCATGCTGCCACCACAAAACCAACCCCAAACCACAGTGTGTGATGACAAATAACCTGCTGCAGTTCATTCCCCTGCTTCCAGAGCTTCCTCAATACTATTCCAAAAAGCTAAAATAGGGCTAGACCCATAATTAGCAGTTTCCTCTCTTCCCTGGCATATACACAAAATGTAACTGATTACTTGAGAGCCATCGAGAGCTATTCCAGTGCTTACATGCCCACAGCCCAAAGGTACCTTCATCTTCAGCTCTTGTGGCTGTTGTGTTTCCTTTCTCATGTATATTGCTCAATTCCTTTTTCCTAAGCCTGACTTCTCTTCTAGCCATCTCAGCACTTTCCCCTTAAGTTCAAACTTACCTAGAGGACTGTTCTTTCTCCCTTCTGACAGGCCTTTTGTCCCCTTTTATAAAGTTACTGCTGCCCACATTTTTGCTGTTCCCTCCTTTCTTCAATTACCCTTCCTTCTCCAGGAAGGTGTGTGAATTGGCATTACAAGGTTTTTGACCAAATTAGAACATAAAACATGTTCTGTGATGCTGTGAGACTGGGATTCATGTTCCAGGCTACCTTGGCTCCAGTTATATTCTTAGGAATAAGCTTGGTCTGCTGTAGATCTCCACTCCATGTCCTGTGAACAGAGCCAAGATGCTTGGCTGTGGCTTACATGCCTATACATGGACACCTAAGTTTGCTTGCCTTAAAATACAACCTGAGTGTCTTAAACAATATCTAAGAGAGATTTCTCACAACACAAGTGGGAAATAATCCCTAAATGCATTTGATTCCATAGCAGGGCTTCCACAGAGATCAGGTGTTGGCCTATGGTTTTCAAACACCAAAAACCCCTAGGAAGCATAGAACTAAATAGTTATAAACTTGTAAATAATTAAAAAATACGAACTCTTACTTTTGACAAAAGATTTGGCAATTAGATGGCTTTCTAAACTAAAAATGATACTGTAAAACCAAATTAATTTCCAGATATTCTATGGGCCATACACCCCACAGACTAGATTGCAGTTTTTCCAGCTCTACAGCGCATGAAGAACTCGTTTCACTCCTGAAACACTTTTTCTTGTATTCCCCTCTTCAAAACCCTTCAGTGCAGCAGCAATTTCCTTCACCTGCTTCTGTAATGCTCTTTTAAGGAGAGTTTCTTTCTACCCCTATTCCCTCCCTGTCTTGAAATATGCTCTGCCTATTCTGGGAAAGGCTTTGCTGAGCCGAGCTTTCTATTAGTTCTTGCTGCAGCACAACCCTGAAAACTTCTCCTCTTCCCAAACCCCATTAGGAAGCCTCATAAGCTCTCTCATCTGATCTTCATGACCACACAGCAGGTTGAAGAGAAGAACACTTTGCACCTTGGCAAATTACCTATAAACACCCAGCTTTGCAACATGCTTGCTTGCAGCATGACTCAAACCCCAGAACTCTTACACAGCAAGAAAACAGCCTTAAGAACAGGATTTATATCTGACAGACATCGTCATTTTCTTAGCTTTAATTTTTTCAGAACTTCTTTTTTGAACACAGCAAGGGAAACAAGCCTCAACATCAAAAAGAGTTTAGCACACAGGACTAATTTGATTTGTGTTTGCTGCAGCATTAGCAGCGATAATGACAGTTAACAGCCACACCACTCTTCTAAGTCCCTTTGATAAACTAATCCTTTACCTCTTTACCTCCTTTATTTTCTTAATGCTTCTTCTGTTCTTAAAACTTCTTAGGAAAGGAGGGTGCTTGAAGCAGGAGATGCTTAGAAGAGTGTTGAGTGTTTGATGACAGCAGGCATCCCAAAGAATGTTTTTACTTTTCCATGTCAGACAGGACATGGAAATTTTCAATTTAATTCTCATGTCAAATTATTATTTCACCATAAACACTGAGTTTATGGTGAAACATTCAAGAAATACATTAATTTTAGATATACATTTATACATTTATGCTACTTATAGAAGTATTAAGTATTAACATTTCTGCAAAGACAAACCAAAAACCAGCCAGTGCTGAAAAGCCTTCTCTGTGTGCCTTGTCACAATCAGCCCACAGGAACTTAGATATTAATTCAGTTACCTGCAACATTAAATGCACTGCAATTGCCAAAATCTGACATTCACTAGAGGGTTAACAAAAGCTTACAAAATGAACTATTCTGACCAGAAATGTCATACTCTCCCAGGGCAGACCAGTGATGAGCAGTGCTCCTCGGGAGTCAGGCAATGTTAAATACCTGAGACATGACAGTGGCATTGAAGGCACCCTCAGCAAGTGTGCTGGTGACACCAAGTGTAATGGACCCTTCAAGGGAAGGGATGCCATCCAGAGGAACCCTAACAGCCTTCAGAGGTGGGTACAAATATCATGAAGTTCAACAGGGCCAAGTGCAAGGTCCTGCGTGTGTGTCAGGGCATTCCCTCTAATTTTGTTACCTTCCTGTTCATAGACCCAGTGTGTTTTCCTAAACGAAATATCCCTGCTTTCTCAGTTGTCTCCCCATCTCCATTTTTGCACTTGCAGGGCTATGCCATGGTACAATTTCAATGCTGTGAGTCCTCTTTTCTGCTCTAGGCTAAACACCCTGATGAATGGACAAAGCTCATTTCATCTTTCCTCTACCTGAGCAATACAAAAGTTAATAGAGTAGCAAAAAACCAAACAGACAAACAAACAAATGAAAAAGCAACAACAACAACAAGCTGGTGATTTCTAACACTTGGATACCCATCAATTGCCTGTTTGATTTGATAAAAACCTTTTCAGAAACTGCCATCACTGAATGCAACTCTAGATAATCGATGCTTACTGTAAAAGCTCTGCACTACTCTCTCTCTCGACAGATATTATTATCCATCTTCCTTGGGGCTAAAATTTCCATCTAACATTATCTGTAGCCTGAAAGGATTATTTTTGGTCCCTGCCTTCCCCTTCACTTGCCTGAAGGGAAGAAACTAAAGTCCTGCACGTAATTAGATGTATTTCTACTCTTTAAAACATTGCAGGAGCACTTTCTGTTAGATTTTTAATGAGATTTGTTCAAAGAAAGGTAGCAACATCAGAATTGTTTAGTCTGACATGCAAAGTATGGGTCCTGTTATCAACAAGGAAATTCTGTTAATTTTTTTGAGAGAAAATGTTACC
>JAHXMQ010003319.1:34553088-34672413 GCA_020466415.1 Ammodramus savannarum pratensis | reverse complement strand
AAAGGAGAAGAAGCCTCCTTGCCCTGTTTATTTCAGGTCCTAAATACTGAGTTGGATCATCATTTCTCTCAATTAAACTCTGGTGGTTTGCTTTAGATGGACCATTCACATTCATATCACAGAAGCTCAGTTGGATAGCCTTCCTCCTCTACCCTTCCTAAAAATTACCCTGCAGTCACAAGGCTGGATAACCCGGTTTACTTGTACCTATTGTAATCTCATGACCTCATGGCAGTTACAGCTATAAACTTCTACATCCTAATTTACCATTTCAAAACTAGAAATACTAAAGCCACTTCTGAAATAGAAGAAAACAAACTATGTCAAAGAGGGAACTCTATAACCATTGGACATATAACTGCTCCTCACTATCAGCAGACATTTTTACAGAGGATCATGGTTTTCATTATCACTGTTTTGCCTCAAGAGAAATCTAGATGCTAAAAGAAATTATAGCCTTAACCAAAACCAGCAGGCATCAACCACTTGTATCTCTGATAAAATGCTTTTTTCTCTCAAGTGCATCCGGGAAGCTGCCTATAATTGGAAACATTAGAGGAACCACACAGAAGCAAATGCAGCTTGAGTGTCAGACAACCATTTTCATGCAAAATGTACTAAAAGCCTGCAGCTAAGAGCTCAATACTTAGAGGCTTAGCCATTTAGGGAAAAAAAATGCATGCATATCTGCACCTTTCATCCATCTCTTTACAATGCGTAAATGAATGCCTCTCCTCAAGACATTTAAGCCATCTTTCAGCAGAATAACTAACATTTTAATAAAATGACCTCTCTCACTCAAAAAAATTTCATTTCCCCCCCAGCCATGATAGCATATCATCACATTACCCAGGATGTGTTAGGCTTGGTGTTAACTACTAAGTTCACCAGGAGAAGTAAGCACAAGAAAGATTTATCTAATAAGATATTCAAATGTTTTGAAATAAAACCATTTCTCTTTGGTGATCATAGGAAAGCTCACCTGCATCCCATGACTGTTTCTAGAAAGTTTAAAAAAAACCAAATGTTTCATTATAACTAAAGCCATTTTACTCCCAGACACCTTTCTAGAGAGGTCTTCTTGCTTCAGCTACAGGAAGCATTGCAGGCTCCCATCCCAATGTGGGGTCAGGACCACCTGGATCTCTGCACAGCTGGCTGTAAGCAATCCAGGAGTGTATGGAGGACAATTTCCTGGTCCAGGTGTAAGACAAACCAACCAGAGGAGAAGCAGGTATCACAATATTTTCTTGTCCCCAATATTCAAAGCGGACATTGTGAACAGACATTGACTATTTGTTCATGCAATTGCACTGATGCAAACTGTCCTTGGGCAATGCCTTCTTGATGTCCATGAGCTCATCCAGTGTGGCCATGTGTGACATGAAATCATTGGAACAGGTGTCCTCACTCTTGGTCACTATTTATTGTAACAAATGTGCTGACATAATTTTCGGAGCTCGCTTCAGAAATTTGGATACCACCTCCAAATCTGAATATATCTGAGGATTTCTCTCACAAAAAGGGTGCTGAGACAGACTTTTGCTGGCCTTGCCTTCCCCAGGCAGAACATCATCTACACCACCAACAGTGGGATTAGATGATTTTCTTCCCATGGAAAGGTGCTCTCACCTACTTTCAGGAGCTCACATCTCAAATTTGGATACCATTTCCAGAGTTGAATGTATTAGGGATTGCTCCTGTACTAAATGTGGCAGGAAAGAAAGCTGGTGCTGGATGTTATCTCCCCGGGGCAGCACGTACTGCACCACCCAGTCTTGTCACCACTGCCAGGAGCCTTCCTCCAAAATTTGGATACCACCTCAAAAATGATCTCATGAAAGATCATGACAGCTAATTTATCTGAATTTTGGGATTAGGATCCTGAAAATAATGGCAGTCCTTTTGTTTTTTCAAGGCAAACTCCTATCCAGTCTTGGTGGTGAAAATGATAAGAGTGCCCAGGGGAGGAAAAGGCCTTCAGCTTTCTATCCTGGTACATTTTGTGTGGAAAAAATCCTCCAACATATTCAGTTTTGCAGGTGATATCCCAGTTTGGCTCTAGTGGAGCATTCTGAGTTGGATCTTGGGTCTGCAAGAGCCAAATAGGTTATGGTGCTTAGACATCAGCAGGAAAGTGCCTAGCACCAGTTTTTGTGATGCAGTTCAAGGGGCATGACTTAAATGAGGAGCCTTCAACCCAGGCACATGAACGTGGTGCAAATTAAGGGCTGTAAATAGAAGGTCAAAGTCAGCAAAAGCCTTTTGTCCTGGCCCATTTTATTTGTCAATAATGTCTAGACGTTTTCAACCTTGGATCTGCACTTTGGATTGGTTAGAGAGAAAATGGCACATTTAATTCATTTGCAAGTACACAGCGTCATCTGGTGGAGCTGAACGAGGACAGGGAGAAAGTGAGAAGGTTGAATACATCAAATACATCAGCTTTTTTTTTTTTTTTTTTTTTTTTTTTTTTTTTTATCCTGGCACCTTCAGAGTGGGAGCAGTTCGTTGAGGGGTTCAGCTCAGTTCATTGAGGGGTTCAGTTTAGGATCCATTGTGAGAGTGAAAAGATATGATCCTACACATACCAGCAAGGAAAATGGGTGTTCTTTGTGTTGGTGGTACAGTTTACATCCAAAAGTGAAGAGGTTTTGCTGGCCTCTACCTCTCCTTGCCAGCCTGTTTTCTGAACCTCCCTGAACTTTTTCTGTGGGCATGTGCTGTTGCTTCTTGTCACTTAACTTGCCAAAAAAACCCCTCTGTAGTCCTCTTTATGTGTTTCTCCTCTGGTTCCAGCTACATTTATCATCCTGTGTACATACCTTTACATTTTTATTTTTTTTTTCCTAGTTAGTCTCTAAGCTTGGTTCAGCAGCTTTGAAACTGAATAGAACTGAAAGTTCCTATTCTCTATGTTATTTATCAGAGGATAAAGGACAAATGTAAGGGAAAAAGCAGAAGAAAGGTGAAGTAATTGGGCTTTCAAGCATGAAGTAATTGGCTGCTCATGAGAAATTAATTGTAAATTTATTAACACCTTTGTGCAACAAAAGAGAGACATTGTCCTGCATTTTGAGAAAACGTCTGGCAGAATCAGTCCCAGAAAAGAGATTTTCGTGGTCTGAAAAGCCACAGTCCTGAAAGAAAGACAACTTCAGTAATTCTAAGAATTGCCTTCCTTTTTACAGGCACATCTTTCCCCAGGGGAATTCTGTACAGAATATAATAAACATAATAAACAGAATATAATAAAAACAGAATTACAGAATATAATAACAGAATAACAGAATATAATAAAAAACAGCTTCTGAAAAGAGCAGGAGAAGAGGAGAATTGCATCTAGAAAGGCTTTTCCCACCCTCTGCAATGAGATTATTTGATTTCAGGATATCCCCTCACTGTTGGATGTGAATAAGTGAAACTGTGGGCCTTGAACTCCTCTTACATTTTAAATTCATTATGTTGCTCACACTATTTAAGGAATCTGATTTTCTTAATTTAGCAAAATGGGTGTAATTTCTGCAGTTTATCTCGGTACAAAAGACTGGGATCAAACCCCCATCATTTGCAGTGAGAATAAAATATGTTCCACTCTATGGATTTTATTCCCTTCCATTCTGTTCCCTTGTATTTAATTCCATCAAATTCCACACCACTCCATTCCATTCCATTCCATTCCATTCCATTCCATTCCATTTCATTGAAATCCATTTCATTCAATTCCATGTGATTTCATGATGGTCCATGTCCACTCCAATCCACTCCATTCCATTCCTTTAATTTTAATTTAATTCCACTCCATAGTGTTCTTCCATTCCTCCATTCTATGAGGTTTCACTCAATTTTATACTATTCAATTTCATTTAATATCATTTAATTACATTCCATTCCAGTAAATTTAATTCCATTCAATTCTATGCTGTTCTATTATGTTTCATTCTATTCCATGCCACTCCATTCTACGAAACTCTGTTCCATTCCAGTCTATTCCATGCCATGCCATTTTAAGATGTACCATTGAAAACCATCCACTCCATTCCATTTTGATTTCAATTAATTTCCTAACATTCCATTGCATACCATGCCATTCCATTCCATGTCGTCACGTGCTATTCCTTTCCAATATGTTCCATTCCATTTCGTCCCTTTGTCTTTCCATGTCTTTCTGTTCCTTTACATTCAATTTAATTCCATTCTGTTCCAATTTATGAAATTTTATTCTGTTCCGTTCCATTCCATTCCATTCCATGAACATTCCATGAACATTCCATTCCATGAACATTCCATTCCATGAACATTTATTGCATTTATTCTGTTCCATTGTCTTGTTTCATTCAATTTCATTCCGTTTTGTTTCATCCAATGCATTCCATTCCATTCCATTCCATTCCATTCCATTCCATTCCATTCCATTCCAGGAACATTTATTGCATTCTGTTCCATTGTCTTGTTTCATTCAAATTCATTCCATTTTGTTTCATCCATTCCATTCCATTCCATTCCATTCCATTCCATTCCATTCCACTCCACCCCACGTCCTTTCCATGTCCATTCCACCCCATGTCCCTTCCCTTCCCTTCCCTTCCCTTCCCTTCCCTTCCCTTCCCTTCCCTTCCCTTCCCTTCCCTTCCCTTCCCTTCCCTTCCCTTCCCTTCCCTTCCCTTCCCCTTCCCCTTCCCCTTCCCCTTCCCCTTCCCCTTCCATTTCTTTTCTTCTCCTGGAACGGAACGGAATGGAATGGAATGGAATGGATCTCTCAGCCAGCCTTCTTTCTGACTGCACTTGCTCTGAGCCCCACACCAATGTATTTCAGAAGCAGAGGCGATGTCAGGGAGCGAGGGCAGGATTTGTGTCCCTGCCTGTCTGAGGTGTTCCTGGCTGCAGTGGTGCTCGGCTGCCGAGACAGCCGAGAGAGGCGAATCTCCACAGGATGGCAGTAAAACCCAGCGTGTTCCTCATCCATCTTTGGGGTGAGGATAAAAAGGACTTCAACACATGAGCCTGCATTCAGCTCCTGGACTATTTCTAGGACCGCAAATGAATTGTTTGCCATCCTAGTGCTTTGGTTTTCTATCTCAAATTTGTATATGTGTGCCCAGGCATAGGAATGGCATCTCCAAGATCAAGCATAGGAGAAGAGGCATAATATCAGCCAAATAAACCTAATTCCTGTCTACCCACCTACTTGAATAAAAGTACCCCAAAAGAATATTCCTCTTTCGCAACCCTGAAGCTGTGTAACTCTGTCCTTCCTTTCAGTCCTAGGTGCATGGTAAGGAAGGAAAGCTGAGGTCTCCTGGCAAAAGCAGCTGGGGTTGGGGTAGAGCAGAAAATCAGGCAAGAAAGAGAAACTGTAGAATGGAAAACAGGAAGCAGGAAAGACAATATTTTGAAGAAAGTTTATGTAAAACAACCCCAAAAAACCCCAAACACTTGAAAAAGAGCAAAACACATAAAAGCTGATGTACAGATGACTGCAACCAAAGGGAGGGGAGAAATGAGAAAACAGGAGAGGAGCTAGAGGCCTGGGTAGTCTCTGGATGCACAGAAGTCTCACTTTGTTGAAGAATGGTGCTTTCCCTTGAGCTGATCAATCACTCACTTGCCAGCTGAAGAACAGACAGGTGAGACCACTGACAGGTTTGATTGCCCAGATTCCCTGCAATTCACATTACAGAGTACTGACAGAGGAAGGACCAGCTTTCAAAGTAGTCAAAAAGCTCCACTGAGCAGTGGTGGGTGGGCTGCACTTGCTGAACAGGAGGTGGTTGTTAGCAGGTCATTTATGTCATTTCTCTGTCCTTCCTGACTTACCCAGTCTCTTGCCCATCATTTATGTCTTGTTTTATCTGAGCAAATGGCAAAGTTTCTGGGTCAGGGACTATAATTTTCTACATATGTATACACAGAGTTCTGGTCCTAATTTGAGAGCACCATGTACTTTAAAGTTTATGTGATAGATCTGTCAAGGGTCTGAGAGGACTGCAGGGAGACAATAGAGGGATTTGGAGTCAGCATGTGGGTGTGCAGGAGACACTTAGGGTCTTGAGAGTGTTGCCATTCCCAAAACTGGGCCCCCTCTCTGGGCAAAATTAGGACACATGATGCCCAGCTGCAAATCTCATCTGGGTTTTGCATCCCTGTCTGCACCATTACTGCTACCTGCAGCTGATTGAGCAAAACATTCCTGTCTTCATTCTTACCAGCATCCACCCTCTACTCCTTTTGTTTCTGTTTCTTACACGTGCAGGCATATAGAAAGTTTTGCCCACAACTGCCAAGTAGCCAAAACTTTTTGTTTTGCATTATAGATAGAAAAAAGTCCTGATAAATAGATTTGTTTGCTGGACTGCCTGCCTAGCATTGTTCTGGGATTTTCAGTTGCAGCAGGTAAATTCTTGATGGGCTGTTCCAGTGATTATAATCCTAACAAATGAGAAGTTTAACTGCAGTAAAGGGCAGTGTCTAAACTGTAGGTGTGGCAATTTAACCATTTAATCCAGCAAGATTACAGTGTCTGCTCTTGAATATCTAAGTGATTGAGTATATATATAGACAAATGTCCTGCAGTTCAGCGAGCACCCAAAATGTTAAGAACTGGAATGGGTTGCCCTCCTTGAAGAAAGATAAAAGATATTCTATGTATGTGTCAGCTGAGGGAAAGGAAACATTCTCTCCATGTATCTGAAGGAAGAGCACAAACCTGAACTACAAATTATTTAGTGGTCTCTGGGGAATAAGAAGAATAGTGAGGTGTACACATATATATGTACAAAACTCAACAGTGGGATAGGGATGAAGAAATAGGAGAGAAATAGGGGAGATTTGGTGCACAGGAGAGACAGGAGCTGTTCAATATTTTTGTGCAGGCTGGGTCCTGAATAAGGCTCTGAAGTTTAGAGAGCAGGGCTGCAAGGCAGGGAACTAAAAAGGTTTTGGGTCAGCATGATTTTAGGGAACCTCAGCATGCCTTCAAGGGAGGCGGTGGGGTCTCGTGCAGTGCTTTTAGGGACTTTGCCAGCCTGTCTAACAGGGAACCTCATCTGGAGCCACAGACCTGCAGCCAGCCCTGTCCATGTGCTGGGCTGCACGGCTGTCACAGTGCCTGGATGTGGCCCTGGGGAAATGTCCCAGGAGCTGCTCCTGAATTGCCCTGATCTAGGAGATCAAGCAGGTGATGCTGAGGAGCTATTTGAGACTTTACATCCGTGCACATTTGTCTATGAATGTAGCTGCTCTCACAGACATTAAGAAAAGTTTAAGCGGTGGCTCATTTTGTAACTGAGCTGGCTGCCCATGACCTGCTTGCTTTGATGGTTGGTTACTTGTAAAGTGTGGTTTGCCTAAATCACTTGTTTTATCTCCTTGCTATCACTTGTTTTATCTACTGCTTGTTTTGCTAATAACCCTTCTGAATAAGAAAGTTAATGATTAGCTGCTAATATATAATTACAGAGTGAGTGTTCTGGCAAGCATTTTATGAGAGAATCTGCAGATAATACAGATGTTCTTCTACAGTACCCTTGCTTCTTGTCCTTATCAAGCATTTGAACCCTTTTATTTTTTTTTTTCCCAGAGGCAACCAAGACGTGAATTTCTTGGTTTTGGTTGCTGGTGGTAATGCAGTGTATACTAGGAAAGACAGAGTGTGACAGCACTTGCTATGCATTGGGATCTGACATTGTGCTGTTTTCACACTCAGTTTTTGTTCTGTCAGCGTGGTAAGGGAGAAATAAAATGTTGTAGGCTATTGTTGAGGTTGGTCATCTTGTACCATATGCTAATTACAGGGAATCATGTTTGACACAGCACATGTTGATCTTTGGATTATTTATCTCCTATTGGTGTTTGATCAAAGGGCAAAATCACTCCCTGCCTTCTGTCATAGCTTTTGGAATCTAGACACAAATTCTTGCAGAGAGAGTTTAATTAAAAAATTGTATGCATGCAAGAGCAAGGTCTGAAGTCAAACACAATGTCAGAAAACAAAGATCTTATTTAGGAATTTATGGGAATTTTGAAATATTATTTAATTACTGATGGATCCAGAGACAATAAAAAGTTTTTTGAGTAGTCTGTTTATTGAAGGAAATTCATTTGAGGGTCAGAACCTTAATGCTGTCTGTTAAAATCTACTTTTGGTAGATGGCATGGAATTAAAGAAATTTTTATGACATGTCCTTTTGAGGGCATAGTGGAGGCAGTGCTTGCAGCTGATGCTCATCAACATGCAGGAGATGTTTGGCAATTGGTGGGTGAGAGCTGCAGACCAATGCTGCTCTTTAGCTCAGATGAGAAATTCCATGTGTTGGGTGTGACTTCAGAGCTGTGCAGCCCTGGTTACTCCCATGGATGTGGATCCACATTCCCAGGCCTGAGAAGCTTTGAAAGCCCAGCTCCGGGGCAGCCAGGAGGATAGGTCAGTGGGAAATGCATGTTAATTTGAAATGCTGGAGGAAGACATCCAACCACTTGATGGTTTCACTCTTGACATTATTGCTATTACAAAAGAGGGATTTGGGATTGAATTTCTGATAAATGTTGGAATTAATTTAATAATTAATTGTAGCATCCATGTGATGAAAGAACAGTTCCTCCATTCCCCTGAATGAATACATAATGCATACATGGATTTTTTTGGATGTCTTTTATTATTCAGAGCAACTGCAGTCAAAATGGTGATGTGTAAACAATTTAAATTTTAAGACCCACACATTTTATTTTTTTTTCTTTTTTAGGAGGCTCCAAAACTGCAAATATTTCTTAGCATTCACAAAGCAGATTTTGCTCTTTGGTATAGCATGAACTTACCCAAGACGTCTTTCCAAGGAAGAGTTAAAGACTGCATTTCTTAACTGTAATAGATAAAAATTGTTACAACAAGTGAGGAAAATATATTTGAAAATGGATTTTATTTACATAACATACATTGCTTAAGATACTCCTTTGATATGTCTTGTCATAGGTAGTACATTTGTTCAAAGTGAAAAAATAGGAGTAAACAGCAACCTTTGTGCAGATCACCCTCTTCCCATTGTTGTTCCTGCATCTCCAGGAGAATACAGGTTCACTATCTAGAACATGACTTCTGAAAAGCAAGAATTAAATCCCACACAAACTCTTCCACCAGACTCTGGTCATCACCTCCTTAGGATGGGAAATCAGTGCACTGCTCCCAGAGTGTGGTTGCTTGTGAACATCTTTATATAGGATTCAGAAAGTCTGGGTTTGGGAGTTTTCTTAACATAACCCTCAAATAAATATGTCAGCAATGAATTAAGATGCCAAACCCCAACTTTTTTTCTTCTATATACAAAACATATTCATTTAGAGTAGGACACACAATTGCCTTGGAGAGGAAACCTAAACACAGATCTTAGCTCTGCAAATCCTTACTGCTTTTTCATCAGAGAATCACAGAATAATTTGGGTTGGAAGAGACTTAAAGATGGTCCAGTTTCAACCCCTCTGCCATGGGCAGGGACACCTTCCACTAGACCACACTGTCCAGACTTCCATCCAATCCTGCCTTGAACCTTCCAGGGATGGAGAGCCAACAACTGTGCAGCCTGTTCCAGTGCCTCACCACCCTCACAATAAAGAATTTCTTCTTAATATCCAATCTAATTATTTTAGCTAAAAGACATTAAGAATAGAAGAATTAATAGAAAGGAGCAGTAAAAGTTTTCTTTACAGAGTAAACTTAAAAATAGCCAGGAGGGTACATGTATATCAGATTGATTCTAGAACACAAAAATTATCATGGTGTGAAGGCACTTCAGAATCAAAACTTTTGAGAAAGTTTCTAGTATTTTCTGACATTGCTTGTTTGATAGTGGAGCTGAAGAAGAAAAATAATTTTCAACCCATAAAAATAGTCTCTTTTAAGAGACACTCAAATAATTAAAAAAAATTGAAATGCCATGATTTGTGTTCTTTTGCTATCCTCCCCCTTTTACCAAACAGTTCTACCTGTGGTAACACAGTCTCTCGGGATGCAATCCTGCTGGAATTGTTTGAGGCACCTGCTCCAGAGGAATGCAAGGGCATTATGGAGGCTTGTTTCCACAAATGTTCTTTAATGTCAGCACAAATTTGTACTTCAGTGCTCTGTGTTGGGCAGTGTTCAGGGGAAGAAAGCTCTCTGCAATCCAATATTAGAACTTCTTCCAGACTGCAGCTCCAGGAGCTGTAGTTACACGCTGGAGAACAGATGTTCTTCCTCAGATCTTGGACTTCTTGCATGGTGACATTTGTAATTGTGGTCTAGTGAAGTAATATGGCTCAGAGTAATGCTATAAAATAATTCAGCAGCAAACCAGGAGTTGTTGTGGTACCTGTTTATTACACAAAGATAATTCCTGCTGCCTACTCTTGTAGACCTCAGCTTAGGATCTAAACTCTTTTTCAAAAGGAATAAAAATTTTCACATGCAGTTCTAGTAAGCATGTGTTTGTATTCACATCTAAACTGCACATGTATTGCTGGCTTGTACTACTGAGATATTATGCTTTGTTTTTGATGCCAAAACAATCACTGTCAAATTGGATAATGCTCTTACAATTGACACAGTTTTTATAAATGATCTGGATGCAGGAATGGAATGCACACTGAATAAGTTTGTTGGTAATACTGAACTAGGAGGAGCTGTGGACTTCCCTGAGGGCAGAGAGCTCTAGACAGACTACAGAGCTGGGCAATCACCACTGTGAGAAATTTAGCAGACCAAGTGCTGGATTCTCCACGTGGGATGGGGTAATACTGATGGTTATATGTACAAAGTGGGGGATGAGGGGCTGGAGAGCAGCCCAGCAGAAAGAGATCTGGGGGTCTGGGTTGATGGCAAATTCACTGTGAGTCAACAGTGTGTCCTGGCAGCAGATTCTATCCAGGCACTGAGGTTTATTGAGAGGAATATGGTCTCACTCTGAGAGAAGTGTAGAAAACGTGCAAGTTCTATACACAGGGCCCTTTGGCTGGTGTATTGTAAACTGTTTCTTTAAGATGTTGCTCAAACTTAGATTAAATGCTTAATCTCTAGGCAGCTGCAGTTTGCTGAGGTGAAAGCTGCCCTTGGCTAGCATTTTTTACAAGCATAAAGTGGCAGATCAACACAAATTCCATTAGAACTATCTACTTAATTCCCTGAAATTTTTCTGTTGCTAAGTCAACATTTCTCCATTTTGAAGGCCAGTTGCAATTTATGTATCATTATTAGGTAGGTACTTGAAATGAAATAAAAGCAGCAGTAAGAGCTCAAATTGCTGTTCTGTTCCACTCCATCGCTCTGGATTAGACTTTACAAATACCTGACTAAATTATCTACCAGGATGTGTCCTGTTCAAAGTGGGTGTTTATTGTGATGATTTCTGTTCCATCAAGGCATGAAAAATGAAGCTCAGGGCTCTTTTTGTGTGGTGTTCTGTAGACAAGGTCAGCTCATCTGGTAAAGTGAAGTGGAAATATGACTCATCAAATATAAAGCAAAGCCTCAAAGTCTGTGCTTTCCAGAGGCAGCCTCAGAGAAATACTCATATATAAGGGATCAGTAAAGGGAGGTAGGTCGGTAGGTAGGTAGATAGGTAGATAGATAGATAGATAGATAGATAGATGTCATCATCATATTTTCTGAAAAATATCTTTGCCCAGGACTTTGCTCCTGGGAAGCTGAGAAGCCCTGGAGAAAAATGAAAACAATAATTATCTGATTTGCTTGTTATGTGTTTAACTGCTTTGGAATGTGTTTGGAGATTGTTTATCAGCAGGTGGTTGTTCGATTGGTTTCATGTGAATTGTTTTGACTTAATGACCAATCACAGTCCAGCTATGTCGGGACTCTGAAAGGAGTCACGAGTTTTTCATTATTATCTTTTAGCCTTCTGTAAGTATCCTTTCTCTATTCTTTAGTATATAGTTTTAGTATAGTATTCTTTAATATAATATAGTATCATAAAATAATAAATTAGCTTTTTAAGAACATGGAGTCAGATTCATCATTCCTTTCCTCATCTGGGGAACCCTACAAATACAAGAGATAGGTAGAATGGAGAGTTTAACCCATGAGGTATGCAGAGATACACAATGAGTTCAGCAGCCCACCAATTATTTTTCTCATCTGCTTGTTCATCCAGGCAATGAACAAATGAACAAATGCCATCTCTGTGGAACAGCAGATGCCTGATGCTTCAGAGAACCATGTATGGACCAATTTTTAAAAATTGTTGGATACCACTTTTTTGTTTGTTTGTTCTCTTTGTGGATAAGGCAGGCTACTATGAGCTAGGGCAATACAGAACACATATCTTTTTAAAAATTATCCAGCCCAGATGCTTCTCACTATTTGAAGCATCCATGTTTAGAAATCAGTGCACTAACCAAACTCATTTATTCCATCCTTCTAATCTTACTTGCATAAATGGATTATCTAGATAATATTTTTAGGTACTAAACTGTGTTAAAAATTTAATAGGTAATTATCACTTTATCGAGTCTGTCTGTTTACTGAAATATTTTGTAGACTCCTAATAACCCTGAAGACATTACAACATAGTAAAAAATATTTCAGTGGCTTACCTATAACGACCTTTACTGAGACAAATAGAGTATTTTACAGGGTAAATTTGGGACCAGTATTTCAAAGACAGTGCAAACTTTATCTGTTTGCCTTTCCTGAACAAGCTGGGAATTAGTTCCCTGCCTCAGACATCCTGCAGCTATTCCTCTTCTCTCATCACTACAGAACCCTGAACAGAAATCTTCTGATCAACAGGAAGGGGAGGGAATTCAGTTTAGTGCTGAATTAATGGGACCAGCAAAATTTGTGTAAGATTTAACAACCAAGTGAGGGGAAGCCACATTTCTATCATGGAGGACAATGAAAGGCAGCAGTAGCAGAGTTAGACTTTATTAGGTCTTTCTGGGGACAGAGTTTAATAATAGCTGGTAAAATGACAGAGCTAATACCATCCTGTATCGTCTGATAGCACAGAGCCAAGGTTTATTTTTCCAGTCATTTCTTTGCACGCTGACAAGTGATCTCTGGTTACATTGCTCATTAGTTCTTTCAAACATGCTTCAAACTACATTTAAAAGAGGATGAGAAACACAGAGAAGTGGGCAAAGCTAGCAAAAAAAGGCTGTGTCTGATTCATCTATCTACACATGAAGTTCTGCAGTGTCATGGAAGTTTCTAAAACTGAGACAAATAGCATATATTTAAATGTTATTTCTTTTATAAACCAGTATAGACAGGTAAAGCCAATTAAAGCTCCATCACTATTAAAATCACAGAATTTGGTACATTAGAATGTACTAAAAAATACAGTCAAGAGGCCATGTGTCTTCATACTAGTTAGTTAGGTGGTTGCCATTTGGGACAAATGCTCTACTTGTGAGCTATTTGCCCCATTTCCCTATTTCAGGAATGCTCCCAAATTTTGCCACCTTTTCTTGAATTTTTTATTCCCCCATCTGTGTTGGAAAATGGCACCTATAACAGCTTGGGGTAGGACTAGTGTTTGAAGATGCACATCCAGCCCTTCCCGTCAGCCTTAGTGGTGAGCAAGGAAACCCATAAAGCCCATGGGGCAGCTGGGCACCCTGGGTATCCTGAAGAGCTTTGTCTCTGAGTCCTTCATGGCTTGTTTAGCTTGTTCCTAAATGGGCCATAGCCCCCTTCCCACCCCTGCAGCTTCTCAAGTGCTTGGGGAGAGTTATTGCTTTGCCCTTAAGCCAGGGCATCTTAGAAAAAATCATGGTAGCAATGGATAACAGAGCAGACAGTTCAGGTAGGATTAAAGCATTCATTCATTGACACCACTACAGAATTTCTGTAGAACATAACTGGCTTGAAATAATATTATCTTTTAGATTTAGTGCACTTTTAATTATGCTGTGCTAAACATGCAGCACTGTCATAGCCTATACATCGAAACTTGCAGCTAGATAGGATTAACTTGAAACCCAACCAGAAATCATATTTTTACACTCAGGAAATCTTTTTTACCTGGGAAAAAATGTTTTATGATGCTTCAGTATATCTGGGGAAGTGTATATAATTACAACTTTCAAATTTCTGTCAGCAGCAAGAATAAATTTTTCCTTTTCCTTTTTTTTTTGACTTTTAGGCCTACACATTTCTGCAGTAAATCAATGCAAGTGTTTAAAAAAAGAAAAGAGGAATAGAGAGGAGAAGCTTCATTGCTTGACTCTCTGCATCCCATGGACACCATAAGAGGTTTGGAAACCATGAAGGTTTGCCCTAAAATATCTGTTAAGTGAGATTTCAAATACCCCAGTGTTGCTTTTTTCCCAACCTGGAAAAGAAACTCGAGATAATTTTAGTAAGGAGCTAATATAAAAGGGGATCTTTATTTGAAGGCCTCCAGAGGCCTGGAATTATGGAAAGATGTCCACAAAAGCCCACCTCCCAAGGGGTGAGTATATTTTTATAGGTTTTAGGAAATTAGCATAATTGATAAAAAACACTGATTAGGAGGACAAGTGGCGATGCAATTCCCCCCGAGGTTAAGCCCCTTCTCTGGAGCCCCCCTTCAGCACCAGTTGTGCTTTGTCCATGAAATGTATCTCGAAGAGTTGCTCTTGGCCTTGGTTCCCAGCAAGAACCAAGATAGCATTGGGGCCTTGTACCCCCTGGGGCTTGGAACTCTGGCATTTGTTTTGTCTTTTTGCTCAGGGAAAGGCCATGGAAAAGTACTGAGAAAACTAGCTCCTGATGCAATAGGTGACAGAGCTACAAAAACATGTGTGAAGAATACAGAGAATGTAGAAAAAAAGGCAAAACTGAAACGGCATCACCGGAAGGTAATTGCATCCACTAAACAGCTTTAACTCTTTTACCAAGGACTTAGATCTTCCTAAGACCTCTCAGAAGTCATTCCCCATTCCTTCCCTGCAGTGTCCTTGGCCACATGGCTAGCTCAGAAGGTGCAGTCCATATCTCCAGCCCCTTTTGGGGTTTGGCATGTACCACTGTGGATGTTTTACAGAACCTGCAAGTCTGTGAAGGCATTTTGTCCCAGCTGACCTGTGAAGCATTGAAGCTGAGGGTTAAATTTGGGTATCTGCATACCAAATGCTGCCTGCTGTCCTCAAGGCCCTCCTGGCCTGCTTGGTCTGTCTGAGTGCAGCTCCTTCCTCAGGTCAGGCTGAAGGACAGTCAAACACAAGGGCAGTTTGGATAGAGTGGCGCAAAGGCTGAGGACTTGGGGCTCTGGGAAGATGCAAACTCAAAATGTACTCCTCCTGCATTCAGGTTAGGGAGAATTGGCACTGCATATGACTCTGTGTGATGAACCTTTGATACCTCCACCTTTATGGTAATTCCTGTTAAAAAAAATTAAATTATTGGTTCTGTCGGTCTGCTTTTCTTCATTCAACATTTCTCTTGAGGAGGAGACTCTTTCCTGACCACCCTGTGCTCTATCTTCTATAATTTGGTAAAAGGATGTGAGAAGGAAGTGAAAATATCAGGCTTGGGATCAGGCTGAGTGCTTCTATGAAAATTAGTGACAGTCTGAGGTAGCCATACATTGTTCCCATTGTCAAGGCTGTGATGTGCTTGACATATATGAGGCTTATGGCTGTGCTGTTGTGTGGAAATACATAGTGGAGTTAATATTCTTGGCTTTGTCCTTGTGTCTAAAGGGAAATGAGTAGTTACTTTGCTAAGCTGTAACCCCAGGTCATGTCTGCCTGGTGGAGAAATGCATTATGTGACGCTGATTTGCATGATGATGCAGGATCCACATGTAATGCTAAGCTAAAAGGACTTTCCAACTTCTCAACACTGTTCCTGGGCAGATCCGTGTTCTGGAAAATATGTGCTGGGTTTCTTTACATTCTGAAGCTCCATTCAACACTGAACCTGTTGTTTAAGTCTTCTCTTACAGTGAATCTGTTGTTCACTTTTGTAACAATGACTGTCAATATCAGCTTTTTGTAACTGTGTGTGGCAAGGAAAACTCTCATAATTAGTGGGGCCCTATTTCAATTTCAGTTATATTTGCAAGGTTATGCTGGCAAAAATTAGTAAGATTATGAAGACAGATTTCATAAGGTTATGAGGATAACATACATTTAACATGTTATCCAAAATGTACTTTGTTTATTAACAGCAAGGGGGCTAGAGGGAAACAGGGGAGGGATTCTTTGTCAGAGAACTGTAGTGACAGAACAGTGAGGAATGGGCACAAACTGACAGAGGGGAAATTCAGGTGAGATATTAAGAAGAAATTATTTTCTTTACTGTGAGGGTGGTGAGATGCTATAATAGGTTGCATGAGGGTGCCCAGGGATTGGGGAATACCCCATCTCTGGAAGAGTTCAAGGCTGGGTTGGATGGGGCTTTGAGCAACCTGCACTAGCAGCAGGTCCCTTCCCAGGACAGAGGGTTTGGACATGGAAGTTCCCAAAGGTTCCTTCCAACCCTGAACCTTCTATGCTTCTATAACAGAGCTCTGATTTCATTATTTTAATGGTTTTAACATTAGAGATTTTAATTATTATTTTTTTTTTTGTTTCTAGGGCAAAACTAGACAAAAAAAGGCAAAGAAAAAAGTTCTTTTTTTCAATATAAACTCTACGCTGCCCTAAAATTAACAGAATGGATTGAGGCAGGAGCATTACCCTAGGTGTGATCAGCTCAAGATTACAGTGTGGATGTGAAGTCCCTCTCCAGGGAACATTCATCTCTCTGGGACAGAACTATTAGGAGAAGTGAGACGCTGTATTCCTTCAGGGGATTCTCTAGAAAGCAGCTTTAAATTCCTGTTCCACCATCAACTTCCTTTTGTCCAAAATCCCTGCTCTGAAGCACATATAATAAAATATGCAAAGATTTGACAGTCACACTGTCATCATGATTTACTACATACACAGAGATTATTTCTGATGGTACAGGAATATTCATGTTGAGACACCACAGTGTCCCTCTTTCCCAGCTGTTTTTTTGTTGTGGAAGTTCTGGCAAGCAGTAATATGATCTGGGAATACAATAACATGATATGGGAAATTGAAGAAGATTGTTCTTGTGCTGAAAAGAAATGTAACTGTTGTTCATGGCAGTGTATTAAATTCAGAATTTTAAAAGAAATTTTCCTTTGAATTTTGAAGTAATCAACTTGTCTTTCTTATAACTATTATGTCGTTCAAAACAGCCAAAAATATTTATAAATTGTGTGACCAGAGGAAAAAAACAAGTGCCTTTATGATGTTTCTAATTTAAAGGGAAAGCCAAACCCCCAAAGTGTTTTAAATTGAAGAGAAATTCCAACTTATATTTAAGTGATTGCAAAAATTAAAGGATAAATATTATTTCATATTGAATGTTAAGAGACAGATTAGTATGGAAAAATTGCTAATTACTTGGATAGAATTAAGTTGAAAATTAATGTGTCCTTTTGTAAGTTTTTATTGCTTAATTACTCCTTGCTTTACCTACCAAGAGATAGCATGAGACTGTAAAAAAATGCTGTGCTGTTACCTTTAGAATTATCGTGTTAAATGTTGGCAGAACTTCATTTGACTTGACTGGTTATCTGTTTTAACTGTTGTGGGTTTTTTTGGTTTCGTTTGTTTTTTTAAAAAAATCTTATTTAAATATATTATTTGTCTCAGTTTTACAAGATTCTGTGACTGGCTGTTCTGCAAAACACAAGTCAGGCATGCCATTAGGGCTGCATGTAAAGTCAGGATAATATCTACAAATCATGTGAAGTGATTTGCAATAGTCTGGAGAACAACTGCTACCAGCAGCGGAAGGGCACAAATAATCCTAGATGTGACAGTCATCGATTCCTTTGTCAAGTCCACAACGAAAGGATGAGAAGTGAGGAGGCATTTCATTGCTGTATGTGGAGGGAATGGATATGTTAAAATAAAAAAGGAAAATAGATATTGATCACAAAAAAATAAATAACACTGAAACATAAAATCGTGGGCTAATCTGATTTTATTTAAAAGGAAGAATAAGCCCAAGGAGGTCAAAGTTTGGGAGCAGGAATTCATGTCACCAACAGTTCAAGACATAGGAATAAGCACAGAGAATAAGATGAAAAGCAAATTGAGGAAAAGTGCACAGCTGAAACATCAGGATGTATTGGGGTAAAGAAGGACTGCCAAGAAGGAAGATATGCTAGATTTTGATAAAAGATTGATGCAAGCACTCAAAGGTTTGTCCTTTCGAAACAAAAGAACAATGGAGTGATGCTGAACGCTGATGGGATGTAAATTTAGGTTGGCCTGGTGTTTTTATGGTTGGTTTAGGTTGGTCTTAGGTTTTTTATGATAATATTGAACTAAAGCAGAGATTTAAAATAGCAGTGTATGGACAGAAATGAAATGGCCCTCTTGGAGAACAGAATTTGACTTTGGGAGTTTTTTTAATACTAACTGAAGGTGAAAGGTGAGCTGATAAACTCTGCAAGTCCTGAACATCTCTCTCATGAAACTGCCAACTGAGTAGCAAAGATCTTTAACAAATTTCCCAACCTGACCTGGAGAATAACTGAAGAGATATTTAATTTTAAAAAGAAGGAGGGAGAACACCCTTGTGAGCTGTAAACACCTAAGTGCGACCATAATGGCCTTGAAGGCTTTTGGAGGAGCATACTACCCGAGACCTGGAAGTGCAAGTCTGAAGGTGTGCATCAGAAGTGGCTTGTAGTGGAGCTGATGGCTCAGACTGAGCTGGTAATTTTCTTTCATGGAGTTACTAACATTTATGACATGAAAACTGAGACAGGCCAGCACTTTGGTAAAGCATTAAACACGGTGCCTTGGAAAAGGGCAGGTGGGAAAAAAAAGAAGAGCAGAAAGAGCAACACTGGCTGAAAGTTAAAATTATTCTTGTGCAAGAAATTCTGATATCCTGAAAAGCTCTGGTTCATTTCAGAACAAAGTTTTTTGTTTGCTTGTTTGTGTTTCTCTTTTAGCAGGAGAGAAAGGTAATTGTGGTGGTGCAACATGCAGAACATTTTGGTTAGCTTCTGAACTGAAAATAAGCTTTGGAGGGCAGGATCATAAATGTCCTGTATTCCCTAACCTTCTCAAGCTGAATAAAGAAGCACTGGGCACCCTGTTGTTAGGAAAAAAAAAAATGTGGATACAGCCAGGCCTACATTTCATCATAAATTCACAAAAACTTTTTCATCAGAAAACCCCTGTGGTTTTCTAATATGTTTCTTCTCCAGTGACCCTGACTCATCCTCAGACTTGGAATTTCATTCAGTCAGGTTTGAGGCAGATTTTGACTTCAGCTGTGACCCTGCTGGGTCTTGGTTGTAGTTTCTACAACCAACAAAAAAGAAAGCCAGGGTTTTCTGTGAGTGGAATGAGCTGATCCTCTCACTGCAAACTGTTTCTTTCCTTTTCCATTGCTGCTCCAATATAGCTGCCTTCATTTGTCTTCTTTGCTTTATTTAAAATAATAGAGCCAACCATCTGGAGTGTGATCACCTGGCACGTACAGGACAACCAGGGATCAGGCTGGGAAAAAATCAGGGCTAGGAAAGTTTAGGAAAGTTTAGGAAGGGCAGGTCCTGTCTCACCAACCTGACCTTTTATGACCAAATGGCCCATCCAGTGGATGGAGGAAAGGCTGTGGATGTATCTACCTGGACTTTAGAAAAATCTTTGATACTGTGGGGAGACCTTATCACTCTCTACAACTCCCTGAAAGGAGGGTGTAGCCAGGTGGGGGTCGGTGTCTTCTCCCAGCTGACCAGGGACAGGATGGGAGGACGTGGCCTCAAGCTGTGCCAGGGGAGGTTCAGATTGTTAAACATTGAAATGGACTGCCCAGGGAGGTGGCAGAGTCATCGTCTCTGGAGGTGTTCAAGAAATGTGGTTTAGTTGACAAGGTATTTATCAAAGGTGATCTCAGAGGTCTCTTCCAACCTAAACAATTCTGTGATTCTGCAACTGAGCTCAGACTCCCTTAGAAAAAAATGTTTCCCTGAAAGCAATTATAGCACAATTTGATTAAAATAGAATAACAGGATAATTGAATTATCTTTAGGATCATTTAAAAGAAAAGCAATATGAAGGGCTTGCCCACAGCCCCTATGATGTCTGCTTCTTCATAATTTCCTGAAATATGCTTGCTGGTTAATGAATCCTTCCTGTCACATATGGTGATAATGATTTCTCTTTTCTGTTGAAAGCAATGTTTTCATTCTCTAATTTTCATCTTCATCTGCCTTGACTAAATGAAGCAGTAACATTTTTTCGAGAAGATTGTTCCAACAGATTTATTTTACTTTCCTTTGCTTTGCTGAAATGCAGGACTTGTTTGAGAAGGAAGGTGTTCAAAACTCAAAGCTAGCAGCAACTTTTCTGCTTTGAAGCTGCTCCTTCTCAAAGCTCGATCAATAATGATTATATGAAGTAAAACCTTTTATTGTCTATATCCTGTAATCTCAAATCCTTTTCACTGCCTCTTTTTCGATTCATGGAAAATGTTTTTCCAGTGTTTCTCAAACACTGACACATCCAACAGCTCAATTTCCCAGATTTGTCCCTTATCTGTGATATCCCACAGTTTTTTCCTTTTCTACCCTCATCTTACCAGATTGCACCTCTTCAAAGTCTCATTATAATTTCATAGACAGTACAATGACTCACCTATAATCTGTTTTGTGGTAATTTCTAAGAAGGCAGGTTCTTTCTAGAGACTGTCTGACAAAAGATGACATTTTGTGTCTCTTCTCTTCTCTTCTCTTCTCTTCTCTTCTCTTCTCTTCTCTTCTCTTCCTCTTCCTCTTCCTCTTCCTCTTCCTCTTCCTCTTCCTCTTCCTCTTTTCTCTCACTTGCACTGTTGGGCACATTATGGAAGCTCTCTGAATAGTGCCCTGCTATGTCCTTACTCCCTCCTTTGTGTTCTCCACTTCTTCCCCTCATTCCTACCTACTGTCCTGTGATAAGGAAACCATTTCAGCTTCCTCTGAAGGTTGGTATATTCTTAACCTATGACTGCTGAAATAGAAACTTATTTTTCACAGGGTTAATGGCAGCTCATCTCTTCAGGGACTGTGAGAATCCCAGACTGACTTCAGAGGCAAACTACCATCCCATTTGGGGAATATCAAAGACATTCAGAAACTCTTGGGTTATGAAAATATGCAAACTGCTGGAGGACAGAGGGCATCACAAGGAATTGCCTGGAGAAATGCTGCTTCATTCTCTCAGATTTGATTAAGGAATGGCTAACTTATGCTATAAACCACTGCAAGCATGACAAGTTTTCCTGCTCAGGGAAGGATGCAATTAATTTCTGACACTGGCTGAATTGAATGAAAACAAGATTTTGTGTCCCTATCTGTTGCAGCATCATACACTTAACCATTAGAGAGTCATACAGGATCAAGTGTTCAAACCCTCAATATGTCTGCTCTCATGGTGCTCATCACTCATAATTTAGATCAGTCCCTTTACAGTGTTGCAAAGATGGGATTAGGTGCTGGTTAGAAGTCCCATGCATGTAGTTTTGCATGCTTGTGTATTGTGTGCTGCTCCACTCAACAAAACCACTGTTTGGACAAAATGTAACTCTCCTCACAGGAATAGTGACTGGTTGATCTCCCTCCAGCAGTGTCATCCCTTCTCCTGTATTTTCATCACAACTGGCTTGATAAAAATGGTTTAACATAAGCCAGTTTGAGCTCCTATTTTAAGCATGCAGCTTAAAATGAGAACTCCCAACATTAAGACTTTCTTTGGAAAATCTTGAGAAAGATGAGTACAAAAGATCCTCCTCCACTCATATCAGGTACACTATAATAATTAATTCCTAGGAAGAATTTCAGTTTCTGTGGTCTGCCTTTTCCAGCCAGCTTAGGCACCTCTCTGTAAAGATGTTACAGAACATTTTGCACAAAACATCAAGGTGAGATTAGCTCAGTAAAATGCAGATAGTATATAGCAGAAGGGAACAAAACAGTACTTTGCATGGAAATTCAATCCCAGCTTTATCAGTGGAGAAGCTAATATCACTTAACTATTTTAATGACAGAATGTGATACTTCCTGGAATCTTCTTTTCTTTGAACTTGCTGAATTAGCAGTGTAAATTAATGAGCTTTAAGTCATTTGATGGGAGCTGGGTGAGTGACTGTTCAGTATCTTTCACATTAATCTCAATATAATCTTTTCTATCCAGAGGTGAGGAAGGAAATGACCTTTAGAAACAATTTTGAGTCACTCTGTGAAGACAGTAGGACAGTGATGCAGGACCACAGTGGTGCTAGAGAGGTTGTGGCTGGGTTATTCACTCCTCTAGAGCTTTCCATTCAGCTTTGAGGCTCCATCTGACCATAGCCATAAAGGCTTAGTGAGTCTCAGATGACCATGGCTTCCTTCAGTTGCACTGCCTTGAAACAGAAGAAACCCAAAGTGGTGTGATTTCCATGTGGAGAAACATATGGGTGGGCTCAAGAAACAGCTAATGTTGGGGAATCCAGTCTAGTCTAGGGGAGAATTCCTGTCTGGCCTCCAAACAATTCAGGTGCCTTAACCCTGAGTAAGACCTACTATGGGATGATGCAGAATTTATCTGAGTAGCATCAGTACAGTGCTCTGCATCTTACCCTAGCTCACTCTGGCAAATTCTCAGTTGTCTTAGGGAAGAGGGAAAATAGAGACCAAGTTATACACAGAGGAAAGGACAAAGCTGGATGCACACAGCAAATTCTTCCTGGACTGTGCAGAAATAAGCAGGAGCCCTGAAGCATAGCATAGATGCAAAACAAACATTGTGTTTACAGAGACAGCCCTGGGTGCTTAAGACTTTTCCCTGTAGCTTTTTTCCCTGAATATTGACCAACAGATGACACCTCTGCTGTTCTGCTTTTAAACAAATGGGGAACAGACAAGCTGTTGCACAAAGTCTCCAAATACAAAGTTATATCCCTTCTGCTCTTCTGTGAATCCAACCCAAATATGTCAATTTGCTTTTCTTAATTGCTTTTTGTTTATTTCCTCAACTGGTTCTCCTTGTGAAACCTATTGGCACTCTGGCTTAGATTTTTGGATGGTTTACTTGTTTTAACCCATTCACAGCATCACTCGTGCTGCAACCTGCTTCAGGAATAGGGACATGGGCTGGTCATCAAGAGGGCCCAGTCCAGCATTGGGCTGCTCTCCTGACCCCTCTGTGACAAATCAGAGCCAACCTGTGGGGAGAGGATGGCATCTGTCACAGGTGGCCTTGGCACCCCTCAGCATTCCTGTCTTTCCACAAGGCTATGACTCCTTTGTCAGGGGCTGTCACTGCTTCATTTTCGATTACCCCTCTAAAACTATCAGAATTCTTAACTCAGCTGTGTAGTTGATGAACCCATTTGACATCCTAAATTTATAGCTGATGGGATTTTAATTTGTTTGGAAAAATAAATTTCACTTCATTGTATAATTTGTCTCAAGCTCTCCTCAACAAGGAGCTCAGTACCAGCACACAGGCGCAGTGATGCCACACGTGAAGGCAATAAATGCATTGCAGCTGTTTTTCTGGCAAATACCTGGAGTGTAACTAAATAAAAACCTAAGGCTAAATTTTTGCAGGAGCTGATGGCTGCTGATCACAGGCAGTATGTCTTGTCACTGGTGGATGCAAGGGGAATCTTTTGCTTTCAAAACATACTAATTAATTGAGTAGCCATTACATGCATGACTTGCTCCTCTGAAGTGTGCCTGGGTGCATGGGAGCAGTATAAATCCAAACGTCCCTTCTTAGATTTAATCCTGATGAATTAATCAGCAGACAATATTGCAAGCAGTCCCTCCAGACTGAGTGATATTTACATAAGAAAGAACAACGTCCTCTTCATTAGTTATGCATGGTTCTCATATAATTGAAGTTCCATTTTGTTGTAGGCACCAACAAAGGTTTAGATTAAAATACAAAGCCATTATTGGATGCTAGTACTAATTAGCCTTTAATGGCCCAATCCTGCAAACTCTGAGGCCCACAAGTAATGAGACTTTATTGAGACTTCCTCACAAATGAAATTGTAAAGGGACATATTGTTTTACAGAATTGCATATTAGGAAACCTGAAAGCATCTTTTCATAAGAAAAATAGGATGGTGGTTTAACAGCTACAATTCCTCGTTCCCAAATCTTGGAGATACCCTGTTATGAAAAACAAATAAACCACAAAATCCTCTTATGAATCAATTATAATGATATTTAATCCAGCAAATTTTATTTTCGAAAATGAGAAAGTTTAAAGAGAGCAATTCTGAAGCAGTCTTGCCAATTGCAACAATTGTATTTCTACTCTTAAAATCTTCAGGTCATGATGTATTTGGGGGGATTTATCCTGCTCTCTGATGGTCTCGGTCCACTGAGATGAACTGCTTGCACAAAATTTTTATCTGTACTATTGAGTGCAGTAACAGCCTCAAGAGACAGAAAATTCCCTTCCTTTCCTCTCCTCTGGACTCTGTGGGACCTCGGGAAGGACTTTATTAAACTGCTGACAATGACATCTTGATATATGAGACTGCACATTGGGCTGCAGGACGAGGAACAGTCAGATAATCCCAAATGCCCTGCATGGAGATCATCCTCATGTTTTTGTCAAGACAAGTTCCTGGGGAATGGCACAGAAACCACGTGAAGAAGCATTGCACAGAGCCTGGAATGAAAGCTGTGCTGTGGGAGATGTTGTGCCCTGTTTGTAACCACTGTGATACATCTTTCTCCCAGAGGGGACAGAAATCTGCTGGATCCTGAGCCATACACACCTTTGGAGAAAGGAGAACAGGTAAAAGTTTTGGCTCCAGTCTGGTGGGATAGCCCAAAGGAAGAGAAGGTGTGCTTGCAGACTCTCTGCATGCAGTTGCACAGGAGCCTTGCCTGTATTTTCTTCCTATCAAGACCTTCTCCTGAGAGGACAGTGGAGCAGAGAGGTGAACTGCCACAGGCAATGTTTAGAGCCTCTGTGGTAGTGATCCAG
The DNA here is from genome assembly GCA_020466415.1 of Ammodramus savannarum pratensis. Classification (NCBI taxonomy): domain Eukaryota; kingdom Metazoa; phylum Chordata; class Aves; order Passeriformes; family Passerellidae; genus Ammodramus; species Ammodramus savannarum. The sequence continues at coordinate 34,647,435 of JAHXMQ010003319.1, read as the reverse complement.
CCTCAAAAGAGAGGGAGAGGATGGAGAAAGGAGATCATGGCTGAGAAAACAAGTGTTTATGTATGGTGGATAGACTAAAAAGCTAATGGTGAATGACCCAAATAATTGCCCATCTGCAAAAGCAGGGGGCTCTTTGCTGAGGCCAAGTTTGCACCCCCTAAATGAAGGGGAGATGGAGAGCTTTTAGTGTGTGGTGCTAAATCCTCTGATCTATATTGGACAGGGGTGTGCCCCCACTCCAGAGGATGACCACAACAAACTGATCTTTGGATAAACAAACTGAGCCCTGCAATTGATTTTGTCCCTGATAACCTGTGACTGGTGTATTAAACACAATGTTTTCTGGCCTTATAAGGGAAAAAGCTGATAAGAAGCAGAAGTGGGGTGATGTCTTCTCTCATGCCAATTCCCTCTGATAAGACACAGCTGACTCAGCTACACAGGGCTGTCATGTCTTAGAAGGTGTCATAAACCTTCAAGGAGCCCCAAAGAGCCTCCAGTCTAATTTCTGGGGCCTTCCACCAAGGGACAGTGCATGATCCATGGTGTTGTATCACACAGTGTAAAATTCACCCCCTCAGGGGAGGCACCTGGGTGTTCCCAGCTGAACCTGAACCATATATTAACCCACTGAACCATATATTAACCTACTTTGTGTTTTACATGGTTCCCTCACCCACAATGGATCAAGTCTGTGATCATCACTTCAAACCATAGACATTGAAATTGCAACAATCAAGACCCATTGCAGGATCCACCGGTGGTGATATCTCTCCAGTCCTTCATATTCGTATCCATTCTTTCTCTTTCTTTCTTTTCCTTGTATTTTGCTGCTGTTCATTTCTCTCCCAGCACAAAGGGCCAAGCTCATATCCCCAGCAGCAACCAGCAGGCTGGGGAGAGAGGGAGGGAGGCAAGGAGAACATGTACAAACTATTTCTCTGTAAGTGGTGGGGGCAGAGCAGCTGTCTCAGGAAGGTTACAGAAGTAGCAGTCTGAGCTGGACTGTGCTTTTCCACAAAGCTCCATCCAGACAAACTGCTTTTTTTTCAGTACAGAAGCTCTGAAACAGGCCAACTGCAGCAGACTGAACAGGAGGCAGTGAGCTATGAAGACTGGATAATGATGCTACTCTAGAAACCATAAGACATCCAGCCCAAGATTGCTTGGACTTGTGGGAAGGAAGTCAAAACCTGTCATTTTTGGCTGCCCCTTGTCATGTCTGTGGCTTGTCAAAGTCAATCTACAGGGTCCCAAGAGCCAGCACCACATCATGTAAGCAAGCTGTGTGTAGGCAGAGAAGCCAACAGCAGTCTCTGCTAGCACACAGTGCCAGCTGCCAGCCTGGCATCCAGCTGACATCTCACATAAAACCTGCAGCACTCCTCAGTGAGGCCCAGGCTTCTGCTGTCCTTGGGCTCCCCAAACACATGGTCTCCTCTGAATTTCCACTCATCTAACTTGATTGGGGACCACTGGAGACAGATAACACCTGTCAGGCTTACAGATGTGTTTTAAAATCACAATTAAAAGAGCAGAATTACTTCAGCTGTCAGTCCAAGCAATCCCACGACTACCAGCCCTGGCTGGTGGCCTTGCATCCAGATGGTTTTGCTGAGGAATTCACCAGGAGGAGTTAATGTTGACAGGTGTCACTGTAACAACATTCAGAGCTGGTGGGTTTCCCATCCTACTTTGGAAAGTGTGACATACTTATTCACCAGGATCACTGCTCCCTGCAGTGTCCAAGAGTTACATCCCACTCCTGCCCAGGAGTGAGAGAACTGTGCTTCTGCCCTCTCCTGGCTAGCAGAAATTCTGCTGTTAAATATAGCAAAGTCAAAATCTGTCTCAAATTTCAGCTTCCCATCTCCCCTGACTGTGTGGTCCTTGCATGGGTTCCAAAGTCTCAGGGAGAAGCCAAGATTCCTGGCATTATGTATATATTGTATTTTAGGCGGCATGTAACAAGTGGCAGAGCTGCATCTCTCTCTTCTCTCCTTTCTTGAAAACTCTTTGCCTAAAATAGCAAATGTCTAGTAGTGACAGTGAGCAAGATAGAGGAGATTTAACTAACATATTTAAACTATGAAGGATGTAGTTAAAGCTGCTCTCACACATTATAAGAGAATAAAGGGGTCACTGGATGAAGCTAATGGCCAGTGCACTTAAAAAAAATTACAGGAGGCACTTCTTCATGTGGTGTGAAGTCAGCCTATGGAATTCATTACCACAGCAGGCCAGGGAGTCAAACACGGCAGACACATTGAAAAATGGGCTGAATAATTTTATGGCCAATAATAACATTTGTAGCTCTAGCTGTTGGATACAGTCGGACTAGCAGGTGGTGGCATTCACAGTGCACAGTGATAGCAGCAGGAGCAGCCAAGACAAGTGTTTCTCTCTGGGTCCTTCCAAGAGAAAATGCTGCTCTTTCCTCCTACCCTTGTCAGCCTGAGGTGTGCAGTGCACCAATATCAGCCCACTCTTCTAACCAACCTGAGGAAAGAAAAAGAAAAAGCATTGTTCATGTTTGCCCTGGGGAAGGAAGGTCAGGCAAAAGCTCTGGCTGGGCTGGTAAAGTTTGGACCATTCTGAGAATGTGTGCTGGGCACAGCCTCAGGAGACTGGTGAAAGTTCATCTTCTGTGTGTAAAAATGCCCTGGCAGGGGCTGACAGCACAGCTCAGGCTCAGGATCTTGGTATGGCTCTTTTGGAGACCTCAAAAAGCTGCTTCTGAGGAAAACCCAAGAAAGATCCCAGTTGGGGGATTTCTTCCTAATCTTCATCAAGGGTAAATAAGTTGCAGTTTCTTGTTCTAACAGACAAATTTTGTGTCCTTGGGAGGCATCTAGGATCATGCCACCACCTCAATGATTGCCCAACAGGTATGTCAAGCAGAGTGCAGATAGAGAATTTTTCTATATGCTCTTATTCTTCCCTGCGTTCTGTTTTCTCCTTTCAGTCCCTTCTGCCCGTACTGCTTTACCATCAGATTTACCCTGGACGCTTGCCCATGTGCAAATCAAGTAAAATTTTTATTCCTGGGGAGAAGGAACACTGAACTCTTATTGCCATGCAGACAGAGAACCCAATCACAAGATGGGAAAAAAAAAATCAAGAGACTGGCTTGGTGAGGAAATGGGATCTTCCATTTGTTTTCATGGTTTCCATTCAACTCTCAGTAGCTTTTTAGCATAGACATACTGGGAATTTATTTGTCATGTTTGCTGGTGTCCAGAGCAGCCTTGCCTCTTGTTTTCTCTATCAAATAGCCCACAGGCAGTCTTGCTTTACATACAGCATAAGCTGTACTGGCAGCCACTTATCAAAGTTGAAACCAGAACTGTGATTCTCAATTTGGGATAAAGGGCCCCATGTGGAGCCCAGCAGCTAGGAATCCATAATGTAGACAAAGAAGATGAAGTAATTGGAAGACACTTTAAATATTTAAAGCCTTTCAAATGCAAGAGGTTTGAAATGTCTTTCAATTAAGCCAATATTTCTGATTTTCATTGCACACAGAGGTCATGATTTTATCTCAGAAACACTTTCTTTAACCGTTTGACAAGCTGAACTCTGCCAGGCCTACAGAGTCAGGCAAGCATTTAATCTCAGTCAGATTTCTGCCTGATTAGAGAATGTTTTCAACCTCTGAAAAGCAAGCAGCTTGTTTAAATGTATATAGAAACAGGACTTTTATGAAACAGTTCAATAGGAAAGGAAAGGAGGGACACTTCCTATCCTTCCTTGCTCCTGTAAGATTTCCATTTACAAAGGACTGTTGCAAATGCCTGACACAGTTTAGTCAGGCATGGAGGGGCAGGAGATGTCTTGGACAACCAGAATTCAATTTGTTGTCCTTGGGCCAAGATTTATGATTATCAGAGGGATTATGATATAATTTTTCTGTTCACAGGACTTATTTAATTGAACATCTCTGCTTTCAGACTTGCTGGAGACTTCTGAGCCCTTTCTAAGCAAGGGTACTATTGAGTATTGGAGACCCTCTGATACAATGAGTACTCACCTCTGCTTCTCAGGCAGGGAACAGAGGAACAGCAAAAAAATGAAGGGATTTTCTCAATGTCTTCCTTGTAATTGAATGCAAAGTGCATGGATCTGGCAAGCCCTGCTACCTATCAAACCTGTCAGTCGCTATTCAGCAATCTCATTTTCTCACCTTTTTCTTTTGTCTTAGCAAGAGTTTTCCTCTAGTTTTCAGTCAGTCTTCTTATTTTTTTAGTTTTTTTAATGTTCATGCCAATCACCATTTATACTTTAAAAATTTCTAAGCACAATGACTGGCAATGGCATGAATAAGTAGTATTTAAAAAATTCCCTTGTAGTTCTTATTTAAATTATTCCCTGAACACCCATAGTAAGGTATTAAAAGCTGGTAAGGCTGTCATCCTAGGTTCACTTACCAAATATTTTTGGCACCTCAAGTTGCTTTGTGGTTTATGCTCCAGCTCAAATCTTTACCCAGTGCTGGTTAATTACCCAGTCACTATGATTATATCATAACAAATTTATTGGTATTTTAGATGCTGCAGTCTCGTGATGTCAGAAAAGAATTTTAGAGATGGCTCACAGTTGATTGGTATCATTGAATGTGACATATATAAAGCTGCAAATTTTAACTTTCCACCCCATTCCCAGTGAAGGCAAATAGAACTCCCTTTCAGGCATATTGGTAATGCGGACAAGTAAACTTTAAGAGCACTGTAATGTTTATGAAGTGCAAGTGTGTCATAAAGTCAATCATTAATCAGACAAAATGAACAGCCTGTGAAGTGAAATTTTTAAGTGTTGTACACCAGGTAGTTCAAGAACTGTAACATTTGCAAAACTAATATGCTTGAGAAAAAAAAGAAATGTCTTACCAATGATCGTCAGTATTTTTCTGAAAATTAATTTTCCCTACTGACCACAATATTTTGTTACCTGCCCACAAGCCTGATGATTTATCTGTTAAAAATAGTGGTTCAAACAGCAAGGAAGTTGTGGCTCAACGAGTGAGTTGTGCTTTGTGTGCCAAGAGAATCTGCACACCCAGAATGAGATGTTGTCTAGCCAATTGTCCTGGTTCCAGCCAGGACAGGGTTGATTTTTGCCATCCTCAGGAGAAGCATGCCCAGGACCTGGAGGTTATTCTGTGCCACTTCATGTCATTTTCTGGGGACAGGGGAATGGAGTCTTTTTTGGGAAGATGGACTCTCTTCTGGTTGGTTTAGTAAGCTGGAAGGAGTGGTTGGGTATTTTAATTGTTGGGGTGTTTCCATGTGAATTGTTCACCTCTTTCTTGTACCCTCTGTCACTGGTATGGTTGCTGTTGCTGTTCATTTCCTTGTCTTGTTTCTAGACTTGTCTTCTTACCTAAAACCTGCTCGGTCAGTCTCACTCTGTCCCGGGTACGATCATGGAACAAATCTTCCTGAAAGCTTTCTCGAGGCATGTAGAAGACAGGGGCTGGCATTAGAGAGAGCCAGCAGGCCTGCACAAAGCTCAGATTGTGCCTGACCAACCCAGTGGCCTTGTATGACTGTTTTGGTGGATAAGGGAAGTGCACGTGGTGGCATCTGCCTTGGCTCCTATTAGGCCCCTGACATGGTCCCACACAGTATCCTTCTTGCTAATTTGAGTAGACACGGACTTGATGGATGGACTAATCAATGGATAAGGAATAAGCTGGATGCTAACATCCCAAAAGATGGAATCAGAAGCTCTGTGGGGATCAGTGTCCTTCAGGGGCCTGTTCTGGGACCATTCTTGTTCAGTATCTTCACTGATGACAGAGTGGGATTGAGAACACCAGCAACAGGTTTGCCAGTGACAACAAGCTGAGCGGGGCTCTTGGTGTGCCTGAGGGAAAGGATGTGTCAGAAAAAAGACTGGGGCTAAAATGAGAGAAAACTGGGAAAAAATTCTGAGGCTAAAATTATTGTCACATTCTAAGAGAAGTTAAATCAGCAGAGGAATTCTGTGGTGAAATGTTGGCATGCATGAAATCCATTTCATAGCAGCTTCCCACACAACTCAACCTGCAACCTTAAGCACATACTGAGAGGGATGTAATGGAGGGTGAGATGGAATGAAGACACCATGGCCAGACTCTGGCAATCCCTGCAGGAATGGGAACTTGATGTTCCCAGGTAGATGATAAACCACAAAGCGTCTGTCAGCCAAGGGAGAGAGATGTCCTGCTGCTGAACCAACAGCTGTGGTGAAATAGCTCTCCTCAGGTGAACTTTGCTCATTATAATCTCATTGCCACAACTAACTCACACCTACATCCCATCTGCAAGGCATGACCATCCCTCACTGGGAATGGGATCTTTTATTTTACTGACTGTACCTCAGAGATACAGAAGAGACAGAATTTTACACCAATCATTGACAAAGGTATGCATGGCTAGTCACTCATGTCTGTGCCTGGGCTGGGCTGTGCTGGCACTGGAAATAAATCTGTTTAGGAGTTATCTTGTTGGTTTTTACTGGTCCTGCATTGGGAGGACAGAGAATCCTGTGAAGGGACACGTTGCTGCACAGGGCACCCTAAGGTCAGCAGTACCTTCTACCTTCTGGTTTGCTCTGTCTTTTTTTACAGCTATATCAGACCAGTGTCCCAAGTCCCTCAGAAGCCCATTGTAAACTCATCTCCAGCCACTGGAAGAGCTAGCTACATCATTTGTCATCCAGTATCTAGAATTTTAAGGCATAAAATCCTTCTCTGGTAAAAAAAGGAGGCATTGTCTGTCAAGTCTGAGCACGTTGTCAACAGCCACGAGAATGTTCTCCATTTGAGCTGCCTAATATGAGCCCAAAGAAACAAATCAAGGGGGAATTTCAAACTAAATTAATAGATAATATGATGTGAACATTCAAGTAAGCACTCTTGTGGAATTGTCGTAAGTCAAGAATGTGGCTGCAATTAAAGGATTTTCAAGAACACTTTCAGATGACAGCTTAAAATATTGATTTATTTTAAATTTAAAAGGAAAACCACTGTACTTCCTGATGAGTAAGTATAAATTCATTATTTAAAATACAAAATTTGAATATTACTAGTTAGGAGCTAATCCAGAAGTGTGTATAGTATTGATTGATTTTAGCAAAGCTTTAAATAAAAGTTAGAATATAAGAATCTGAGCTCTTTCACCCACACCCTCTTATTTCTTTCTATATAGTGTAGATGGGTTTAGCTCTCTCTGAGCAAATGGATCTATGGCCAAAATCTATGGAATTTGTCAGCAGGTTGAATCATTAGCTTTCCTGGCAGGAATGTGTTATCTTAGATTAGAAAGCTGATCTCAGTTAAATGAGCTGAAGCAGATGCAAAGATATATATGTGTGATTTTGAGAAGGAGACAATTTGATGTGAAAATTCCCATACCTTTACAAAATGTGAGATCAAGACAACCATTTCAGATAACACTGATGCAGTCTTCTCTTCCTGCTGAAAAATAGCAAATGTCTTAAGTGTTCACCATTGTGCAGAGCAGTGAAAATAGTTGGTTCAGTAATCAGATTGAAAAGTCAGGTATTTCCTTATAAACACATTTCTTTTCAACTAGATGTCATAATATACATGCTGATGCAGGATGTTCTACTTGATAAAAAAATCTGTTTCTAAGTGTGTACAAATTTTTTAATAATAAATACCAGTTCAGCCAAATTTCTAAATGAAACCTTTCAGAGGGAGAGCAAAAATACTTCCTTTTTTTTTTTTTTTTTGAAGTGCAATTTTTCCTGTCTTGTCACGCAATTTCTTGTTCCATTTTCAATGGGCAGAGGGCAGATTGCTCAACAGATGGAGACAAAAACAGTAGGTCTACTGAATTCCTGGACATCTTTTGTTTAAAGCCAGAAACTGACTGAAATAATATATGCCCTTCAGAAATAAACCATCAGAGAAACTGGCTGTAGATTTAAGTGAGGAATGCAACTAAAAGTTTGACTTCTTGAAACTCTTCCTTGATTTTCTGCTATTTGACAGCTCATGGCATGATATTGTGTAGGAAAAGACTCTGTAAACCCAAGCTGTTCTCATTTGATCATATTGTTCTTTTCAGAGCAGTGCATATGGATGTTTTAAAGCAAGTAAACAAGACATAATTGTTGTAAAAGCAAGAATAGGAGTTAATTTGTAAGCAGGTTCCACCAGATCTGTTGCAAATTTTCTTTAAAAACAAGAAGCATCTGGACTCTGCTTAAATACCCTGCTCTAGCAGGGTATATAATTAAGGCAATCGGAAATTGTGAACATTTGAATGTGAATAAAGAAAAGGGAGAAATCTGAGAGAAGCAGAGAGAAGGTGGCTGAGCAGGAGACTGGTGATATCACAGGAGGAGGAGGTTTCAAAGGAAATGACAGTAAAGAGAAAGATAAAAAGTCTTGTGGTGAAATACTGGAATTCCCAACTGAAAAATGAATTTTAATAAACTGGAACAGGGGAAAAAGGGATATGGAGGGGGGTCAAGGGAGGGGTGTCACTGCAGCAAAAGATTTAGGTGCTCCATTTATAATAATATTCAATTCCACAAGGCACATTTTCATATTTGAAAATAAAATATGCCAGCTGATTCTGAAATCATCTTTTCCTATTGAAATATGCACAGAAAAATAAGAAGACTGTCAAATGAGTTGAGTTGTAAAGAAATTCAATGGCCTATTTAAAAGTGTACATTTTTCCTAGCTAAAAAAAAAAAGAAAAATTCAAATGCCAAGTGTTTGAAGGACTACATTTCACAGTCTCAATTACAGTGTACAAAGGAGAGGCTTATGGATTTATCCAGATGAGGACATCTGATGTATAAACCCGGATGAGGAAAATGGAGTGGAAAGGCCATAGAGACAAAAGAGTGCATGGACAGGGGCCTGAATGGGGCATATGTACAATCACCTCCTGCCTTTTGTCAGGCCTGCTGGGAACCCCCAGCACTGAAGGAAGTTTCCTGCTCTCCTGCTGCACGTGAGGAAGTTATTTCCTGGCCAACACTGACTCCTGGAAGACAATTCTCAGCTCTGTCTTGCTCAAACTGCTCTGCGAAGCTTTTGCATTGTTATTTCTAAATACTAGGCAGAGATGTTGCTTTACTCTTTTTCTTCATACTGCACCATTAGCTTTTCTGTCTTGTACTTTTTACTGCAATTTTTATGGCTCATACCTCTATCAGCAATTTTCTGGCTCCAGCCTGTTGTCCTGCAGCCTTTTGAAAACACAATGCCTCAAGCTTATGTGATTATACTTTAGGAGAATATTAACAGCTGAAACTCCCTCTTCTGATGGATAGGAATCAGCTTGGTAGGAGTTTTGACTGGAGTCAGTGTGAATGTGATGGGCAATTTGGACCAGACAGTGGTTCCATCAAGGCTGCACATCCTCACTTCACAGCTGTTTAGATTCCAGGCATGTGAGTTGGCAGCATCAACTTCATGAAATTCAGCAGAGAAAAATGCAGAGTCTCCATTTGGAACAGAACCAGGATAGGCTGGGAACTAGCTGGGAAGCAGCTCTGCAGAGACTCAGGGTTCCAGTGAAAACCAAGTGGAACACAAGCCAGCAGCTGGTAAAAGCCAACTGTACACTCCAATCTGGGTCATACCCTGGCCAAGGAAAGCACCAGGGAGCAGGCTTTATTCAAAATGGCAAAGAGGATGCTGATAGGAAGCAAAGTTAACTGCATCTGCCACTTCACAAAGGACACGACAAAGCCAGAGCAATGCCCCTCACGGGGAAGCCAACAGGTACGTCTGCAACACAGGAAACTCTGATGGGCCAGGAAGGAATCACTCTCCTGCAAGAGAGTGGCACAGAAGTGGGATGTGGCCCAGAGAGGTGGTAACATCTTCATCAACAGAGTCTTTATTTTATGCTTATATTCAAAGCATTTCAGAGAACAATACACTCTCTATTTTGTGCCTGATGCTCTAAAAGCTGCATGTGTAGGATTAAGAATTAAATTTTAAAAAAGTGCTCTTATTTTCATCCTAATTTACACATCTGCATAGGTATAAAATAGTAATTTTCAATTTCCATTTTTTTACTCCGTTCCTGCAGAATCCTGATCCCATTTCTTGTCTTGCCCACTGTCTCCTGCTGCCAGAGCTTACCCTGTGCACAGTCACATATTTTCCCTCCTTGTGTCCCTTTTGAACTGCCTTGCTGATCCCTTCAAGGAATTAAGCTGGCCACAGCAAACTATCCCTCAGAAATTTGTTAATCTAAACTTCTCATTTGATTGAGATAAATCTGCATTTCCCTCTGTCATATTTCTGACTTTCATTTAGACACGCCTTTAGCCTCTAGACAGGGAGAAGTATCTGCAAAATGCTGTGTTGTGCCATGAACGGTGAGATCCTGTGAATTGCCTTGGGTACTGACCAGGAGTTGTTAATTTTGCTGGCCTTGGCAGTGGTGAGTGTGACAGTCTAATGACAAGGGACTTGCCCTGCCAGTAGTTAAGCATCCCTAAGGCAGTGGCTTCTGGGAGGTCACTGGACCCAGGGTACTGCTACAAGTGTTCCATCAAAACTGTTTGTGCTCCCAGTGCCAGGGCGTAGCTTTGCTCAGGGATTCCTGGTTTAATTCCAGTGGATACACAAGTTAATTGTAGAGAACAGACCTCTGAGAAACATTTGGATTGGTAGCTGCACGTTTGTGAGATGCATCTTTTCCTGCCCATAGCAGTATGTGCCCATGAAACTTTGTGCTACAAGGAATGGTTGTCTGGAGCAACCTTCCTTCTGTGGCCACACATAGATTTCCCTACTGAGTCACAGGGATTTCTAATAGCTGAAGACATCATCCTTGGTCTTTGCACACAAAACTGTGCTGTTAAATATACACAAGAGACATGAATGACAAAAAGCATTTTTCATGTAAAATATCAAAGCTTTTGAGCTGTTTTTGGAAACCAACTCTCACCCTTTGTAGATCCACTCCTCATTCTGGCATGTTGTTTTGAAAGCAGCAAATTGAGAGTATAGTGAAACCTCTGCTGCTACTATGAAGTTATGTATCCTCCCATTAGTTCTCATGAAGATGAAAATAATCTTCTGCCTGAAGATAAACAACAACCATGACATTTGGAAAGTTCTCAGTTCCAAGTTGACTTTGTTATTCCCTATGGTCAATAAAATCACTATTGACTTTCATTACATGGAAGAATGCTTGTTTTATGACAAATAATGTATTGTCTTAATACTGTAAAAGATGTACTGCCAGAAAACTTTGCTGTTTTCTTTCCAAAAGGTGACATTTACACAATGTAAATGTCACTTCAGCAAGATTTATAAATCTCTTTAGAGCTCTGCTCTCCAGTGCTGCTAATTACAGCACAATGCATGGCAGACAAGCAAGGCAACCCACATTCATAGGAATACCAGTCAGACTTAGGCACATGCACACACTTTTAAATGCTCTCTTCAGAGTCAGAGAGGGTATTATTCAGCTCTTTCTGGGCAGAGCTGCTGGAAGTGTGGAGAGTTGTCATTAGGGTGCCAACAAGCCATCTGTTCCACCGTTGAAGCCAGGGAAGAAATGGTGCAATATATCTGAAGCCTTACAACATATGTGATGGCTCTGGGATCTCTCTTAGGTCCCTTCAATAATTTTATTTACTTTTGGATCTGAATGGTCATGCTGTTCCTTCCTTAGGTGGTTCTGCTCATCCTATGACTTGAGATATTCAGCAGACATCTTGTTAGCCCAAAAAGTCCATAAATACTGATTGGTCTGTCCACTGGGCCAAGCTGTGAAATATAAAACATTGAGTGCAGTAGGAAGAACAAATAAATGGCTGCATGTTTTCTCTTCCCTGCTCACTTCTCCTGGCTTTGTAACTCTGCTGAGTTTGACACTGAACTCACCTTTGGTGAGCAAAAAATAATTTAAGGTGATTCACTTAAATGGAGGTATATATTGTCTTTTGTTGTGAAAACCCCTTTAAACTCAGCTACAAAAGCATCCTGCATTCAAATGCTCCTGTGAAGGGAACCCAAAGCAGAAATGCCTACATATTCACACACCTCTGGGGGCCTGTGAGCCGCACAAGGGTCTGTGGTGGATCACTTTGGTCACAAGGAAGAGGCACACAATCCTGGGTGCTGAGGATGCCCAGGAGAGGGGTAAGAGCTGAGGAGGATCAGAGGATCAAAAATAAGATGCTAGAGGGTAATTAGCTGCCCAAGGGGACAGTTTGAGGAAAATCAGTGAGGAAGCAAATCTGTGGAATAAATTTTGGGAGTAAACTATATAAAGTGGTTTTTAAAACAATTGTAGTGCTGAGAAATGAGTGATGCAATTGTCAGACACTTGATTTCCAGGGAAAGTTAACTAAATTTCCAAAGAAGGAACCTTCTGTGAAATACCCAGTGTTATGCTTTAGCAGGGAATACCTACGCTGATTCTCATGAAGAAAATGCATTACAAATTAAAAGATAGGTGAGGCATGAAGACCCATAAATCTAAACTGTATAATCCTTTCCTCAGAATGCACATTCCAGAGTATTTAAGTAATATATGATGGCCCTGAATTACCATGGTGCCCAGCTCTGTGCACAAACATAAGGGCAGATCCAATGTCATCATTCCTGTGTCTGCTGGTTGTGCTGGTTTTGGCTGTTGTTTTTTTTTCACAGAAGCTGCTGTGGGACTGTTTTGGATTTGTGCTGGAAACAGTGTTGACAGCACAGTGATGTTTTCATCATTTCTGAGCAGCGTTTACGCAGCATCTGCCTCTCGCACCATCCCACCAGTGAGTAGGCTGAGATGGATGAGAATTTGGGAGGGGACACAGCCAGGACACCTCACTTCAGCTGACCACAGGGATATTCTGTTTAAAGCTGGGGGAAGAAGAAGGAACTCCATAATTTTGTGCTGAAATTCTACAAGTTCTGCATCTCAGGTCACATATTGAGGAGATTAAGCATGGTTACTAACTCAAGTGTAGGCTCCCCTTTTGACAGTTTGAGACAAAGCCTACTGAATTAAGACATTCCCTTTTATTAAAGGTCATATGCAAGTCCTCTTAGGGTTTTTAATGAGTCAGAATGTAGAAGATTAATTAATTATCCATTATAAGGAGCAACACAGAAACATGAAGGTCTGGTATGTGATGAATTCATTGATTTTAACAGCCTTAAAGGTTTCTTTCCCAGCAAAGTTCTAACTCCACAAGAAAACAAAGGATTGTCTCTCACATGCACATTTTTCTCTCACTCAAAATAAATAAGACTGCTTACATTTTTATTGCAATGTCTCCATTCATATGACTTCCTTAATGAATGGCAATTGAGCACCTGCTTGTGGCTCGAAACATTGCTGAGATCCTTCAGTGAAATTATTGAGATGAATCACCATTGTCGATGCTTTCTGAATGAGACAAATCTCCAACTAATCTGCTAGCTGCAATCCAAATGTAATGGGCTCATGGATCATAAATCTTCTGCAGGGAAATATGCCTCCATTCTGTATCAGCCGATAAACAAAGGTGTTATTCATATTTTCCACCACCGTGCCTACAATGGAGGATAAAGGGGAGTGAGAAATTGGACAGAATAGAAAAGGCACTGTGCATGTTTGGATTCAAATTGGTTTCAGGAATGTGACTGTTATTTACATGTGACAGAAAAAATTAGGCACAGCACATGCATTATGCAAACTCTTCAAGTCAATGTTGTAATGTGCTTAGAGCACATTCTGGAAGTTATCTCAGTTATGAATATTGGTCCCAGAAAACCGTAATACAATGGTCATAAATGCATCTTGACTGGAAATATGGAGCAAGCAGTAAATATCTTCTTGGGCCATAATAAGCTAATTGTGTCAGTGTGAGTGAAGAATTGTAGCCAGAGACCAGACAAATTGAGCCTCATCATGCTCTAAATGTCCTTGGAGCAACAAATAAATTGTGTTTAACCGCTCTTTAGTCCAAAGTCATAAACATTAGTTGGACACATTAAATGGATGAGGAACACCAGAGGCAAAGAGCTGTGGCTGTTTTCTCTGAATATTGGTTTTGTTCCATGGGTTTTTTTTATACCAATGTGCCTTCTTTCCCTAACACAATTCCAGAAAACTGTTTGGTCCATGATATATTTTGTGATGTGGTCCCAAATTCCTTTTCTGAATACTGGATGACTTCAAATTCTCCAGAGGGCTTACATTTAGCTTTCTTTCACAAATTTTGCCTGTAGGGAGTCAGTTGAGGAAATCAAATATCTGTGCAAGAGCTAAAGCAGTGGGTAGTGCCTGTGGGGGAAGCAAAAGCCAAGAATTTAGAAAGGGTTCACAGTTTGTGTATAGGGATCAGGAAGAGCTGGAGCTGTGAGAGCTTCTGGACAGAGTTTGAGGATGGGCAACACAAGCTTGTAGTCCAAAGCCTGACTAAATCTCTGCAAGGAACAATGTGTAACTTCCTCTAAAGCTCATGTCTAATTAAATTTAAAGTTGAAATTGGGTACTTTGCTAAGGTTGTAAAATAATTTCTAATATGTGGAAGACATTTTAAGAGATGGTCCTGTGGTAAAGAACCTGAGAGTTTGTGTGTATGCAAGAATGACAAAATAAAATACCTCCTTTAATTTTGAACTGCTTTTGAGGGTGGATACAAGTCTTTCAAACCATGTAAATATATATGTATGTATATATATGCATAATCTTCAAGGTTAATTGTTGGTTTCTCTCTAGTTATTGATCAACACAGCTGCAAAATTAAAAACGTGAACCAGGAATTAAAGTAGAAACAAATATTCTTGCTTGTTTTCTATTAATTTGGAGACTACCACAAAGCAATACTAATGTTATAATTTTCAGTGAACATTACATGTTATTGGAGACCAAGCCATTTAGATTGCTGCATACTTTTAAATTATGTGAATGCTTTCCAAACATTTTCATTACATCTTGAAAACAACGAAGCAAATAATAGATGCTTCCCCTTTTAATTGTGTATTATCATTGAGCTCCCAGAAACAAAATAATATTTCCAGAATTTCCAAATACTCTCAGCCACAAGTTGTGATTTTTGGGGTTGTCATGTGCAGAGTCAGGAGATGGCCTTGATGATCCTTGCAGGTCCATTCTGACCCAGGATATCCTATGATTCTATGAAAATTCATGCTGTCACTAGCTGCAGACAGCTGCCACTTGTGTGATGTTCCAGATCCCCCCTTGTTTGCTTTTCATTTAAAAGAGAACTGGAATCATCTTTGATATTGCCTTAAAGGATGACAGTGAAGAGAATTAATCAAAGGGGGAAGGGAGTGAACTGTACAAAATCTCTCCACATATAAAGAAAAAGGATAAAGAAAATGAGGAAAGGTCAAAATCCTTTTAACTGCTTTTTGCATTATGGATCTTTTCACCTTTTTATGTTTTTCTTTTCCATCTTCTTTTCTGCTACAGTAATTAAGAGCTAAAAGTATTTATTGAGATGCTGTTTCCATGGAAGTTGAAGTACCTTGAAATGCCTCTTGGTCACAGTGCACTGTCTAATGACTAAAGAGAGAACTAAACTTTGGTTTACATCTTCCCTGGAATCTTTTCACTTGCATAGAGGCAGAGAACCTGCATGAGGCCAGGGAAGAGGGAAGAAGTGAAAGCTTTGGGTTCTTATGTTTCACCCACCTGTGTCATTCTGATGGAAGGGGCTGGCCATGCAATAGCCTGAGTCTGAGTAGGTTATTTTTGTTAAATCTCTTCCCAGATTAGTGGAGATGTGCACAGAAAAAAACATGTCCTGTTCCTTTCCCTTGAACAGTGCATCACCCAGTGAACCCTACTCAGACCCAAGCACAAAATATGAATTTAGAGAGGAAAATCCTCCTTTTAGTCCTCACAGCAGGTATCCCTAATAAAATTTTACTCAGTGGAGGCAACCCAGCACCCATGTTCTGATAATTAAAACCCAAAAAGACTTAGCTAGTGACTGGGGGCAGGGTAGGGGAGAGGGTGCAGGAATTTAGTAAGGCTTAACAGAGAATTAGGAATGGCCAGTAAATATCATTTATCATCATTACAGGCTATGTTAGACCACAATTTTCTCAGCCTGACACTATCTAGAGCTGGGTTTCAAAAGAGGAGAAGTCACATATATCAAGTGAACCTCATTAATGCAAATAACAGGTACGGAGAAAGAATATCTCTTGACAAAGCAGCAAAAGGCACATGGTCACATGCAAGGATGTGAAAGGTCTGAAGATTATGAAGAATGCATAACAATATTCCTTCTATATTACCTGAACAATATTCCTTCTGCATTACCTGCCTATACCTTCTGTGTAACTGAACCACTGCTCTCTTGTATGTAGGGGGATAAATTCCAAGTGCAAGCTTGCTCAAATGGATTTGCATTATGAGCTGTGGGATTAATTTAATCTGTCTTTATGGAGTATATCAGTGCTCTTAAATTGATGTTAAATGGTAAGGACCCTACCAACAGGTCTTTCCATAGCGATCACTGCAAGGTATTTAAGGAAGAAAACATGAAATGAGAATCTTTATCTGCTATTATTACAGTTGCCTTAGTCATTATGTAGGGAGAGTGGAATTACATGCATCGAATTATGATTTTAAGGATTAAAGCAAGCTGGAGGACTCTTTTCTGACACACAGCTGAGCACCCACATTCATCAGTTGAAGATAAAGGCTGAACCAGCAGAGACTGGTCCCAGAGGGAGATCCTCTCACAGATAGCAGCCAGACTCTCGTGAGCTTCCCACTCACAGTGCATCCTCACTGGCAAATCCTGTGTAGGAACAGTGCTTTTGGCTCTGTTCTTCCCCCAGCAGGCTTCTCTGTCATTGCAGAGAATAAAAACAATTAGCCTGAGACAAATGCCCAGCAGACAGCACATGGTGACAGTGGTTCTCATTGTGGTGTGCTGAACAACAAAACAACTTTATTAACAGGGGTTTACTTTTTAAAGCTACCTCAAAGGAATGCTTTCTCATGTTATTATGTGCATTGTGCTTGTCAAAAGAACAATGAAGAAATGTTGTAGATAGCTTTCTGACTCTGGTCTCTTTATGTTGTTTAAAATATTTGAGCTTTGCTCTCTATAATCTGACATACATTTATGGGTATTCTAAAAACCAGAAGATGGGTACATCATATTATAGTCTGTTTACTAAAGGGAAACTGCCCAAAAGTGATGATTTAGATACAACTTACCCTAAAAATACACATTTTTATTTTACTCTGTAAAAATACATTGGGGAATTTATGAGTATATAAATGAGTATAAACATTTTTATAGTATTCTGTAAATAAATAAGTAAATAAAAACACACATTTTGTTTTACTCTCTAAAAATACATAAATACATAGGGAATATAAGAGTTTGTTTGAATTATACATAATATAAATATATACTGTTTGTTTGAATTTTGCATAGCGACTTTGAATCACAATGTTGAAGACCTAAGACAGCTCTGGTTTTTTCCTAAAGTTTTTTTTTTTTTTTTTTTTTTTTTTTTTTTTTTTTTTTTTTTTTTTTTTTTTTTTTTTTTTTTTTTTTGTGGTGGTTTTTTAAGCCAATTGAAAGGAAACAGAATCCAAACTATGAAATAAATTTGTGGTGATGGGGCAAGTCCAGCATGAAGCCAGTGTGTCCATGCAGAACTCATGGTGCAGATGAACAGGTGAGGTTGCCCATGGACTTTAAGGACTGTCAGTGCACACAGTGCTGACTGTTCTCTCCAAAGAAGAATCATCTCACAATCAAGGACAAGAATATATTTCAGTGAAACTCAGACCCATAAACAAAATCCATCATATAGCACCTAGCACCTGATCAATGCACGCTCTTCTAAAAGGGTGTGTCAGGATGTAATTGTTGCAATATATTAGTCCCATTCTCTATAAATATCAAATCTTCTATCAAATCTGTATTTACAAAGAGGAAAGGGACATTCCCAAATGCCATACGTGATAATCCTTTCTTCACTCTGTCTCCATCAGTCCTGTTAATGATCCTTGCTGAAAGAAATGTGGCATTGTATTTTTTCCCTGTGGGTGAAACAAACAGTGGCAATTAATGTTGTTAATTTGTAGTGGATTTTCAGTTCTCATTATGCTTTCTTTGGGCTTACTTGTGTTTCAGGGAAAGCTGGATGTGGAGTTTATTTTGTTGACACAGAGCAGTGAAAAAAGACAACTTCTGCCGCAGTATTTCATGGAACACTCTAGCATTGCCTGGTGGGACTGTGGTTTGAAGGGTTTGAGGGATGTTTCCACGCTCTCAGAAAATTATGATTCTTTATGTTCTGGGTAATTTTGTCTCACAGAGGATGAAATTTTGGTTATCTAAAGAGAAAACAATACCAATATTGTTTTCTGTTTAGATAACCAAAATGACTCAAACCGTTGATTAACATCTCAAGATAGCTGCTCAAGTCAGTTAGCAATAGAATGTCGATAACAGCCAGGGATCAGCATTGCTCCTAGAAAACTGTAGGGATTGCAAACAGAGCTCAAAATAATTGCTCTTTGTTCAGATCCTGACATGTTTTGTGAGATGCAGAAAGCGGTACCCAATCTTGCTTCTCAGGGAGGGCCATCTGCGTCCCTTTCCAGGCAGGGATGTTGCAGTAATGAACAGATTTGTAGCGTGCTATTACAAAGTGCTCAGCATGAACAATATCTGACTGCTCCTGCTTGCAGTTATATTTAAAATTGACCTGGAAGATGACATTCTTGATGGCGTAATCTGAATTTGCTCCAAGCTTTGGTCACATGAGAGTCAATGAAGTAATCCTGCTCTAGGCAGTGTTAAATTTATCCTGATTGTGACTGAGACTATGTCATCACATGCCTCACAGCTGCTCAGCACCGTGGGCACACTGGTGACCCTGCTGTCACGTGGAAGAAGCTGGCCACCCACTGTCCCACAGGGTGGGGGCTTGATGGAGGACATGGAGAGTGAAAGAAGGGCTGGGTGTGAGTTGTGGCGTGTGAGATGAGGTGTGAGATGTGAGATGTGTCGTGTGAGCTTGGTGTGAGAGGTGAGGAATCAGCTGGAGAACATGGAGTTCTGCTGGGAATGGATGAGGAGCCAACAGAGAACTTATGGGATAGGATTAAAGAGAAGATGTGTAAATGTGACTTTATGGTGAGTGCTGCCTGCAGGCCACCTGACAGGAAGAACAAGTAGATGAGGTTTTCTAAAGGCAGACAAAACACAAATTCAGTGAAGGCAGGAAGTATGAAGTTTGAATAACTAGGACAAAATAAGGAAGATGGTATGGTACTTCCATCAGAAGTAAAACAGCAGCTGTTGTGTGCTCACACATCTTGGAAATAAGATAACTGGTTACGAATTCTGGGCTCCAAGATGAAGAAAGTATTTTGTTAAAAAAGACATGCAGGACACAGGCACATTGCAGCACAAGAGGCTGCATGGCACAGCAGGTTTAGCACTCAGTCAGCTTCCACGGAATGGAATAACATTCTCATTTCTAAATGAGAAATGGATAATCCAGGTAGATTCCCAGTCTGGTGGGGAAAGGTATGCTTTATCCCCCACAGCCTTCCCCTCTTCCCTGCCTAATTACAGACACCTACGTGAATGCACACAGGTGTTACAGCTCCTCCAAGAAAAGGTGCAAACACAACCTGAATTCCATCCCTCTGTGACTGGCCCAGCCACTGAGGCTGCGGTTTAAAGAAGAAATTCATTGTGATGCACATGAATTCCAGTGAAAATTTCAACCCCCTCAACATAATCGAGAACAGGATTTTCTTAAGGGTGTGCTGAGAATCAGATGCTCCCTATAATCTGTGTTTATAATTACAGACAAATAACAAGGAGGATGAAGCAGGGAGGGGGTTTAAGAGTGCCCCTAAATCAAAACCAAGCATTGCTAACCACTACCAAATTCAGTGACACTAAAGCCCCTCTGCTGATGTACAAAGGTAGCATGGAAATTATACATGAATTCTGCCTGTAGACAAATAACATATTTTATGGATTACAGTACAGGACTTTCCATGAAGGATTTTTTTTTCTGAGGGAAAAAAAAGGGACAAAGTGCATACAACTGTAACTGTATATTGTCTGCATCACAGTGAAGATATATCTCTGCAGAAAAATATGCAGAATGTTCAAACTATATCAGATTTTTCTGTAAACTTGTTGTTATTTTTTATAGTATCCATTCATTTATAGAACTACCTATCTTGAGATATGCCACACAATGCTCTACAAGATGAAATGATTGCTGGGCTCACCATACAATGGAAGAAGTCTTTTAGAAACCAGAGAGTTCTGGTTAAGACTGAAATAAAGAGGCAAAAGTTGATAAAGTGTTAAAAAGTCTATATTAAGTTGTCTTTAATTATTCCTCAAAGAACAGGAGTACACATTGCATTTCCATGGAAATCGAGCATAGGATCACTCTGTCACCTTAAAACCTCATCTGAAGAACTTTCCCAAACTCAGCAGATTTGCAAGCACAGTAAATTCAATGTCCTTTCATATTTTTTTAAAAATTTTGTTCCAAATCTTATCTTGGCATAAACACCACTGACACCTGGAATCATTCTGCATTATTAATAATGTAGTCTAGGAATCTAAATAGATCACACAATAGATCCTATTCAGGTATATAAGTGCCTCAACAGCCTTGTTAGTTAAAAATGAATACATTTCTATTTTTATGAGGAAAATGGCCGTGTTTTTGTAATTATTTATTCTTGCCATAAACAAGCCATTAATGTAAAACAGGATGCAAACTGCCTAAGTAAATACTCAAGTATGTACATATACAAATAGGTGTTTGATGTCACAGTGCTAGAAATGTTCCTTGGTACTTAGTAAGCAAATTATTGCCAAAGCAACTTTGTTTTTTCATTCTCACTTTCCCACCTTGGTTTGTGGCTCAAGGTTTGAAAATGTATTGATTCTTGCTGAGAGAACATTTAAATTGTTTAAATCAAATAACGTGTCTTACAAGACCTGAAGCTTGCCCTCAGCTTTCATGGCATCTCTGGTAAACTTGATATCTTGATTTTTGGGACTCTTTCAGAGAAACTTCAGCTTCCCTGGGGAAAAATGCAGAATCAGAGTTTAGTTCCAGCTGTCATGTAGCTTATTGAAAACCAGGAATTTATTTCAGTGTAAAAATAAAGTAAACTAAACCAGAGTCAGGACTCAAGAATTTCCCTTGGCTCATAATGGTTAGGAGGCTCCAGGAGACAAGGCAACTTGAACTTTCTTCAGGAAAGAATCTGTAAGGGTCTGAAGTTTTGGCTGGGATAGCATTAATGCTCTTCACAGTAGCTAGTATGCATCTATGTGTTAATTTATGCTGGAAACACGTGGCTTCCTTGTCCATGGAAAGAAGTAAATTAATTCCTTGTCTTTCTTTGCTTGCATGCATGGCTTTTGCTGTACCCATTAAACTGTCTTATCTCAATACAAGAATTTTCTCACTTTTTCTCTTCTAATTTTCTCCTCTATCCCAGTGCAGGGGGAAGAGGAAAGAACAAGCAGCTGTGTGGTCCTCAGTTCCTGGCTGGGCTTAAACCATGACACAGAGCAAAGCAAACTTTCAGCTTGTACTACTGGAGTTAAGGATCAGATCCATTCATTAAATAACAATCCAGTCACAGAACAGCAATTGAATACTCTGTGGCTTTAGGCTGGAGTTATATGAAAATTTTCACATGGAAAAAGCCTCTTCAGGAATTTGGTCCTTACCAAAAAATGGATGGAAAATACAGCTTCTGAAGTTGCCCAAGAGATTTTTGGCCTCCATTTCTCTTTGAATAAATGCAAAAACCATTTTACTGACCAGGTTAGATCTTGATCTTTCATTCTTCAGGCTTGTTCAACAAAATGTCCTGGTTTGAACATGGGAACTTTGTCTGGCAATGGAAATTCAGAAGATGAAAAGGCAACATCCCTGTTTTTCAATGAATGCTGATTTTAGGCTATCTGAATTATATCTTTCAACGTTTTCCATCCCTGATTTCTACAACTGTGTGAAAACTGTCATGAATTTATTTCAGTGCTCAGGCAGATTTAGTAAAATAAACTAGCCAGCTTTGAGCACTGTCTTGCAGAACTAAAGGTGAAATCAATAGGGAATTAAAGCTCTCAAGCAGTGTGAAGAAATTTAGGAATTCTCCTCAGTTGAAGATAAAATATTTTACATTTATCCTTGGGGAGCTTGTTAGCTTTAATTTTTCTGTATTAAAAGCTTGTTAGCATTAAGAAATTTTGATAGTATTAAATGTAATTCATGTACTGAAAGTTCCCTCACATGGAAAATAGCAGAAACCTTACTTTGCACTATAACCTGCAGCTCTTTTTCCAGTAGCATATGATGTAAAGTGATATGCACAGTATAAGATGACCAGATTTTAACCATTAAATACATGGGATTTCCCACCTGTGCACAGAGCAAGGTGGGGCTATTGCAGGCTTATATCCAGGGGTACTGCTGTGGATGTGAATAATGTAATTAAAGAGGTACAAAGGAACAACTGTGATGGCATAGCCAGCAGGCAAAATATACCAGAATACACACCTGAAGGGTTGCAGGGAACTCCAGTTTCATTGCGTGTTCAGCCCAGCACATTTCATTGTATGTCCAGCACATCTGTCTTTCACTTGCTTACCCCTGGCAAACCATAAATAATTGCTTAGACCTGGGGCCCCATTTTATAATGCAACACAAGGATATTTTCTGTCATCTCTGTGGGCATCTAGTTAAACTCTGCCTTTCAGTGGGTCTGAGGAGGGCTTAGGAAGGTCTCATGTTCTGGCTGGGCATTTTAGTATTCACTTTTGCATTTCAGAAATGTTTTTTTTCCTCCACTGTGTCTGTGCCAAATGGCACTCTCAAAATTTCACTGCTTAGTCCAGAAGGATTGATTTCACACTACAATCACTGTCTGCTGATTAAATCCATCCATCTTCAGAGAGAACAGAAAAGCTCAGATGAGTTCAGGCCCTAGACAGAAAGAAGCCGTGGCCTGCCCCAAGATTGTAAATTCAAAACTCCTTCATTTCTTTTGAGGGATACTGTGACAGGTTAACTCTGCCAGATGCTTGCACTCTGGGAGGCAAGAGCTGAAGTCACAGTCAGCAGTGAGAAGCAAATCACTTTCACATCTTTCCCCACATTAGGCTATTAAACCAAGGTGCTTTTTCCTGGGTTTGAAGTTATTACTGCATGCAGACAGCTCTGTAGGAAGGAATGGCCAAAGAACTGCTGGGAGACTCCTGATCAGTGGAGCAAAGAGGACCCCAGCAAAAGCTCTGTGGGGTTTTAACAGTGAGTATGGTGTGTTACAGTCCCTGGATTTAGGGAGACCTGATTACGTTTTGTCTAATTATGCTAATAGCCTAAACTAATGCACATAGACAAAAGTTTTTCCTGCAAGAATCTACCTCAGACAAAGGAAACAAGGTGTTTTCTATTCCAAATGCAGACAGATCAAATCTTCTGTGGTCCTTCTCAGACACTTGCTAGCACAACAGAAAACCTAGAATTCCCCAGCACATGGAAGCAAGGTCTACACACATAATAGGTCCCACCAGCTCACCCTATGACACATCTGAAGCAAGAAATACAAATAAAAATCAAATAGCTATAAGTGCCTGTGGGTTGACACTTTTGTTGCTATTTCTTTAATGGAAGCATCAATTTAACAATAGTCCCAAGCAGAAAATCAGCAATTTACCAAAAGTGTATATTCTCTTGGATGGAAAAGAGAGACTTTTGAGGACAGCAGAAAGTCTATAGCTCCAGGTAGAGACAATTAAAAATCTGAAAACCAGAATTGTCTTTAATGTCTTTTTCTCTTTCTACAAATAAGGCAAATAACACAGGCATCTATTTCCTAAATTCCAGGGCCAAAGATTAAGGATTTTTTCTTACATCTTCCTTTTCAGACAAAAAGAATAATCTGTTAAACCTACAACCTTTGGGAATGAGTTATTGTTGCTGTCCACTCGATAGATCTATGCAGAAATGTTCTTTCAGAATATAACACAACTGGATCCAACTGTCCAAGGCGTTAATAGACAAACAAGGGAAAGCCAAGGACTCTGGAGGAGAAAACAGTTAATTTTCCATGCATCAGCTTTTGCTCAGTAAAAAATGTAATAGACATTGTTTCAAATCTGGCAGTTTTAAAGATCTTACAATATCTGATCATATAGGAGAAATCAATTATAAAAACTCAATTTAAGGAAGTTAAAACTCTACTTACCACAAGATAATTCATTACAAGTGTATTTCCCTCCTTTGCCTGTAATTATAGCTAATGATCAGGGACAGAATGGCTGTCCTTTCTCTTTTTGGACTATTTCCACCAGGAAAGAAATTTTATTTTGCTTTAAAAGATGACTTGGTGACAATGGATTAAACGTCAATTCCCATTTCCAGATATGTTTTGTCTCTTTTCTATTTAATTTTTAGGAAATTTTGTTCTGGGATGTGTGAGAAAGCTGAAATACCCCATTTTAACTCCTTCATATCCCTCTGTTTAATGAGCTAACTATTAATAATTTCCTTTGTCTTTTAGTCTGACAGCAGTTCCCCAAAGTTACTTCTTTTGTGATTTCTCCCTGAATTTGGTGACAGCTTCAGAAACATCTGGAGAGCTCCAGGTTTGTACTTGATGAGGCTTGTGATGAAACTGTGTGGGCAAGATAGTTTTCTTAGTGACATGAGGGCAACTGTGTCCCCTCTTCATGGCATGGCAAGAGAGAGCCATTTCTTGTATAGGAGAGGGCTAGTTGAAAATCCACTTATCTCCACTGGGAGGCTTTTTTGTTTCTTGGATAAAAAGTTATTTAAAAAAATTATTTATGCAGTTATTTCTTACAGTTAGGTTGTCTGCCTTGTCCTACACTGAGTGGGTTCTGTAGGACAAATTTGTTGTATAAATGTTAGCATGATAAGGCAGGCTGGAGAGATATCAATATGCAATGCTTACCTTTGTTTTCCCAAACATAACACACTGCAAATGCAAGACTTGTGGCATATTTCAAAACAAGCAAGTTGAAAAAACACAAGTAAATATGAGCTCTTTTGATAGGCTTCTCTTTGTTAAGACACAATTTCAGCATTTTTATACATCTGCAAAGTAACACAACATACATTTTTCCCCTTTTTTAAATCAGACCTGAGACTCTCATGTAAACATCTGATCTCAGTAGAAACAAACAAACAAACAAACAAACAAGCAAGCAAACACAAACTGCTGAAAAATTCAGAGCTGACAATACCAGGTAGTGTAAATCTTAAGAACAAGGAAAATTCAACCACCTTGACCTTAATATACTCTCTCTTTGTGAACACATTGTGTGTGTGCACCAATGCACACCAATTTGCACGAGGAAATGTGTTCAGGTGCTTGAACAACTGCAGCATATATCTTATAAGTTTGCAGGAGGCAGACTGAAAGCTGAGGAATGTCATCATGTTGGTCAAGCTGAAGTTTAACTGCTCTTGCATATTTGGTGGGTGAGGATGACGAAGAAGACAGAGGTTAGTTACCTCCAGACACAAAATGTGCTGCTACTTTAGACAGAGGCATAAATTGCCAGGCACAGGAAATGCATACACCAAAACAGAGCCCAAGAAAGCCTTTGTGGAAGTCAAAGGTTCCCCTGGCCTGTGAAGCCTTGAGTTTTGTTCAGTGCTTGTGAGGAGGAGAGCTCCAGGGGATAAACAATAGCTGGGAGTAGGATGGGAGCAGAGGGTGGGAATAGAGAACACTCCAAAGGGAGCCAGGAGTGTTTGCGCAATCAGCATGTCCTGGGAAAGGGTCCTCAGAGGAGCTCTGAAAAGCCACCTCTGGATTGCAAATGCTAAAGACTTAGGGAAAAGGAGATCTCAGCCCAAAACTTCAGCAGAGGAGAGGGGAAGATGACAGGAAATATGGTCCCTGCAATGGTCCTTTTGAACTCACGGCAGTTTTGCATATGCACAATTTCTTTTTCTCCTCTCTCTCCTGCCTCCACTGTGGTATTTTCAGGGTCCTCGGGATGAAGGGAGGAAATGATGAATCTGACTCCATGTTCTTAGAATACTAATTTATTATTTTATAATCTATGTTATATTATATTAAAGAATGCGATACTAAACTATACTAAAGAATAGAGAAAGGATACAGACAGAAGGCTAAAAGATAATAATGAAAAACTTGTGACTCCTTCCAGAGTCCTGACACAGCCTGACTGTGATTAGTCATTAAGTCAAAACAATTCACATGAAACCAATGAAACAACCACCTGTTGGATAAACAGTCTCCAAACCACATTCCAAAGCAGCAAAACACAGGAGAAGCAAATAAGATAATATTGTTTTCCTTTTTCTCTGAGGCTTCTCAGCTTCCCAGGAGAAAATCCTGCCCAAAGAGGATTTTTCAGAAAATATGATGGTAACACTCCACCTCAAAGCACAGAGCAATTCAACATGTATTTGTAGCTCCTTCAAGTACAAAACCCAGTTCAAATTTTCTTCTGTGACCTTCTATTTTCTAAGTGAAGAGGAGAGAATGCAGGGAGATTCTTCTTTCCTCCAAAACTACATTTTTTGCTTCAAAAAGAAAAGTGTCAGAAAGGAACAAAATAATGGATTTTCCCCCAACATATTGAATATCCTAAATTAGTTTTAATTTATGGACAAACTTTTCTTGTTTTAACTTTGCATTGCCCTTCCACATTGACAAAACATGGCCAGCCTCAGGTTAAAATGGCCAAAGAGCTCAAGGCTTGATCAGTTCATCTCCAGATACTGACAATGTCAGATTAATTATCTTCAAACTAATAGATGAAATGAGTTCAATAACATTTACTGTACCATTCAGGCATTACTCATTCTTCATCAATCTCTCCTTGCCACCTGAATTGCAATTGCTGCTTGGCTAATAAATGAAGAAGTTGCTCCTATTAAATGAATTAACTTTTCAGGTACTTATTAAAGTGACAAATCACTAGCTTGGAAGATAATGAATCTACCTGAAATATTAAAGAAGGAAAAGATTGATTTCCAGCTGTTCTTTGAATCTACATTTACCTTTAGAGTGGGCAAACACTGTAGATCAGTCAGGAGAGCAACAGGAGGTGTTGAAAATATTTTTTGGTGACATTGGCAAGAGACAGCACAGTAGATGACAAAAGGAGGTTAATATTAAGTGTTAAAAAAGTGAGGTTTTTGAAAAAACAAGGGAATATGTTGCTAGGGCTACACTAAGCTCACCTAGTACCCTTCTGCAACATATGGAGAAACACTGTCATTAAAACCAATCCTGCATCTGCTGTCAAATGGGCTCAAGAAGCCCTTGGAGATGCCTTGAGTACTGAAGATGTTTAGCTGGACTATCATTTTCCTCTAGGACCTCATTATTTATTGCATTTATTACTGTTAAATGTACTGCAAAAGCACTGATGGCCCCAGGCAAATGCTGTGTTGAATTACTTTGGTTGATAATTCCTTTCTGAAAAGCCCTGCAAGAAGTGCTATCATTCCCTATATTACAGAGGAGAGGAGAGCTGCTCAGGGTGCCAAAGATATTAATTCAAAAGAACGAAGGTTTTACCCGGAAATTTTATATCACTCATTGAAGGCCATTCCAAAAATCAAAGATTGTATCTCCTTTATTCATTTAATTATTTAGTTTTTCTCTGTATCCCTTGGATTATCAGTTACAGTTATCAGTTATTGCTGCCACCAGAATCTTTCCCTTGGGCAGCAGCATTGAGGCTTTTCCTTGCAACCTAGTTAGTGAGTCCCACTGGGTGATGCAGCAGCTCAATACAAGAGAAGCCTCAGTTTTTTTGCTCTTCCTCCATGAATCTCTTGCTGCAGGTCCAACAGAGGGTAACAAAGGTGGTGAGGGGCCTGGAGCACCTCTCTTATGAGGAACAACTGCAGGAACTGAGTTCGGCTTTGAGAAGAGGCAGCTGAGAGGGGACCTCATCAGTGTCCATAAATAGCTGAAGGGAGGTGTCAGGACTACGGAGCCAGGCTCTGCTCATTAGTGCCAAGCAAAAGGATGAGAAGCAGTGGCAGAAAATGGAGCACAGGAAGTTCCACTTGAACATGAGGAAGAACATCTTTAACATGCAGGTGACCGAGCACTGGAACAGGCTGCTCAGAAAGGCTGCAGAGTTTCCCTCACTGGAAATATTCAAAAGCTGCCTGAGCACAATCCTGAGTAAGGTGTTCTAGAGGACCCTGCTTGAACAGGATGGCTGGACTGGGTGACCTCCATGGAAGTGGTCCCTTCTGACCTTACCCATTCTGTGATTTGGTGGTTATGAGTTGAAGATTGATTGTTGTTTTTATGTTTAGTTAGAGAAGAGAGAGTCAGTTGTAAGTAACAGACAGTGCTATGAAGTCATTGCAGGCACTGTAGAAAAATTTGAAACAGAAATGTATCTTTTAGACCACAATCCACGTGAAATATGAGTAGCCAGTACTGCATACAGATGTATATTTCAGTGCCATTACCAAGCTGTAACACTGCATCTATAGCTTCTTATGCAAATAATGGCATAGTTAATTGCTAAAATATGGCACTCCTAATGCTTATAAGACTATCAAAGTTGGGCTTAATAACATGCATGGGCTACTTACCTATACCAGGTACTGTAAAATTCTCAGAGATTTAGTTTTTATGAGTTATCAGCTGGAGGTATCCAAGAATTGTCTGGATCTAATCCTGTGCCATGTGCTCCAGGATGACCCTGCTTGAGCAGGGAGGTTGGAGCAGATGACCCACTGTGGTCCCTTCCAACCTGACCCCTTCTGTGGCTCTGTGATTTCAAACAGCTATTTTGCAAATTGATTTGGCTTAGAGAAATAAGCAGCAGGAGCAGAGGATCCTCTAAGAAAGAAGGATTCTGCCCTTGAAGACAGGGAATGAGGATGAGCTTCAGTACTGAATGATGGTTTATAAGCAGGATTATTGAAAAAAAATGCTGTGTCATGCCAACCTCCCTATCCCCCACTTTACTATGCTGGTGTATATCCAGCCTGTCTCCCTAGATCCATAGGGACTTTTGGCTTGCCTAGTAGGATTGATGAGGATGTAGCCCCTACATCCGGTCAATGCAGGCATTGACATTCCTCTACAAACCTCAAATAGCTGTAAATGTATGGAGAAAGCTCTTATCTCTGTCACACATGACAGTCTGAAAGTTGCCTTGGCTGCATCTGTAGTTAAGTCACAGAACAGCTCTGGCAACCAAACATTAGAGATTCTGCAAGATGCCCAGGAGAGGCATTGCAGCATTTTACTGAAATGGGGTGTGTGTCTCAGTGATGAGATGTGGTAGGACAGCAGACCTTGCAGTGATAAATGCCAGTCTGTGCCTGGATACAGGCAAGCATCTTGCCTTTCCTCTCTTGACTCTTCCCACTGGATTCAGACCAGTAAGGGTGTTTAAAATGTAACAATGTCCAATTCACTGAGATTTTCACATGGAAAATTTTTTCTGTTCAAAAGGAGTAATAAATAACAGAGAAGTGACAAAAAACCCCACCCAGGTGCACATACATGTTGGGTAGGTTATAACGGAGACAATGGCAAAGACCCAAACTCTCAGGTCACAAATTGATCACTTGGAAACTGCCAAGAAGGGGATAATGGGATGGATTTGAGGATTCTTTACGTTTGAGGGAGGGTATGTAAGTGATCCCCCTGTCTCTGTGTGGATTTCTGGAATACTTGCTATTGGTTGAACTTGGAAACTGGAAAACATCAGCCATATCCATCAGTCTGGGACAGAAGGAGTGCTGGCTCTCCAGCCACATAAGGCTGGTGTCCAGCAGCTGGGAAAGACAAATCCTTGAGTCCTGGTGCCTGCTAGAGATAGTGATCTTATAACTTCCCATAATGTTGACTGGGAGAAGGCTCCTTCCTTGCCACAGAGTCCATCCAGCCACCCTTCCTTCAGTGGGATTGGAGAATTCCCAAGCAGACAAAAACATTTAAATGCTATGGTCATATCTTCCTATGGAGAGCATTATTTTTCCTCTGATACATCCAGTGACAGCTACACAAGCATCTCTGCAGGACCCCATGCTCACTGCCTCTTCTGAGGTCTCTGTGCAAGTGTTTAGTTCTGCAAGTCATCTGTTGGAAACTGAGCTCACTGGGGGAAAAGATCCTGTAAGCTTTGCAGCCTGGCAAACCTCTGGGTAGGAATTGCCTTTTAGTCTGTGTTTTCACAGTATCTGGTGAAATACTCTCCCAGGCTTGGTTGCTGTGACAGAACAAATGTAGTGGATGACAAAGCCCACTGAGCAGTGAGCAGGTACACAAATTATCATCTCCCCAGCATATTTATTTATGCTATGATGCTTTTCTTATCTGTGAGATGTCCTTTTCTTTCTCTTCTCACTCTCTGAAGTTATCAACAGCTTTGGTTTTTGGGTCATTTATTGACTTTCCAGAACAGAAAAAGATAAGCAGAGAAGCTTGAATGGCATTGAAATGAGAATAGGGACTCCTTCTTTTTGTCCCTGAAAAAAGCAAATGTAATTGGTGGAGTTGAGAAATTAAGCTTAGGATGCAGATGAATCAACAAGAGCTAAAAATAAATTGTTTGCTATTTGCATTATTGACACTGAGATCTAAATACATAACCTCCAGGGAAATGCCAATAAATCTAGTGGTATCTTAATAGATCCAACCCAAAAATAAATCACCTGAAGAGAAGGCATCTCTCTCCTAAACCTAACATTGGTGTGATTCACACTGCCCTTACCATGAGAAGAATCCCCACATATAATGATCTTCTTAGAAGTTCATGTTCACTAAAAAGCATTTGCTGAATTATGGTACCTTCCAGTTTCCAAAAGGACAGACTGGATCACACCTCAGACTTGTTCTTGATCATCCTTAATTTGATATTTTTCACACTTGGAGATTTTTTCCTTCTCTCCTTACTGAAGTTCAGGTGCTGTTATGCAGATAGTGAAGGTTAGAGAGTCTAGAGTTCTTTAAGCTTTCCTTTAACATTACAGTCTATCAGCACAATTTCCCTTGCTTCATTGAGAAGTTAATCTGATTGGACATTGCTTACCTTTATTATTTTTACCAGAGCTTCTTTTCTGCAATATGCTGTTGTGTTGGTGGTAAAGGTGATTTTTGCATGAGATACAGAACCTATGCCTTGAATAGTGTGGATTAAAGCTTTCATAGGTGCTTTCTGTATAGAAAAGGTTTCATAACTTGAGCTAGATTCACAGCATCCTGTCTGCATTTTAAATGCAGATCAAAGCTTGTATTTTGATCAGAGTGTTAATTAAGCACATCAAAATAAGTAAACATTAGGGCCTGCCATATCAATATTAATATGGAATTAATTTCAAGTCAGCAGGATACTTAGGTGTGTTTGCTTAAGGCACGGGACTGGCAGTGTTTAGACTGGTCCCTTTG
Organism: Ammodramus savannarum pratensis; assembly: GCA_020466415.1. Taxonomy (NCBI): domain Eukaryota; kingdom Metazoa; phylum Chordata; class Aves; order Passeriformes; family Passerellidae; genus Ammodramus; species Ammodramus savannarum. The sequence goes on along the minus strand of JAHXMQ010003319.1, from coordinate 34,616,017 downwards.
CCATTCCTGCAGAAAGGCACGTGGTTGGAATTAGTTCACTGCCTTGATCCTCTGGTACTATTTTATACAATTCATCAAAGAAAGGAAACCTTTCTATCTTTGCACATGTAAGAGGTAAAAGCTGGTCATGTAGATGTGTCCTGTCAAGAAGGGCATCTCTGAGTGTTTGTGTAAAGTAATATTTATGTAAAAGGCTGATTCCTGTTTCCTTGGGTCTGAGATAAGGAACAATGTTTGCCATCTAACATGTACAGAGTGAGACAATATTTACTTTTCTATAGAATGAGTCCAGATAACCAGCTCAGGTACTCTCTTGACATAGAGACAAAGTCTGATTAGATGAAGCCTTTGAGACTCTTCCAGGTTAAAGCTTCTGTTAAAATGTACATGGTTATTGAGTTGTTTGGACAGATGTAAAGATTTTCTGGAAACACTTGGAAGATTTTCCATGGTGTTTATACATCTTGCATTTGCTTCTGATAACATAAACTTCTCTCACGCTCAGAAAAAGCAGTGGTTGGGTGTCCTCCCTTGACTGAAGAAAAAAATTCAGTTTCAGTTACACAGATACGAATATCTCAAATATAGTTAAAAATAGTACTAGAAATCAAAACAGTCAAATTTTTCTGTGACAGCAAGCCATAGGAAGCAGTTCAGTTTACATGATAGAACAAGAGAATAGGGAACACTTGCACTAAATTAAAATGTTAATAGATTTTTTTTTCTCTTAGTGTTTGGGATAGGAAAAAAAAAAATCACAATGTAATCTGAATGAATACTACATGAATAACAATCCATCAGATTTATTATCAGCTAAGTAAAAATGAAAATAAAATAAACTTCCCTGAGAAAAACAGATGAAATTGTACCAAAACAGAGAACGTTAGGAGAAAGCAGAAAAACCCCAAGCACTCTTATTGGTATATGTAAATGACCAATTGGGTGGCTAGCCTAGATTTTCTACCTTTTTGTTTTCTTTTTTTTTGGTGGAAATGGCACATTACCTTTCTACAGGAGTTTTTCCTCCAAACAGATTTTCCCTTCATCTAACTAAATGTCGACCCCAAGGCTTGAAGGAACTCTCATTCAGAACCTGCCTGTTGGATCAGATCCTAAACTGTAAGTTATTATGCCCAAACAGACACAAGACAGATCAGTCACATGTCCTTTTATACTGGTTTTGAAGCTGCTGGCAGCAGACATCAAGGAGTACCATGTTGGTGTACTCACTGTACAAGGTTTCTGGCTCAAAATGTGTTTGCTCATGCACAGGATTTTGGTGAAGAGAATGAGTGCATAGAAGTGCTTAGGATCACTCTTCAAGGCAATAAAGTGCACAACCCTCACGTGGAGATACTCTGTGAATAAATGCAGCACTCTGTGCCAAATGCTCGTAGAAGCTTTCTAAAATAAACACAATTACAGCGAATAATTCTGTCTCTGGGACATCTGCACCATCAGAGTAACATCTGTGGGCACTTTGTTGAAGATGGAGATGTTAGAAAACCCTTCCAGTCCTTGATCTGATGGCTGAGTCCCATATTTCTTGTCAAGGGTTAGTCCTTTTTCCCTGAACACCAAAGAAAGGCTTTGTGTCTTTGGGAAAGACACAACTGTTTATTCCCTGAGAGACGATACCAGCCTGAGGGATTGCTCTGGAATCTCCACATTCCTTGCTGCTGGGTTTCATACACAGAACACAGACAAGGCACAGACCAGGGCTGGATGGCATTATGTATTCTACCTGTCCTCTTCTCCAGGAGTAGGTTGTGAAACCACCTTCCACTGTTCTGGAGACAGCCCTCCTAGGCTTTCCAGAGGGTCCCACCACCTAGCTGAGACCTTTGGCCTTTTTTCTTGAGGTATTTTTTGCCTCTGGCAGATGTAAGCCGTTCCCTGTTTCCAGAACTGACAAGAGTCTGCTCTAAAATTAAGGATTTGCTCTGAGCATGAAGCTGCTAGATAGGCTCCAAGTTACTGTTTTTTTTTTTTTTTTTTTTTTTTTAAACCCACACTGAAAACCTGTGCTTTTACATCACTGGTAGAAAAATAACACTGTTCTATGTGTACCTTTTTTCCTGTTGAGTAGTACTTTGCACAGAGAGAGTGAATCTGCTGCACAGATTCCTTAAACCAACCCAAACTATCTGTTTATTATTGACATCTATCTTCCATAGCTGTGAGATCTGCCCTCACAGGTTTTATTAGAAAATGTATTTGGTTTTAAGATGATGTGTGTGAATGTGAGTCCTTCTCAGATTCCCTGCTAGCACTTACATTTTTTACCATATGCTGACCCTATAGAAATATTTTAGCACTGCAGAATTACAATAAAGGCCTGAGAGATTGCTAGAGATAAATACATTACCTACACAGCAGATGCAGAAGATACCTTATTAGGAAAAGCTCTCAAATTCTGTGTTCTTCTTAACAATTAATAAAAGAAAATAAAAGTAATTACTTCTTGCTTTATTAAAATGCTGATGCAGTTGTTTTCTGCTTTGGGGTGCTGACAGTGAGTGGAGGATGAAGCTATCACAGGAATGTAAGATGCTAAATAGCATTGACATAGACTCATTAAGCTCCATTAAGAGTCATCCCTTAATACATTTATTAACTAAAACAATGAAATTATATTAAGAATTACAAGATAAAATAGAATTCATATTTTAGAGGGAAGTTTCTTGGGTCTGTCAGGCTGCATTAAGAGAAAGAGGGTAAACAGCTTAGATTTTAGCAAGGGAGAATGTTAAATCTTGATTTCTGCAAACTTGCAGCTCTAATGAGTTCTGGTTTCATTTGTGTCATAGTGCAGTATCTTACACTTTCTTCTGGAAGGACTCCCATGCTAAAAAATAGATCCTGTGATGCACCACTGCCACCCCTTAGCTGGCTCACCAAGTTTGTTGGAGTTTTGTGACCATGTGGCATCCATATGGGATCTGCAGTGTCACAGTGGGAAGAGGGAAAGAATTGGGGCATAACGCAAAGAAACCACAAATCACAGATGTCATGGCAGCAACTGAGGAGAAAAAACTTGGTGTGGAACTGAACTGAGGTGAAATGGTTCCATATATAGAAGAGAAAATGCAGGTGAGACTCTCATCTATATGAGCAATGTTGGTCACAATTCATGGTGAGATAATGAATGCCAAAGTATTGGAACTTCACCAGAGGAAAAAAAAATAGGAAAAAACCTATTTGTCTTAGATTAAAATCAAATCTTTCTTGTCTCAGCAGTGACTTTATAGTCAGGTCTCAGTTCAGCTGAGTTGCAAATGAAAAATCTAAATAAGAGGCACCAGCTGTCTGTAAATGTAAAGCCTCTGAAGGGGTCAGGTGGCAGCAGTTTCTCTTTCTGACAACTCTGGTCACATTTGCAGTAAAGCACCCAGCTGGACTCAAATCAGCTGCTCTGTGTCACTCAGGGTGCCCTGAGGAATGTGAAGCTGCCAGCACCACTGCCTGCCATGCCTGCCATGCCACAGCCTCATCCGCACTGGGCTGGTGGCGGGGCTAGGTGGACAATCCTGGGGGAGACAGAGATGTTTCAAATGGTCCAGACACCAGGAGTGAAGAGATTTAACTGGGGCTCCCTAAAGAACTCAGCTAAATTCACTTATGAACTGTATGTGTTTATGGAATGATACTTGGGGCCTCCCTGTCTCCTGTTTGTTGCAGTTTATCTAGAAAAGCAATGTCATTTTCTGTTCGGAATTACTTTTTCAGCACAGGTCATGAGACAAACCTGTCACTTGGGAGCCAGTCCAGTAAAATTAGATTTTTGGAAGGGACTTTAAATATTATCCAGTTCCTACCCCCTCCCATGGGAAGGGACTCCTTTCATGAGACCAGACCTTCCTTGGCCATCCTTTTCTGGAGAACATACCTGTAGAAGCCTTTCCAATTATTCTTTGTGTCCCTTTCCAGATTGAGTTCCAGCTTCTCCTTGGCCTTACTCACCCCCTCCCTACCTAGCTGAACTTCACCTCTACTCTTCCTAGGTCACCTGTCCTTGCTTTCAATACCTGTTGCTTCTTGCCCTTTAGTTTGACCAGCATTTCCCTACTCAGCCATGCCAACCTCCTGCCCTCCTTGCTAGATTTCTTGTTCTTGGTGATCACCAGCTCTTGCATTCTTTGGAAGGCTTCCTTAAAAATCTGCCAGCTCTGTTCCACTGCCTTGTCCCTGAAGGCAGTCTCTCTGGGGATCCCCAAAATGATTATCTCCCTGAAAAGTTGGAAGTCTGCTTTCCTAAACTTCAGGGAAAGTTGCCTGACCCATCTATCTCCCAGTTTGTTGTGAACTTCCTCACTGGGAGAGTGCGGGAAATTAAAAAGGCCCTGGTTTAGAGCAAGCACCACTGAGCAAGAACCAAAACATCATACTAAAGCCAAACCAGAGCCCTGTGGCAGCTGCTAAGAAGAAAATGAGCACTACTCCAAATGAAGATCTGCAGTGCAAGGACCTGGTTTGGATGCTGAGTTTGAGGTACACACCTGTACTGGAAAGGGAGTGGGAAAGCTTCTTATTCCCTACTCAGCATCTGGACTGCTTCCTTAGCAAACTCCCCATTCTCTGAGTTAGAGACATTAAAAGCATCTTCTTTCTCTTTCTTTAATGTAATTCCCTTACCTCCCTTACTTTTTCTCTCTTTCCTTTCAGCTTTCTCCATCAATATGAGAACTTGGCCTCTGGTTGGACTGTGGAGCAGCTCTGGCTCTTTTCTCTACTCTGAAAAATGGATATTTCCACAAACTTTTAAAAGCACAACTGAGTAGATGCCCATTGCTGAATTACTCCTCTAGCACTGCTTTTCTCCTCCCAATACCTATGAGCAGTAACTGGAGAATGGTGCATTCAGCTACAGAGTCACTTCTCTTGCCATATGCTTCTCTTTTGGCTGCCAAATACAGGACTATTGCTGTCACATGAAGCAGGCACAACATTTTTCAATTCCCAGGGAGGGCCTTCTGCTGGAAGAGATGGAAAAATTTCTCTGTGGCTGCAGAAAATTAATCTTTGTATTCTTTTTTTTGACAAATTGCTCACCTCCTGCCCTGTGAACATAGGAAAGATATTTGTTTTACTGTTCATATAACTCCTTTAATTTCAGAAGTTTAAGAAAATCTGTAAATAGAAGAGCTGATGATTTAATCACTTGAGGAAAATTGACAGGTCATAATAAAAGGAAACCAGGCACTGATGAGACATAAAAGCCTCAAATGTCATCTCAATATGATCATACTGGTCTGCTTTGCAGTAGCATTGATTGAATTCTGTGGCAAAATGAAACAAAAGACTTTGTAGGTGGTTTCTGTCTGAAGAAAGACCATGCCAGAAATTCTTTCACTCTAGGAAACATTAATATCTCTTTCTTTCTCTTGAGTTACATTTGAAAAATTCCTTGTTCATTAATGAAATATGTTGGATTTCTTGTGGGGTGTTGGGTTTTTGCTTGTTTGGGTTTTTGAGGTAATGGTGGTGTTTTGTTTTGTTTTTCCATTTCTGATTTTAAAAAATAAACTTCAAACCAAGCAATCTCTTTCTGTGAACGCTGTTGGTCTGTCAATAAATGATATTTTAATTGTAAAGATTTTGACTGATCTTCGGTTCACTTAAAGCAAATCACATGGAATGCTGCAGGTGCAGCAGATGTGGTGTAGGTACAAGACAACAAAGATAGGATTGAGGTTGATTATAGAGTACAAAAGCAAGCAAGAATCACAGGAGCAGAAATAATGATATATTCTGGGGCACTGGGCCTTCACTGATCCAAACCCCAAAAATTCATAAGATAGAGGAAAAAAGGAGATAAAAATCAAATTATATGAGGCAGGCTTAGGGAGAAGTAATATATTTTATTCAATTGCCTGAGACATGGAAATAAAGCAGACATACATGGCCTTTTGATAAATTCCTAGAGAAGCAGCAAATTTCTAAGTGGAACTCATGAGGACTACAACTGCCCAGCATTTCATATAAATATTTAATCACCCCTGGATAGAGGTAGTTTGTATCCAGGCAACCCAGAGGAGGGTGAGAAGAAGCTATATGATTTTTTGGTTGATAGGTCCTAAGGAACAGTGAGCAAAACATTTTCTATTACCTGGACGATTCTGAAATTAGCCTGGGGGAAATTGAGGTTATGTTAATTCTCAGGAAGACTTTAAAGTTTCTTTATTTGACCATGATCAGGCCGAGGGCAGTAGAAGGTTTGCCCAGCCCAGTGTGCTTTAAACTAAAGCCAGTGGTTTCAGGGAGTCGTATCACTGATGTTCCACTGGTACCACAGGTATCGTGGCCATGTGCTGCCTCATCTCTAGGGAGAAGCTCTTCCTATAGGAAATGTTAACCAAAAAGTTCAAATAAATCAAAGATAAAAATCTTGGTCCTGAACCTGAGAAATTAAGCAAAAAGCTGCAGAGATGAGAGTGCAAGTTGAGTCATGCATCAAAACGAATATCAAACCTTGCTACATTATTGTATCACAAGAAAAGCAGCTTCAAAGAATAACATGATCAATTACTTTCTGTTGTGTCAGTCTTAACATGATCAATTACTTTCTGTTGTGTCAGTCTTTTTATTTTCTATCACCCCTTGTAGAGCACTGCTGCTTGTGACCAAGAGCATGTCCATGCTTTCCTGGCTGCTTGCAGTGTCTGAAAGGCAGCTAGCAATGAATCTCTCTGGCCTGATGCCCCCTCAGAAGGTTCCTTACAGGGTACAGCAGCAAGAGGAAAGCAGGGCAGCAGGTGGGCATGACTGCATGTCTGAGGAAGCCATGGGCACCACCAGCTTTCACTGGGATCTGTACTCTAAAATCCTGTTTGAGCTTCATGAAACAGCCTTGAGACTGCAGGGGTGGTTTCTGCAGAGGAAGTGGAAAGAGACAGCAGTGTTGGCTGTGCACCTCTGCAGAAGACAGCCTGGAAACAGCAGAAGATTAGGAAGGTGTTTTGCATTTTCTTTACGAAAAAAAGGTCCTTTCTAAAGTCCAAGTTGCTTGTCTTGTTTTGTCAAGAAGATTGTTGTGATGCTGAAGTAGAAGCTTTTGTGTTTTGCGTTTAGTTGCACAGCAAGCTGAGAGCCAACCTTCTTCCCTGGCATATTTTAAAGTATCCTCTCCCTTCTCAAAACACAAAAATGTTCAGTTTCTGGTTTTCTTTTCTTGCTAAACCATGAAGTTCCTTAGAGAAATGAACAACAGGAAAAAAGAAAGTAGAGGCAGAGCAGGGTAAGGAGAGGAGATTTTGCTTGGTATAAAACCAATCTCTCTCCAATTTAAAGTAAGGCAACTTGGGTGACATATAATTACCTCAACACCCTGTGGGTCAAGACTTTTCTTGCTTGAATAAACTTTGAATCAAAACATATTTTGGTTTGTCATTAGGAAGAAATTCCTCACAGAAAAGGTGATTGGACATTGGAATGGGGTGCCCAGGGAGGTGGTGGAGTCACCATCTCTGGAGTTGTTTAAGGAAAGACTGGGTGTAGCACCCAGTGCCATGGTTCAACTGACAAGGTGGTGTTAGCTGACAGGATGGACTTGATGATCTCAAAGGTCTTTCCCAACCTAATTGATTCTGTGATTCTGTGATTCTGTGACTGATTCCATTCTAAGCTGTGTGTAGTTATGTAGCTAATCTGAAATGACAGTCTAAACTAGCACTATTCATATCAAAGGAAATGAGCTTATTGGGGTATCCTCTCCATCCCTGCCTTCCACCTCTCTGAGTAGGAAATTCCATTTCAGCACTTTGAATGTTTCTGATATCCACACCTGGAAAATTATTGCCTTTCAGCATATCTCAAAAGCTAGAGCAGAGGCCATCTCTGTTCTGACACAATGTGAGGCTGACTTAAACTCACCAGCTGCTTTTTTCCAGACATGAAAAGACAGCCTGTGGAAACAGATGTTTACCTGATTAAGATGCATGGGGAAGTCTCAGTACAAACAAGAAACAGGCTGTTGGACATCCTTCCTGTAATAAAATCTGAACAGTAAAGTCCTCCAAGAAGATGCAGAATTGGTTAAAGGGACTTAATGACCATGCCCATGCCTTCAACCCTGTCAGCACCTGCTTGAACTGCTTATGCAAATAGCAATGTAGCTGTGTCAAAATATTTCAGCATTTTCTTCAGACAGCAAGTGATGAACATTTCCCACTGTAGCAAAATGATTTCTCCCAGCTCTCTGGCAACATCATCCCTGTGACAGCTGCAGATCAGTGGTGCCTTTTCCCAGGGCTTAGGTCTGTTGTTAAAATCAAGGTAGAACCTCATTTTTTTGCTTTCCTCCCATCACAGTCACCTTTCCAGATGAGCCTGGGAAATTTCTGAAGTCTTGCTTTCCAAAACAGCAGATGTCACCAGTCTCAGGGAATGCAGTTCCAGGTCTTTGCAGGGATGCTGAGCCATGCAGTGTGCAGCTGAGCTGTGGAGCCTGTGGTGTGCTTCACCCAGCCCAGTATTTCAGCAGCAGAAGGGTCAGGTGGGAGGAAATGAGAGGGGAAAACTTGTGAATTCCAGCATGGGGGGAACTGAGAAGGAAGGAAGGAAGGAAGGAAGGAAGGAAGGAAGGAAGGAAGGAAGGAAGGAAGGAAGGAAGGAAGGAAGGAAGGAAGGAAGGAAGGAATTATCCAGTCCAACTCCCTTATTCCAATGGGCTACTGACAGCAGTAGTTTGTTCAATGGAAGAAAGTGCTTCTGCTTTTTCTGTGTGATGGTCAGTGACTTGATCCTTTGGAAGGCCATGTGTACAGACTGTCAGATTTCCTGTGATTTATGACTCTAAAAATGCCATTTCTGGATGCCCTGGCTGACAATTTGACAAGAATAGGAAGGCCTGGAAATAAGTAGTCAGTGATATTAAGGGTGTAGCAATTATACTTAATAACAGTGTTGTGTCCTTCTTTAAATATTGCACTCATCAGACTCTTCAAGTACTGAATACATCCTAATTAATTGTATCTCATGCCCACTCACCTTCCCACAGTAGGTGATAACTACTGTCCCATTACAAACAATAGACCTGAGATATTGAGAAGTGAAGACTCATATCATAGTGGAGGTGTCTAACAGATGGTGAAAAGGTTTTGCAAAGGTGCTGAGTGCCCCTTTTCTTACCTTTAGGCCAAGGGAACAGATTTAGCAGGCGAATGCCAGGCTGTGAACACACCCTGGGCAGTGAGAACATTGTTCAAAATGTGGGATATTTTCCTTGAAGAGCCTTATGCTTGTAAGCATATCACTAATTACATAAAAGTCCCAACTCTCAGGCTGCTTACAAAATCAGAGAATGACAGAATGACAAAATCACAGAATGCATGAGGTTGAAAATGACCACAGTGGATCATGCTCAGGCAGGGTCACACTAGAGAACATGGCACAGGATTGTGTCCTCATGTCCAAGTAGAACTTCTTGTGTTCCATTTTATGCCCGTTGCCTCTCATCCTATTGCTTGGCCACTGAGAAGAGCCTGGCTCCATCCTCTTGACACTTCCCTTCAGATACTCACAGGCATTGATGAGGTCGCCTCAGTCACCTCTGCTCAAGGCTGAACAGATGCAGCTCTCTCAGCCTTTCCTCATGCAGAGATGCTCCAATCCCATAATCATATTTCTCACCCTCCATCGGACTCTCTCCAGGAGCTCAGTGTCTCTCTTTTCCTGAGGAGCCAAGATTTGGGCACAACACTCTGGGTGAGATCTCACTCCATCTCAGTAGAGGGGCAGGATCACCCCTCTCCACCTTGCCAAAGGCTTTCTTCCAACATGCTTCATCCTGTTCTCCTGTGTCAGAGGTTCTGGATTGCTGGTCCAGCCTGTGGAGACACATGCTAAGAAAGCATTCAGTAACTCTGCATTCCCTGCATCCATTGTCTGCAAGCAATGTGCTATCCATTCCTTGCAGGTGCAGAGCAAAGCCTGGAAAGATGCAGTGAGGGAAGAGTAAAGATCAGAAAGCAAGTTTTCTACTGTTTGTAGTAACCTAGAGACTTCAAATGTTGGTAAGAGGATTTTTAGCCTGTGAGGGCTGTGACATTTGAAACTCTTTAATTGGAACTGGTTTAGATACCACACTCACTGTGAATTAAAGTCACAGATTTTGTACTAACATGTTTCAAAACTTTGACTAAAATTCCTTTTAGCAACTGCAAAGATTAATCATTCACATATGCCCAAGTTGCAGCGGTATCTAAGTCCTCAGTTTAGACTTACAAAATGTTGGTTAAAACAAAAGCCTTTGCCTTTTCAGGACTTCAGATAATTTTTCATTTAAGAAGAGGCACCTTTACATTTTTCTGTGAGACAGTGCTTCAACTTGTGCATTAAAAATTGTTACCAACACACAAATTTTCCAGCAATCTTTGCATTGTGTTTTTGAACTATTGAGATCTATGATCTGACTAGTAAGAGCTTGTTAAGAGACTGTTTGCAATGCAGGGAATACAAAGCAAAGTGTGAGTCATTACAGAGATGAAAATTCAAGTCTGAAATCCTCTCTGGAAAAAGTGAACAGGTGACTGGATTCAGAAAGCAGGTGACCTCTTCCAGACCTGTGTTCCTGTGAAGATCCAGGTTGCTGTGATGAGGACAGCTAAAAATGCCCTCTGCTTCTTTCAACATTAGTTACCAATACAATTTACACCATTTTGCTCTGCTTGTTTCCCTTTGCTTGAGAGCTGAGCGAATTTCAGATTGAGTAATTGGGGGAAGCTTTCAGACATCAAACCAAAGAATCTTGTAATTTAGGTTGCAGAAAATCTGTTTGCAATTCAGAAAGCATCTTGGAATTCAGGCCACACACAGAAGCTCTGTTTCCTGACACTGTTAATAATTGCATCCCTGCTGAGACCAGATACAGTCCATGACACATAAGGTGCAGGGGAAGCCTGATGGCCTCTTGAAAAAAGTTTTCTCTGCAACTTGAAGAACTTGATGAGTTGCTGATACTTGGCTGAATGTCCCTCCCTCTTCCTCTCAGCACTGAGAAAAGCAGCCTGTAATTTTTGCCCCATTAGGAGTTACTGGTGCCAAGAAGACAGGAGAAGGAATTGAACCATCATTACATGTTGCTGACAAATGTCTTCGAACAAGATTCCTCTGAAATCTCACCAGGAGAGAGTGATGTGCCCTGTACTTTCTCAAATCAGACAAAGGACAGCTAGATAGCTCTCCGTGACACTGAGGGATATATTGAACACGACAAAACCGATGTCCTTTGATAGATCAAGATGACATATTTGTCCTGAAAAGGTTTTGCGACAAAACTTGGTTGCAGCTGAATTATCTTTGACAAATTTTTCCCACGACTTGAGAAAATATTACATTTTCTCTAAATTTCACTCTATTTTGTTTTTGCCTTATTTTTGTTATTTGTCATTGTTTAGGGAAATAAAATGAAGAGGAAAGGAATACTAATTTTTAAAAATAATTTTCACCTCTGTGACGTTTACAAATCTTCCTTCTCAAGGAACAGGTCAGCCTAATCACATATTTTAAAGCCTCCATGGAAGAATTTTAAAGCCAAGGCAGAAGATCTGCCATAAAGAGTTGCTATAACATTTCTACTGGGATAGGTACTCATCTTGATATGTAGATTAAGAGAAGTACTCATTAAGCACACTCAGTAAAAATCATTTGGATTCTTTACAATAATCTTTTTGATCAACTGAATTGTGGTAAAACCTGAAATAATTCTACACAACAAAGGAATAAGACACTTTCACATTATATCTGTACTTTTAGAAGATCATTTTACAATGAATGATCTTGCAATGAAATGCTTGCTTCTGCATTTATTTGCTTTTAAAAGAGGTTCAATATGCTAATTTATACAAAAGAAATCCTCATCAGCCAATTATACCAGATTTGTTCTAAAGTCTCATTGCACATTACAATGAAAAATTCTACAATCTAGTTGTAAACTCCTCTAACATGACAGTTACATTTTGAATAAAATTTCTTAGCAATTCATTTTATTCTTAATTCTCAATATCACATAAGTAGTATTTTTTTCACCTTATTTCTCTGCTGTTTCTCTATCCAGCCCATTGCTAATAGAATCATAGAATAGTTTTGGTTGGAAGGGACCTTGATAGGTCACCTAGTCCACTTCCCTCTGGACTCTGGCATCAATCCTATCAGCCCCCATAGATTTCAGTATGATCCAGTTCCTAAAATGGTCATGAACCAGATCTTTTACAGTGAGAGGGATTTTGCTCCCCCAGTCCTCATCTTGTGATCCATCCACCCCAGAGGTGTGGGGAGAGAGGTTGCCAGAGAAGACTGTGGCAAAGAGGTTGTTGAGTACCTCAGAATCCTTGTCTGCTATTACCAGTTTGCCACTCACGTTCATCAGGAGAAATATGCCTTTCTTGACCTTCCTTTTCTGTCTCACATACCTCTGGCAGCCCTTACTATTATTTGTGTCCCAGCTCAAACTGAGACAGCTCCAGCTTCACCCTGCCTTCCTAACCTCATCCACACACAACTGAACTCAATACTTCTACCCTTCCCAGGTTACCTGCCCTTGTTTCCACTCCCTGTGCATTTTCTTCTTGCCCTTTAATCTCACTGGTAGTTCTTGATTCACCCATGCCAGTCTCTTGATTCACCCATGCCAGTCTCTTCCCTTTCACAAAGATGGATGGTTCTTCCGCTGTATGGAAAGTGCCCTTAAAAGTCTTCCAGATTTGTCCAGCTTCCTTGTTCTGGAGGATAGTTACCCAGAGGATCTTAATGACTAACTCCTTGAACAGCTGAGAGTTTGTTTTCCTAAAATTTGGATTAAACCCATCCCACTTAGATCTCAGTCTCATGATGGGAGGATTTTCCCCAAAGGTTTTCAAATGTCTCACTTTAGAGGTAGCACAGAGACTGCTTTTTGGTTTGGACCCCTAGAATTAAATGTCCTTCCTATGCCCAAAGCCAGATCAAATGAACCTGATCCATTTCTTCCATCTTCCCTATCCATTAGATCAATTAGGATATGTTATTCCATATTTCACTGTCTGCAGGTAGAGCAGCAAGCTCCTCTGCCCACCCATTCCTGAGGAAATAATTTATTTCCACATCTGCAGACAGATGTGCTCTGCCTACAGAGAGCAACATTCTCATTTGTACTTTGCTTCTTGTAGTCTTTTTTTTTTTTCCTTTGGAATTGTTTTGATATTTAGGAAGAAGGGGGAAACAAGAGGAAGACACAACCTAAAAAACAAGAAGGGAGTCATGCTGCTGCAAAAGCAAGGGACGAAGGGAAAGCTAATAACATTATTCCAAAGTGAAAAGGTTCACACACACAGCCCTAACTCCTTCTATATACAGTCAGCTCCCACAGAAGTCTCCAGCTGCCTTTTCTAAGTAAGTGTTGTTTCCTTCTGTAGATGAGCTGAAGCAGGCTGCAGGTGAGAGTCCAGGAAATTCCAAAATTACAGTGACAGGGAAACCAAGCAGGAGGAATGAAATTCTGCAAACCTAAAAGTCCTCAGCTGGTTTTAGCCCTGGACACACTCACACAGTGCAGCTGTCCAAATTGCATAAGCGACGAAAACTTAAAACACTTGTTGGAAATCTTCTACCCCTGGGTCCCACAATATGAGGGTGAATAGAAAAATCTTTTCTTTTAGGTATAGGGATAATCCTTTTCCAGGCTTCAAAATCACTTGGCTTCTCCAGAGCAGCCAGAGACAGAATAAACATTTCCTTCAGTCCTTTCTCCCCTGAACTAATTCATTCAGGCTTAAAATAAAGAGGATATGAGTTCTTAAAGGCTAAAATGCAAAGATCCTCAGAATAGAAAGATATGTCAAAGGGCTGAAATATGGAAATACATCTACCATGAACTTCATGGCTCCTTCCTCCAGGACAGAGATATCCTAAAGCACCATCTGTGAGCCACCTGACTGTCATTATCAAAAGCATATAAAACTGTAACAAAAACCAGTACTCCAGACAGCCACTCCACAGTTCCTAAAAGCTGAGGGCATGAACATGACAAATTATAATGCAGTGCACTACAGTTCTCCCTTGAGAAAGAGTAATCCAGAAATGCCTCTGTATGTGGGAGTTCAAAATAAGTCCCTACTGACGACAGGACTGCCACTGCCCTGAGGTACTGCATTTCTCCCTCTTTAAAAGGGTTAGCTGCCCTTTAAAGAACAAGAGGGGGAAGAATAAGGTTCAAGCATGATTAATAGTTCAGTGCAGTAGCCTATTAATGGATGAGTAATTGACTAATAATTGCACACCTTTCTATGTCTGCCCTTAAATTAAATCTTGCCACCTCAATCCATCAAGTTTGTTTACTGGAACATCTTGCAAAGTGAGCAGTTGTCTGTATAAGGCCATTTTCTAGCAGGAGAAGAGGAGCAGCCGTTTTTGGCCTCTTAAAACATTAACAGCTCTGGAGCTTAAGTGGTTATGTGTGTTGATATTCAAGTCCTCTTATTTAACAGAGACTGCAAGAGGATTTGATGATCAGATTCTATATGTATGGCATGTTGTAGTCACAGCTATCCTGGGAAGCTGACATAATTCCCCCTCCTAACCATCTTCTCCTCTGAGTACTTGTGCTGGAAGCTTTTGTAGGAAGCATTTTTGCATGGTGGACATTTTCCATGCAGTTATCCTTCAGTGACTATGCTGTTAAAAGTGGCAAACTTTCCCAAATTTCAGGTCTTTGCTTTCTCCTGCCATGGTGGCCCAGAGAAGGGACTGGTAGAGGTGGGAAGGAATTGAGCTGGCAAGTGAGATCTGCAGTGTTTCTAGTTCAGTTAGCAAATCTCTTGGTTGCCCTGATAAATCCATCCTTGCTCCTCTCCCACTGCTCAAATTAGGATGTAGATTAGGCAGTGCAGATACCTCTCCAGGTTAGCTTGTATTGAAGCTAAGCTCCATGAAGTTGTAGCCCTGAGAGGAGACCTCCAAAATGCCTCCCTATCCCCCAGGAAAAGGGGTTAGCTGGGCATGCAGTTTCTGTGACTGAAATGAGTAGTGCTGGATGAAAGGGAGCTAACTGAGCTAACTGCCTGCCCAGGGGCTGTGATGAATGGAAAAGTCAGGAGACACCTCAGGAGAGTTTTTCACACCTCAGGGGCATCTGCTATTCTTTAGGAATAGTGAAAGAGCAGGATTCATTACAGAGTCAGCCCTCTCATTATTCAATTGTGCTCACTGGGTACAGGGTTCCTAAAGCTAGAAATGAATGTGCTACTGCTCAGTGTGTCCCTTTTGAGCTTAGAGGCCCATCCTAGGGCAGCCTCCAGGTTATGTGAGGCACTTCCTCCAATTAGAATTGAATTGCCTTAGAAAGCAGCCAAGAATTTCATTTTTTCTGTAGGCCCATCAACTTTATTTCTTGAAGTAGTTTCATTCCTCCCTTTCTCTCAAAGTATAGAAAATCTTCTCAGGGGCAGGAGGAAGTATGTGAAGGGGAAGAAGTTAATTTTGAGTGGAAATTTAAATATGACATCTTGATTGCTGATTGTTTGCTGTGACACTCCAGTGTACCTGCAGCTGAATTCCTGAACTAGATGCACAAGGCTTCCTGACCTTAGTAGGAATCTGCTGGCAGTGTGAAACAATAGCTGGAAATGTTGCAATAATCCAAGCCAAAATTGCCCACTGATCTTGCTTCAGGGTCTTAAAACTTACATATTTTTGCCACCTTTAGGAGTTTTTAAGACTGTAGGCCTTGGCAGACTGTCAAAGGTAACTTCAGTTTTCCTGGATTTTTCACAGTTTTGAGGTTTGTTCATTCAAATGAGCTTTAAGACAACAGGAAAAGCACTGACAATGGCTGCATCTTGTTATTCCTTATGAGCATCCAAAGCAAGAATCAATAGCTACCAGGATGAAAGATTCTTTTTACCCCATTTCCGGGGCTGTCTGTCTGCGTCTGTTAGAGGCTATTTTTAAGCTTCAGTTTGCACATTTTTCAGGCTCATTGGTTTATTCTTCAGACACAGCACACCAGTTAACTTGGAAAACCATCAAGCATCATCCTGAAAAGCCTCAGTCATGGTACACCAGAGCAAAGGGCCACACAGAACTGAGATATTGCCACTGGATGGTCACTGGACAGCTGGTGTTCCCTAGGAACACCTTCCGCTTTCTGTCACAGCCACTATCAGACTGGAGGGCTTCAGATATAACACACAATCTCAGAAGTAAAATCTCCTGTTCATAGGGAGCAAAATGCTCCTTCTTAGCTCCCACAGGTAATAAATTTTCAGGCTGATATTGGTACAACATCCAGACTCCACTGTGTAGCAAAGCATTAGTTATGGGTTCGGACAGATCACTCTGGCTGGCTCCCAAGGACTCATGTCACAAACCTGGTGCCCAATCTCTGAGTAATATGATCATTTCACATCAATTTGGCATAAAAATCCACACTGGAGATTTTTCAAAAGATAAAATTTGGAATTTCCCTCTTCTCTAATGAATAATTAATTGCTGATCTAATTAAGCATTAAAATCTACAATGAGCTGGAAGAAATTGACGTGTGTAACTAGCATAACACGTGGTACGGTTGCCTGTCATTATGGATGGCAACTGCTGTTTCAACTCATCTAATCATAAAAGTCACATTGTCTTTTTTCACCTTTTTTCCTCTGACCTCCTTTTACTATGTCTGTGATTTCAAAAGCTGTTGAGAATATGTTGTTCTAATTTAAGTGTTTGATAATAACACAGGTTGTAAATCTGTGAGAAAATGACAGAACACCTGGTCAAAACCTGGCTGAAATCCATTATCAATAGTCCCTTTTAGCATTAGCAGCCTTTGAGAGAAACCCCAATTACAGCAACATGAACTCTGTCCAATTAACAATAAAGAACCAACACCCTGTTCCTTTGGACAAGCCTGCTTGGAGCAAATGCTATTATTCAGAGCACAAGTAGAGATACCCTTAGTCTACCAGAAACCAGCAAAAACAGTTCAAATAGCTCAGCAGAGGCCAAGATAAAACAGTTGTGTTGCCATGAGTAAAATGAAGCCTCCAGCTTGAATTTGAAGAATAAAGAGCGTGATGGATAATTGCTGAACTTCTAAACAGAGATTTCAGCTGCCTCTCCCAGCAGTGAGCTGGGACTCAGCTGAAAAGCCAGCATGTAAAAAGCCTTATCTCTTAAAGTTGCCTGGCCAGAAGTTTTCACACAGCTTTGATAGAGAAAAGTAGGATGGGTTCAGTAAATCTGATAAACAGCTCACTTCAAAAATAAATGCAGATTGTGCCTTTTGTTGGGCAACTGTTGGTAGCAAAAAGGGTGGTGTCCAATGCCAGTTTTTGACAGATGTTAGCCTGAAACCTCCAGGATATTATTTTGAGCTAAAGCATACTATGTTAGCGCAGTTACAGTAGCAATACTTCTAGATGAAACAGCATTTGGAATTAAAGACATTTGGGAGAGCCTGCAAAAAAGAAGGAAATTAACTGGTGATGGGAGTCTGAGCAGGAGATAGTGGTGGGAGAAGAATGTGGCAAGCTGTAGAAGAAGAGCTGCAATCAGAAACTTGTAATGCTGGTGCAGCCTTTGCAGAATCTGTAGTTGGAATTTAATTTATAATGTAAATTCCACAGCACTAAGAATGTCCAAAGAATCTGAAGTAATGGGGTACAAGACAAGAGTCTGCAAACTTGTGGTTCAAAGCACAAACCACCCTGGCACCAATTGGGAGGATAGAAATTGACTGCATCTAGTAATGAAAAACATCTGCTGGGCACCCAGAAAAGCCTACTTCCATGGGAATTTCACTAGGAAGATTTTTCCAAGTCAGCTTGCTAGTTGGAATCTAAATTAAAACATATGAAATATCTTTTAAGATGTTCTTTGCCATTCCTTTGATTAAAATTATTTTATACTGTTAAATAAAATAAGGGTTTTATACTGTATAAAACCCTTCAATCTTCTCATACTTAAACCACAATGAAACATAGTACATAGACTCCACCTGGGGAAGGAACTGGTTGTAGTGAAATGAAAATAACAATTTTCATGCAGTGAAGGGAATAATTAGCTGAAAAATTGTGTGTTCTTAGAATGTTCCCATGTTGTTATCAGTATTTATCTTCTAAAAAAATGAGTAAAATATTACTCTGTGTGTGCATGTGTCTGCATGCCTGAACATGTACAGGTGCATTGAAATAACTACAGATCTCAAATAATTAAGCTGTTATGATGATTGCAGCTATTTTAGGCTGCTCTTCAGTCCTGGAACAGGAATACCTAGAAGATTCTGCACTGACAGACCATATTCCAAATTCCATATTCCATCAGCCCATCTCCCAAGAAATGATTTCATTTCATCTTTGTAGTACAGGATCAATTATTTAAGCTTCTGGGGCCTGGAGGTTTTAGAAGAAAAATATTCAAATTCTGTTTTTCTAGTGAAATATTTAGGCCAACACCTGACAACCAATTTTCTTTAAAAAAATAAAAAGGCAAAAACAAGACCCCAAAGTCATTAAGAAAATCACATGATAACAAAGCTTTGAGAGTGAGGTCCTGCTCCTTCATGTCTTGTTGTAGGAAGAAGGGAAGGATGAGCATCAAACAGAGGTTTACAAGAGGTTTACTGCAGCAGGACTGAAACTGCCTTACAGAGGCACCACCTGTGAAATGCTGCTGATTGTTTTGTGTTTGTAAATGGGATATTCTGTAGACCGGAATTAGCACTAAAGAGGGGTTGTTTAAACATGAACCTGTGACATGAAATCCTAAACTGGCATCTACATGGGGAGAAAGATCCAACATCAAGCTCACATTTTGTTAAGGCACTCTAATGTTATGACTACTTATGAATGAAAGTCTACTTCATTTGATTATGAGATTAGACATATTAAGACATTTAGACCCATAGGCATCCAAGAAGACAGGAAAGATGCTTCTTCAAAGCAGGAAAACAGGCACAGAGAGGAAGGCTAATAGAAACATAATTGAGTATGATGTAGATGACTGAAACTGGCAAAACACATGAAAGGCAGTGTTTATTTGCTTTCTCATTGACTGAGAAAAGTTAGTTGTTAAAGGATGTCATGGAAAAGATCAAATGCTGAAGCAGTGTGTGCAGCAGCATAATTAAATAACTCAGTGATCTCAGCAGGAAGAACTCAAGGTTTGGAGCACTATTTCTCCCACTGTGAATTCAAGCTGGGCACCATCATCACTTTGCATTCCCACTTTGAAAAGTATTTCCATTTGGAAATGGGTGAATGGCAGCTAGTTGCCACACAACTGCTGACAAGGAGCAACAGGCATCAATTTTCACTCCCATCTCACTTGATAAGCATTTTCTGTTCAAAACAATGAGTCCTGTCCTCCCTCAAAAATATGTACTTTTTACTGATTTATACTTTCAACAATTCACTCTTCAGTCAAGGACTGCTATATTCAGAACCAAATACATGTTATTAAATGTCAATAAATACTTCAGTTGTTGGAAGGACAATGATTAATTGCTGCTTTGTGATTTAATGGCAAAAATCCTGATTTTTTGCATTGATTAGAGAAAGGCAAAGTGTAATGGAAATTGGAAGGACCTTCCAAGTCCAATCCTCTTTTGAGGCAAGGTGAGGCACTCTCAGTCCATTTCTGGTTATAAAAAACAGTCCCCAAAAACCTTATAAATCTTCCTGTCTCGTATTTGAGCTTGCACTTATCTCATTCCCAGTGTGTCTGAATAACCTTTCCCCTTTCCTTTACTGACCCTTGCTACAGGAAACTTTATTTTGTGCCACATTTTTCTGCTGTGGTCCCTTCAAATTTGAATAGCTTTTCCTAACACCCTCCAAATGCTTAATCTTAACTTTAATTATCCTGCATTTTCTCCTCTTAAATGAAATAAATCGCCATGCTGGCTTTCATCCCACCTACCTGTTGTTTTTGGATTCACAGTAAATTCCTCCCTGTAAATTAGAATCAAACTCTAAAGCAGCCATTTCACTTGGGAATTTCTACCTTCCAAAACCACACTCTCAAAGGAATCACAAAGGTCTGTGATGGCACAAGTTCCCTAGAAAGTCTGGAAATAACAAGTAAGTCTTTGTTTAAAATACCAAGATTAATTAAATTTTCCTTTCAAGCAAAGAACACCCTGCCTTGTCTAAGTAAATTTCTTAGCATTTGCATCTACAAAAAACTTCTCTTCAGTAAGGTTCTTCCCCTCCTTTTTTTCTCCTGGCATCTGTGTATAAATGTCTCCCAAATTTCTGCAGCTGTCCCTCTGTCTTCTCTGCTTTCCCTAGAAAGGGAGAGCATGGTCTTGACCAATTTTTTGGCAGTTTGTTCTGTTTTCCTAAAATCAAGCAAATCCCATTACCTAGAGTCGCTCGTTCAGATGGAATCATCACATCCCATTGATTCACAGTTGGAGCTGGTTCCCAAAAGCCTTCAGCAACCTGGAAACACAAGGCAAGGCTCAAGAGCATTTTCTGTGTGTAATAGAGATAGGATGGCCATTGACCTCCTTGCCTTCTGACCACTTGTTCTGTTGAGCAGCTTGTTCTTGGTTAACCCAGACCATTGACAACACTGCCAGTGAACATTTTGTAGGTATTTTCTACCTTAGATCAAAAGCCAGCACATTTTGGTGCCCTGACCACTTCCAGGGAACAGGAATTCCTTTCAAAGCCTGGGGCTGTCATTGTAAAACTTTAATGATCCCTTACATTGTAGCATGACATGGTGATGGACTCCATGATTTTGCATGTGCAAAACCTGAAACAAGAAAGAGGCAAAAGGCTTTGCTGTTCAAAAAGTAAGGGTATTTTTTAGGACAGCATGGGAATGCCTGATCAGATGATAACACTTCTCAAATAACCTGTCACAGTCATGGAGGCCTGTAAATCCTTTCATTTTCACACCTTACATTTGCAGTATTGTTGCTGTGTAAATGTTTAACGTAGGCAAGATTTAATGGAGATTCTCATGGGGCTTGTTCTTTGGCCTTTTCACTTCTGCCTCCTCTTTCATGAGGCTTCTTCTCTTCTGGAGGTAATTGTGGCACTCATTTGCGAAGTGACAGCGAGGACCTTGTCACCATTTCTGGTCATGTGGTCTGTTAGCCCACAGACTCAGCTAACCCAGACTTGCAGCAATAGTGGGGATAAGCCACCTAATTATCACAGCTTTTTGTGTTTATTTGAACATAGAAAGAGAATCAGGGCAAATGGCCAAATCTGAAGTGGAACTTATGATCATTCCTACACAAACTTGCCAAGGCAGGGACTCTGTATTATGCAAACAGTTTTAATCTAGACAAAAAGTCCACTGTTTGCTCTTAACAGGTACAAATTCTTTTTCTAATGCGGTTGTAGGTTGAAAAAAATGGATGATCAAAAGTGTGGATAGTAAGACACTTGTATGTATTCCTGCATCATCCTTCCAGTCATAAAATGGTGGTCAGAGCTATTTTAAGCTCCTGAAAGCACAGGGAAAAGTGAGGGACTTACCAGTGCAATTTTGTCAGAGCTTCCAGGTGCACACAAGCAACTAACACTGCTGAATTACGTGATTTATCTTCAGTTACATTCTCCATTAAGCACTACATTGACCTCTAAATGTTGCATGTGTGAAAAGAAGTCACATCAATTACTATGTGCAGACCCAGCAAGAAGAAAATTCTCACAGTTTTCTGGTCTTCCATGTTGTGGCAGAATGACACCAACATTTTCTGGGGGTCATTTATCATCTTCTGTAGTTGAATGCTTTGTCTGCCTCTTTGTCCTGGCTGGGGGTCTGTACCAGACTCCTACCACCCTGCCTTGTTGGCCTTCCTCCTGATTCTTACCCATAAACACAAACTTTTCGTTGCCACCATTGAGCTCTGGACAGTCAAAACATCCAGGGGTACCCCTTCTCCTCTTCTTCCTTGCATATCCCTCCTGAAGGGTTTATAACCATCTCCTGAGGTGTGTGAGTCATCCCACCACGTTTCTGGGACTGTTTGTATATCCAAGTTTTCCCACTCCATGATGGCTTTGAACTCCCCCTATCTATTGCTCACGCTGTGTGCATTGGTGTAGAGGCACTCCAGATCCTGCCACCCCTTAGGGAAGAGAAGCCTGAATTCCTGTGTGGCTGTTCTCAGGTTCTTCTGCAGTTTCTAACACATCAATCACTCTTGTATCTTTGCTGCAGCATCCATCTCCATCCCCTACCTGCACTGAGAGGGCAGACAGAGGGACCTTGCCAGCACACCATCCCTCAAATTAAGGTCACTCTGCATTTGCCTTTCCAAATTACTCCTTCTATCAATGCATATTGAATGAAAAGAGGTCAGCATCTTATTTGTGCCTCAGAGAATTACATGCTATTAATTTTTAACATTTCTTCACCGTGGCACTCATTTAAGATCTCAGAAACTCAAGCCATTTATCAGAGAGAGAGAAGGTACAAGCACAATTTCAGTCCCCTTTAAAAGGTGCAAATCTCAGAGCAAAGTGCAAGTGTTAGAGATAAAACATTCCTCAGTCTATTACAGTTGAGGATAAGTCAGAACATAAATACAACTCAATCCGTTTAAGCTGCAAATTTCTCACTCTACTGCAGCTTATGGAACAAATCTCAGATCAAATCTGTGAGAGCCAGAGGTAAACTATTCCTCAATTCACCATAATTTAAAATGTCTCATAACTCACTGCACAAGGCACAAGGTTCAGAGTGCCTTTAGCTTCAGCAGGAAAGGCAAAAATGGCCGCTTAGAATTGAGGTGTGGGGAAGCTCATAAGGATTAAATACAGCCATGTCAGTTTCAATGACAATTATGACAGAGAGAGAAGGCTTTGATTTTTATCAAGTGATGTGATCCCTTCAGTGGTGTATCATTCATTCTTGGCTGTCTTCCATGACTTGGATGTTTCAGAGGTCCTCAGTGATAGTAGGATGCTTGAAATGTACAGCAGATCTTGTTCCCAGCCCTGCTCATTTCTAAACAGCGTCCCACAATCATACGGCTGATAAAACATTAATTGTTGCAGCTAACTCCTATATAGATATTTTCTGAAGTACTATTAGGAGCCACCCATGAGTTTTTTCCCAAAGGTTAGATTTTGACTCTTGTCGCATCCCATAATGTAGTCTCTCTTTTCCCACCAACTCTGTATCTGACAATGAGGTCCTTCTGGTTTGCAAGGACAACTATGCAAATGTGTATATATATATATGTATAGTAACTCCCCGTGACACTCTTCAAAGTTTTCTTCTACCACTTTTTACTATAAAAAGGCAGATATTTATGGTCACTGGATTTCATGATCAGAAACAGATTTCTCTTCATTTTCCTCAGTAAATGAGAATCTTTTGTGAAATCAATTTGAACATTTTTTTTCCTGAATTGAAAATAGTCTGCATTAGTGTTAGAGCTCAGTCCAGATACAAGAAAAGGTTTAGTCTGATTTTCTCACTTTTATATCTGTGAGCTCCAGCCAGAGAACTCAGCCACCCAGGATGCTGTGTTTTCCTTCATATCAATGTGGAATTTGTGCTGGAACGGTATTTGGTCCAAATCCTAAGAGGTATTTGGGATCTTGTGCCAAGAGACCTTTAACTTGTCTGAAGCTCCCCCTTACATCAATCTTCTGCACAGATATAAAAGTCAGGGCAGTACAGACCTAATATCTCAGTTTAACTCATGTCAGCACAGCAAGAAGTGGATTTTCCTGGATGATTTAGAGAGCTCATTTACTTAGACAATATAGTAAGGGCATGTAACAGAGCCTTCATTTTCCAGTGGAGACAAGATAATCTAATATATTTAGAATAAGAAAAGATTTAGATCAGATATTTCAACTCTCAGGGGACAAAAGTTCTTTCAAATTTCTTTCATCTCTCTCCCTCACTGTGACTGTGTATTTAACACTAGGAAAAATAATATATATTTCTTACTGCTTCTCAGAGAGTTCTTGGGTCAAACCTAACTGAATCAAGAAGCCCAATTTTAAACCAACCAGGAACAAAACTCTCATTCTCTGCATAAGCAGTGCACACTGGGTAAAAGAGAACCAATCTGCAGAAAAAATGTTGCTCCTGTCACTTTGCATGTTTGAAAGCTGCACTAAAATGCCATAATTTCTATTTTGCTGATGAGACTGTATTTTCATTATGGGTCCCATGTTTCGACTGTATATCTTAGCTTCAAATCGACACTACCATATGAAATTATGGACTTGGTAAAATGTAGATAATTTTAAAATGGAAACAACATGGTCAGTCTTGAAACTAATATACAAAAACAGAATCTAAAGCATAGGCCAGGATATGCAGTTATTTTTTATCCAGAGGTGATATCTCTCTTGTCATGGATGTAGCAGGAGAAGTCAAATTATTACATAGACAATAAATGAAAATTGATCAGGATACAGAGCAGGCTATGCTATGACAGGAGAAGTAATTCCTGGCAGAGGGTCTAATCCAGAGTCTAGAGCTGGCACCTGGAAGAGCTCCCTCCACAGCTCTGCTGGGAGTTATCAGTGTCTTACCCAGACGCAATGCAAAAAAAATCAAGTATTCCAAGGTTAATTCTCTTTCAAAAAGAAACTATTACCTACAGATTGCTAAACTCAGCACCACTGTATCTCAATGTTGTGCCAAGAGTCTTGCCTGGGAACCATAACCTGCTCTGCTCCATGTTACAGACATACACAAACTTTGATCTCTGGAATTAATTTTCTAAACACAGCGTGTTTAAACATCATAGTTTCTGCCTGAAGGACTCATAATATTCCTTTGCAATAGTTACTTATTTTATCCACACATGCTGGACTGGAGGTTTTGAGAGTGTGAAGGGTTTTAATAAAAAGAAAAATATAATAGTAACTTTGTGCGTGTCACCTTTTGAGTCCCTGCAGCTGTCCCTCAGGAAAACTGCATTTTATTGGCAGCAATTTTCACTGCCCCTTCTACCATACTGCTCACCTCTCAGTGTGACATTTAAGGGTGGCCTCTAAAAGCGTGACAGCAGTAGCATTGATGTTACATAAAGAAGCAGTTTTGACACAGGTTTGTAACTTTTCACATTGCTTTTAGCTTCTTGCTCCTTTCTCTTGGCTGTCACACACCTCTCTGACAAGCATTAAATCTATGAACAATATGGGAAAGAAAACAAAAAATGTGGTGCTTCTACTGCAAAAATATGCATAGGAAATTTAATGTCAGCATAAACAGTGACAGAAAGGTCTGTCTAAGGGTCTTTACTGTCATGTTCAGAGCTGTGGTTAACATGAACTCTGTGTGTTTTGTGTGACAGCAATTATGCCAGCGAACAGTTTCAGAATGACTTGACTCTGAGAAGCCAGAGTGAGGACTGCAGTAGCTTTTGACAGACACAAACCTAGGCAAAAACCATCAATGATCCTTTTCCCACCTTCTCTAGGTTCCTCCACATTGATGTTTGTCATGACAAAGTCATGGAGCCATAGAATGGCGTGGGATGGAAGGGATGTTAAAGACCATCCAGTTCCAACCACCTTGCTGTGGGCAGGGACACCTTCCATAGACCAGATTGCTCAGAGCTCCATCCAAAGTGTCCTTGAACACTTCCAGGGATGGGGCATCCACAACTTCCCTGGGTAACCTGGTCCAGTCTTTGTTTTTATTACCGGAAGTTTTTACCATAAAGCTACAAAAGATTTGGTGCTTTTATGACAGTGAAGTATTGTGGGAAAAGTTGTGTGCAATTTTATTTTATTTTTGAAAATAGAGTGGCAGCTTTGCAGCTTTATTTCCATTTTCTTTTGTATGGCAATAACATCACTTTAACCTTGAGGTTCATGCTCTGTTTGTGTGATTTAAAATCATACAAAAGTTTTCTATGTGCAGCTTCTTTAACTTTCTCTTGCTAGCAAGTGTGCTCTTTTTATTGTTCAAAGATGTACATACTTTTCCTTATACAAAAAGAGAATGTGAACAAGTCTCTAACAGTTTCTTCAGGCATACAAAAAGAAATTTTATTGGTATTTTTGGAGGTAGAGTAGAAGAAAAAGAAAAAAAAAAAAGGAGGAACTGTAGAAGAAGCAGTCAAATTGTCTCTATAAACTAGGCTAGGGTTGTTTAGAAGCCAGGCAAAATATCTCTGTGGACCTAGGATGATTAGGAAGGAAAGGAGATTTTCTAACTCTTTCAGGTGGTATGTGCAAGTATAATCACATTTTTTTTAAAAGCAAAGCTTTAAATTTAGAGAGTACACAATTTAAAAAGCCACTGTCAGAGATATTAAAAATTAGAGACACTTGGTTTTTATCAGTAGTATTATTCTAGCTACCCTCACGTGTTATGTGTACTGCAGATCAGAAAAAAGGAGTGAAAAGACCAACAGGGATAGGTTTCAAGAGGTATTTAGGTACTTAGTGGGATTCTTATGATTTCCAGTTTCTTACTAAGACTGATGTACTACAGAGCTCTTCATCCTGGGAGAACTGTGGCTAGTAATTTGCAGGGCACATCAGAAATCAAAAATCTTAGGTGAAATAATGAATGCCTGCCATTTGAGTCTGACCCTAATTGGCCCACTACAACATTTTCTCTCCTGACTTGAAATGCATTTTTGAATTCCAAGGAGAATAGTTCACAAATTATTAGACAAAAGAAGGCTTCCAAAAAATGACAGACACTAGAGGTAGAGGGAAATACACATTGGGTAACCTCTAAGTAAAATGATTGTCCCTGTGTGGTGTTCAGTGTCAGTAAGCAGTTGAATCTGCCAGTTACACCTTTACTCAGAAACAAATCTACTTCTGGAGATCAGACCAGAATACACAGAAAAACAAAATAAGGCCATTTTTGTCTTTCAAGGGATTATAGCTGTATTCTTTTACATCAGGTCTGCATTTTGTGTTTGTGTTTCTGTCTGTATTTATTTAAGGAAGAGGTGTCTCACTTCCAGAAATCTATGTTTATGCAGGACAGAAAATTTACAGTCACACACCTAAAAATCCAAGAAGAGATGGATGAAAACAAAGAAATATTTTAAGGCAGGTATTTCATGCTACTGTAATTCACTGATGTTCTCAAGGCCTCAGGTGACACATTTACAATTTGTCCCCTAAAAGGTGGACATTCATGTTTGTTATTGGAATTGAACAAGCATGAAAATTCATTGTATGCCTTGTATGAAACACAGCATTCATCAGTTTTTGTTCCTTGAAGGTGAAAAAGGTGTATCAATTTTATGGAGAAGATGCTCCCCTGAATGCTTTTTATTTAAATCTTGCTGAACTGTATCTCCAAAACAACATATTTCAGTCTGTCACCTCAACACCAAGATGCAAAACCAGGGAGCAGCCGTGTCCTTTTGGCAGTAAAATAGGCCTACTCATTCTTATTAATGAAAATTAACCAAAACATTGCCAAAGGTGACATTGCCATTCACAGAATTTCCATTCCAATGCGGATATTTTACATATTAGCTTGTACCTCTGTGCTTTTAAACATTTTCACGGATTGGAGGCCATAGGAGAAAACTAACAAAAATTTGACTGCAAAGGGCTTCAGCAGTAAACAGGGTTTGATGCATTGATTACAAACCCTGGAAGATATTATGCCTTCTAGCTTATTGCATTTTGTTTCATGGTCTTAAAATAGAGGAGTACCCTGTGCTTTGCAAGTTTTATGTAAGTGTTGGGCAAAAAATGCAGCACAGTTTTCTCCCATATGTTTTTTATAGTAAAATCTACTGAGAACTGGGGACTGTTTATATCTTATTGCCTGCTGTTTCAGGTTAAAAAGAAATCTATGCAACATGAAATCTGCATCCAGGTCATGGCAAAAGTATCAGCACTCTCTGAATTAAACAGCAATGTCATGTGTAGTATTTTGTCTTTGGGAAATGCTGCTGTATTGTAAAGGCACTGCTGAATTTGAGATCTCTAGGTAGTTACCAGACATACACCAGATACTAGCAAAAACGAATGTGGAAAAAATTTTGCAATATCTCCTTAGAAGTGAGATACAGCCTGATATGTATCCCTGAGTGGAAAATACCTGATCAATACTAAGGGAATAAGTACAAAGAAAAGTAAAAGAAAACTCGGAAAAATTAGAACATAAAGAAAGGCCTGGCATACGAGACCCTCAAAAATGTTTTGTAGAAAAGAAAGAGAAAATAAAGAAATAAGTAAAGGAGTCTGAGAAAC
The DNA here is from genome assembly GCA_020466415.1 of Ammodramus savannarum pratensis. NCBI lineage: Eukaryota > Metazoa > Chordata > Aves > Passeriformes > Passerellidae > Ammodramus > Ammodramus savannarum. The sequence continues at coordinate 34,587,877 of JAHXMQ010003319.1, read as the reverse complement.
CAGAGTCCTTGGAAATTTGCTCTTTGATATTCATGAGGCACAGGGAGATGTTGTAGTCAGTCAGACTGTTATGGAAGGAGCCAAGGAGGAGGACAAAAATTTTAAACCACAGATAAAAACTATAAAACTTGCTCACCATTTTCTGTAGCTGCTTATGGCTTCCTGATGCTAAAGGCAAGAAGGTTTAAGAACTGAGACTTTTACTATCCAAATTGTGTGGTCTTGTACTAGTCGTGGAAGTTTATAGTATAGTCATTTTTCAGGAGGTCTTTGCTTCTGGAGCACATTTATGTGCCATCCATCATACACCCATATAACACAAAAAATCAGTGGCTGGCTAAAATTTACTTCTAAATGTCATGATCTTTACTTCTACCACACTTTCCTTTTGTATTGTACTTCATATAAAAATCAGGGAAGACTGCAAGTTGCTTTTGTTAATAATGTCTTTCTTTCTCTTTAATCTGATTACCCTTAAGTTATCAGCATTCTAACTCAAGGTGAATATTGTGATCTTTTTCCTTGAGAGGAAGGATTTCATTCACCAATCTAATCTGAAATTGTAAGATGACTTGCAGAGTAAAAATAGCAGAAAGCAGAGGTATAATTTTGTCAAAGTGAATCCTTTATTTTCCACCACTTTTGATGAAGGCCATGCGTTACACAAATCTATAGCAATTTGCTCAAGGATGAACTGGAAATACCATATTCTTGGTTTTGGTTAAGTCTTTTAGGAAAATTCTGGCAACAATTAAAACCCTTTTCTAAGTGTAGTCTGCAGCTAGCCACCAGCATAGAAACTTAATTATAAATAAAAATCAGACTCAAGATGTGCACTTTGAAAATCAGTGCATAATATATGTAACAGGAGTTCTCTGAAGTTTTAGAAACATAGATCCATATTATCTAGCGTGATAGGAGAGCTTACACATATAAAACATAGGTCTAATATTAAAAATTACTGTAAAAGAAAAGCATTTACATTTCCTCTAATTTTGTGCAATAGAGGATGCAAGTGCAATCAAAACTATTGAAGGTTGGGTGCTTAACTTGTGAAGTTTATATATATGTCATAGAGACCTGGCTGAGCACCTGGCCCAGAACACCAGGATGCTTCTTACTCGCTGAATGTAAATAATTGACAGCAGAAAGGAGGCCAAAGTTGTCTCCTTGCTTGGAGACATCGTCTCTGTGACCGCAGTCTGAAGCTCTGAAACTTGTGGAAAGTTTTCCATTGGTATCAGTGGGCTTTGGATTGAGGAAAAAAAGCCCTGAAAATATAGGTACAGGAGAAGGATATTGCTCATGTGAAAGTGATTAAGCAAATTCTTCTTGCTGCTGTTTATGCACTGCATTCCTTGCATTGTTGCATCCTACTTTCACTGATGTTGATTTTCTCAGAAGGATGCTTCTCAAGATGCCCTACACCACTGTGGTGTTTGTGAGGTCCCCAGGATGAGGTGAGAGATGGGGAGTCTGACTCCATATTCTCAGAAGGCTGATTTATTATTTTATTTTATTATATTAAAAAATACTATACTAAAACTATATTAAAGAAAGAGAAGGATACAGACAGAAAGCTTAACAAGAATGATAATGAAAAACTTGAGACTGACTCCTCAGAGTCCGACACAACTGATGGTGATTGGTCATTAAGTAAAAACAATTCACATGAAACAAATCAAACATTGACCAGTTAGTAAACAATCTCCAGACCACATTCCAAAGCAGCAAAACAGGGAGAAGCAATCAGATAATTATTGTTTTCATTCTTTTCTGAGGCTTCTCATCTTCCCAGGAGAAGAAGTCGTAGCAAAGGGATTTTTCAGAAAATATGATAGTGACACACTACTATCCCACTCCCTGAGTGTCAGTAGCCAGCATGAAACCAGAAAGGTAGGAATGAAAAGGCCAGTCCTGCTTAACCTCTGGATGATGGATTGTGCCAGCATGCTGTGTCCTTCTTGAGCAGGCTGTGATGCAATATTTGCCCTTCCGTCATTCAATGTAGAAAACTTAAAGTGGACCCACAAAAAATTAGGGCATATCTAACTCAAGGTCTATGAGAACTGGCCTGGGTACAAGGAAGAGTGAGAGAAGGAGACACAGAGAGCAATCTGCCTGAGTTTGAAGAATTTTTTGGCACATAGGTAAGAAGCAGAGGGTAGCACATATGTGCAAATGCACGAAGTCTCATCACTACTATGCTTTAGAGCACTGGCAATATCCTCACTTATGTGGTTTCTGCCTTCACATGCTGACATTTGAGAGGGTTTAAGTGGAATTCCAGCATTCTTTAATCTGCTTTCTGAAAGCTGTAATGTATAGCAAAACCCTTCAATATTGTTGTAAATGCTCTATGGAAATCTTGGCTGACATTCAGTAAAGTCAACCACAAACCTGTAAAGAATGCATCTTCTGAGAAACAGATTGAATTTTTGTAGAATTACCTTGAATACCAGGCCTTACAAGACAAAAAGAAATCTGCTAACATTGCACAGACCTTAACTAGCGTGTATTGAAATTTTCAAAGTCATTAAAAAATCATTACATGTGTTAAAAGAAGTTCATGGTTTGAAAGAAATGTCTTCAGAACTCTTCCTGCTGACTTGAAAATACCCATAAACTCACAAAATCCATCCCTAGAGGAAATATTCTCACAGAACAAGAAGGCCTAAAACAGAAAAAATCAAAAAGCAAAAGCAAACATGGCAGAGCAGATCTACCAGCACTAAAATCAATACCCTGTCCCAGTGGAGCCATCAAAATCCATGGAACCAGACATGCTTGTCCTGAAGCATTCTTTCAGTGACTGAACACCCTTCTGGTCACTATCTGGAAGGCTAATCTGCCACTATCCAGCAAGGGGTTCCCCTAAGCTATCCATAAAGGAACTTTTTCTCTCACCTCCCAGTCCTCAGCCTCGAGGGACACATACATAATCACTTCATTCTCCACCTGGAAACTCAAATCCATGGCTGTGTAATGCCAAAAATCCAACAGTGAACAGAGGCAGGGGTTTTGTGCCTCATTAGGATTTTCTTGCTGCTCTCTTGGTAGTGCCTACTACCAAGACAACTAATTACTAGTAGTGCTTACTACTGCTCTGTGGTGCAGCAAGTTCCTGAACCACAGACCTCACTGTCCCTGCTGCGTGTTCTTTTCAAAAGAAGGTGGGAGATCATGATTTAGCAGCTCACAGCCACTGCATTCTTGCTTGGAGAAGAAGAGCAGCTTTTTCTGGAAGACAAACATAATGAAAGAAGAACTTAAATTGCTTCACCATGTTCATCAATATGCTGAACCATGAGCTATTATTATTTGCTTGCTGTTGTCTTTAATTAAATTTTCCTCAAAATGTACCTTGTGAATAATCTATGTGCCAATTCTTTTCATCTCTCTCTAATGGATGAGAAGCTCTTTTTTAAACTTAGACTCAAAGTGGAGGTACTGAAACAGATTTTGTGAAATGTATTTTAGTTTAATTGATGTGTTTTACAACACTCCTCTAATATCACCTACTAATCAAAACTGAATGGTTTTTGTGGTTTAGAATGTGAGATCATAGATGTGCCAAGACTCTTCTGCTTTAATGAGTGAGATATGAAAAATGTGTGAATGAGACAGTAGATTATTTACTGAAATATACTTTGCTCAGTTTTTGTCTCTCAACAAAATTTGTTTCACATTAAGAGCAGCTAATTAAGACTTTGGAATGAAGACTTTTCTTGCCTGGGAGCCTTGAAAACCAAGTTTTAGCTTTCTTTTAAATACCATTTGGAATAATTAGTCACATTCTGCTTTGGTGCAGTAGTACTGCAAACTGGCTTCTCTGCATTTTGAAAGAGAGAAATTCTCTACTTACATTAGTAATGTTCAGCTGTAGCCTACTCTTCCATTTCTTTTCAGAAATACCAAGCTCAGGGCCAAGCTTTCTGTTTGTGCAAAACATCCCAATCCTGTGTATTTCAACATCATGCAGGGAGTTTCTACTAGGTGAGAAATTATCTCAACTGGTGTATTGGATCTCTTTCCCCAGTCCAAAAAACCTCTTTGTGCTGGGGCAACTCTGTCACTTTGCAGGGAGTACCATCTTTTGTAAAGGTGTGTCCTAGCAGCTCCCACTGAGTGAAGTCAGTATTCAGAGATGTTTTTCAAAATGGTTTTGGCAATTAACATACGTAAGCACCTTGAGTGATTTGTTTTCTAAAAGAGTTAGATATATAAAAAGAGAGAGGCAATATTTATCTTGCTGTTCAGCTCATAATTAGGATTCTGCAAGTGCAGACCCACTTTGACTGCAAATTATTAATACTAGTTTTGTTTATTCATGTTAAAGGAATGTTAACAGATCAGTTTCATGCATCTATTTAATAATTTAATTCTTCTTTACTTGCATTTGGTTTATATAATAAATTATTATCTTTAAAAATAATCTTCCATTAACCTTAAATAAGTGTTAAATAAATATTTGGTTTTATGAGCAAACTAGTTTTGTCTGAGGGTAGAGGCATCCAGATATGCTGCTTTGTTGTATAAATGATGTTTTCCCAGATCTTATCAAACTAGAGTGACCCCTCCATGTATAAAGTAAAGATCAGGAAAGAATTAAGCCAGAATTAGCACAAAATTCTGTTTTAATCTAAAGTCTGCCTCAAAAAGTGTCATCCTTAATGAAGGATTACTGATCTATTTGATATACTGTCAAAAATTACAGCAAAATACATCTCTAAAATATGCAGGAGTGCAAGTCAGGTTTCAAGGGAAAACCGAGATCTAAGCATTTAAGATTTCCATCCACAGGTTTGAGAATAAAAAGGATAGACTGTTCCACATGGTGAGCCCACAATCCGTGGTCAAGACAAGATAAATAGCAAATAAATAAACAATCATGCAGTAGGGGCATAAGGAGTGATTGAGAGCCACATCTAAACAAACAGCCTAATTCCTACTAGTCTGAATTGGATTCCTTTCCTGAGTCAGTCACTTGAGCACACAGTCAGAGCTTTGATCTGTGGAATCACAGCACTCATTACGGAATCACAGGGTCATGGAACCACAGAATCATAGAACCATAGAGTATCCAGAGTTGAAAGGAACCCACAAGGATCATTGAGTGCAGCTCCTCACCCTGCACAGGACATCCCAGAAACCACTCCATGTGCCTGAGAGTGGTGTCCAAATGCTTCTTGAGAGAACTCTGTCGGGTTTGGTGCTATGACCACTTCCCTGGGGAGCCCTTTCCAGTGCCAGGAGAGTGCAGAAACCAAAGTGTGTGATGCAGTAATCCCAGCCACACTGCTGGGTAAGATGTTCTTCTATCTGAAAGTGCTTTCTGAGGATGACATGGGAGCTAATTAATAAACTCATGAGGTAAAATTTAAAAAAGAAGAGGAAAGAAGAAGAAAGAAGAAGAAAGAAGAAGAAAGAAGAAGAAAGAAGAAGAAAGAAGAAGAAAGAAGAAGAAAAAGAAAAAGAAGAAGAAGAAGACGAAGAAGAAGAAGAAACAAGAAAGGCACATATGTTTTATAGGTCTCTGCTGCTGGTTTAATCTCTCAGTTTTCTTTTCCAGAGACATCATTAACTTTTCAGATGCAGGAAAGAGTCAGAGACATCCTCTGTGCAGGACAGCACAACAGAGCTGCCAGTGTTGTTGAAGGTGGCCAGGCAAGAACGGTGGTGGTGTTCACACTGTGCCAATCCCTTTGTCACAGTGTTATCTCCACACCAAAGCACTCAGACCATCTGTGACACTGACAGCTATTATGTGGCACTTGCAGCTGCCTCCCAGACTTCAATTACTGTGCTGCTGGGTGGCTGGAAGTAATTCATTTTTTCCATCAATCATGCAAATCCTTCCTCCCATACTCTGCTCTCATTCATTTAAGTGAATTGGCAATTGTCTGGACACATGCACAAACAGCTCCACTCTGCCTAGGAAAGGGAAGAACTGCTCACAGCCTTTAAAAAGCCCAAGAACATATTTTCATCACCTGAGATGATTGAATTAATAAAATGATGATGTTTAAAATGACCGTGAAAAAATGGGAATCTCCAGAAAGTGAATTAATTACAGGAGGTGAAATATGTACCTCAGGCTAGAAGGAGGAGAGTAACTTCAAGGCCACATTTTCAAAGAGGAAAGAGAGATGAAGGGCTTTAAAGAGATTCATCATGATTATATCAATTTGTGGCGGACAACAGAAGTGAGTCAAGTCCAGATTGGTCACATTGCTTAAGATCCACTGCCCTCCTGGCAGTCCTGCTCTGAATTATTCCATTGATGAGCTCCACTGGCAGTACTTTCACTTTGACTGAAGATTCTAACTGCACCTTTCTTTTCCTCTCAGTTTTTGGAAGCCACATGAGGGAGTGTTGGTTCACAGAATTCAAGTGAGTATCTGGCCTAAAATCCTGTGTGCTTTCTTACCTCTGAAAGTGTCTCAGAGTATTTTGATAGCTCTGTGTAGACCTGAAAGCCCTCTGAGAAAAAGAAATGAGGGCTTCCGTTGCAGCAGGAAATGTTTCATTATCCTGATGGGCCTTTGGACCAGCAATTTCACAAACACCCTGCGCCCTTCCAGTGGCTCCACACCAGGAATAAACAGGCTCCAGCCACCCTAGGGAGTGGGGATTGCTGTTTCCACAGTGCCCCTGTGATGAAAATGGATTTCTTGTTGCTGCAGTATGGTTGGAATGACTCTGAAATCTCTGGTGTCCAGGACAGGACAAACCATGGTCTGGCTTGAGGGCTGAAACCGAGGAGGTGACATGAAAGTTGCTGTCAGGTTGCAGTGGTTGAGGGGAGGGGTTTAAGAAATGCTGCCTTGTAATCTTGTAATTTTGCTCTTAAGGAGTGCCTTATTTCTGGAGCACTACAAAGCTGGGATATTGATGCTGAGTGTGAAGAAATACGTGGTTCCTCTAGAAATTAGAATCTTCCAAAAAGGTACAAATTTTTGAAAACCCATCTGCCCAGATGGTATCTTTGACCTTCACCTCTTGCACCTCTGCAGACAGCACTTTCCTTTCTAATGAGATGACCATGGTGTCTTTTGAGGGACTGTCCTCATGACTGGCCCATGTGTTCCTTTCCCACTAAGCTGGGGAAGGAGGTTCCTCCTTACAACCTTTCCAAGGAGCTGTTAGGCCAAGGGTCATGAAAACAAATGCAAAGACGCATACAAGAAGTTATCTACACTTTCTTATGATTGCTAATATCTAATTTGTCTCCTCCAGGAAAAAAAAAGGATGACTTTTTATCTCTGAGCACAAGATACAGCACCTTAGATAAAGAGCACACAAATAGCGCTGCTGTGCCATCGCTTGCTGCTCCAACAGTAAATTAAATTCCCCTCCTGACTGAGGCGAATTACCCGGCTGAGATAAACTTCACTAATGTAATGGTTTCTGGGGACAGTTCACACTTTCCTTTAGTCTCCTCAACTGCTGCTGCTTTCCCACGCTGGGCTGCTTTGTGAGGGAAATCACTTGATCTGCTGCAGTTAAGGATGTCTCACCATTCCTGTTATAAGCTCCTTCAAAAAGGCAGCGCAGGCTCCAATCTAGCATCAAAGTCAGAGAAGTAAAGCAAAGATTTCAGTGGGTTTTTAAAAAGATTGTCTTTACATTTCCTATAGGCAAAAGTCCAAACAAAATATGTCTGCTCTTTGCAGCACTTTGCTGCTTTTCTATTACACAAAACAGCTATTAATTTCTCTGCATGTTTATAGACTTAAAAAAAGATATAAAGAGTCCCTGCTAAGATAAAAAAAAATTAATAAAAAGTTAAAATAATAATAGTCATATTGGAATTTAGATGTTTCTACTTATCCCTGAGAAATCTTTTTTCTGCTTATGAATAGCTGGCTGAAAAACTGGTGAATGAGGATGCTGAGCTTTTATATCCACATTCTCTTTTCCTTGCAGGTAAACACATGTTTCCAATTACGGAGGAAAAAACCGAGAGATTTACCCAAAAGCGAAGCAGCCAGGAAGGTCTCACTTTCTCTGTCAGCAGCTTGCCCCCCTCCTGCTGCTGCAGTTCACACCTCTGTCAGCACTGCCAGAGCTGGTGGAACTGTACAGAAGGATGTCTGGGAAGAGATAAAGGTTAAAAACACAAAACTTTTTGGCTATGTTCTGAGCCCAGACTGACATGCACTCCACACAGTCAGTGATGCTCTATCAGGGATAGAGCATTTTTGCCAGGAATTTAATATTTCATTTTGTACAGAATGACCGACTCTGGTGTAAGGAATCTCCTTTATGTACTGGGCTGGCTGGGGTTAAGCTATAATGCTCCTCTAATTCAATAGTTTTTGGATCTATCGAATCTTTCAGAAATCTGTACAATATTGACAGGCATTACTCTTTTTCCATCACCACAAAGATGACAATATATGTCTTTCACTCTCAGACTGGACAGAAATGAGAAGACTATCTTGGGCTTTATTAAATTATTATTTTAATACTATTTATTTTTTATTATCATTTTCATATATTATGGGACAGAGATAGTATTAATCAGGTTTTGAGAAGACATTAAACTGAAAGGAGTTGTAATTGCTTCTGCTTCTTTGAATTTTCCTGTAATCTAACAGATAGATTATGAAATCAGCAAGGAAATGAACAGACTCATCTGAAACGTGTTTTGATTTTGTCTCAGTATATGTATAAACGAAGAGCATTTGTCAAGAATGGATTGCAATATGGGCTAAGCAGAACTTAAGGCAAATTGTAAGCTCCCTTATCACCATGTTGACCTTATTAGACTTCCCTTTGTCTGGAAGAGAAAACACTTCTAGGGAACCTTCATGCCACCATCCTGGGACACAGATGGACATTATAGGAAACACCATCACTGCTTTACCTGTAACCCCATCCATAAAAACTTTGGAAAAGATGGAATTAGACACATTTCAGACATAGACCCAGACTTAATCAAGGCTCTGTTTGCACCACTACTCTCTGGGAACTCATATGGCTGGTTTACAAGGCACTAGGCATCTCTCTTGGTATTTAAATCTATTGGAAAAGCAGCTCTGCCCACACTCTGCTCTTTCCCAGCTCAACCCAAAGCAGATCCAAAAGCAATGTTTCTCCTTGTCTAACACCCCATAAGCAGTGTCTCATGCTGTGTATGTTAGGGATGCAGCAAAGGTCAGTTCAGCATTCTGGATTTAGGGCTTCAGCCCTTTCCTTCCCTGCAGCCCTTCCTGCCATCTGTCTGTGGATGACTCCTTACTCAGGATGTGTATCCCAGCCAGAGCTGCTCAGCTCACTAATGTATTTACAGGGAACCTGAATGGTCACAGAGCACTCTGGGTGCTATGGTGATGGTAGAATGCTTTACTGACTATAATCTCTTGTCTCTTGGATTTCCCAACAGGAATCATAATGCATCAGTCTCTGCCATTGCTAACACGTCACTTGCTTTTTGGGGTGGCAGGTGTCTGTGCGGTGCTGAGCTCAGTACCCACATTTACTGGTAACAAGTACAAAACAACATGGTTGCAGGGACTTATTTTCCTTATGCAATCGCTGAAGCATATCTGCTATCTTCACATTTGCTGTAGGTTAATGGCACTCAGCTCTCAAATTCATGCTTTGGCCTATCTGACTTCCTGCTTGGAAAGCAATGTGTTTATGTTCTCTGCACTGACAAAAACAGAGTAGGTGAATGATAAATGCTGTAGCATTGTGTGCTGCTCCTGATAATGTTATCTCTGAAGACTTAAATAACCCACATCATTACAGAGAAGCTGCCCTCCTCTAGGTAAGCACAACAGCTGTTTGCCCTGCTAACATTGAGCTGCCATTATTTGCACATTAACTGAGAAAAGTTTAAGGTTTTCTGGGTTATTTTGCTCATGCTGGTAAAATGATTTTGTTTGTTTAAGTTACTGTTTTCTAATTTACTTCCATTTTTGTTGTTCAGGATGACAGACACACACTACAGCAGAAATGCTGTATTCACTTGGTAAAGGATATACAGATAGGCATGTGATTTATTTTCACAGGGCAGGACAATTTTGTGCTGGTGTGGTAAACCCTGGAGAATGTGCTCCAGAAAATCTGCTCTCACATAAAGCAAAGTGGAGCAAAAAAATCCATAATCATACTGCATTTTCAAACCATTTTCTCTCTGGCCTATAGGAATCAAGGGAAATAGAGATTAGAGAAACCCATGTGACTCAACAGGGAAAACCTTAACCAAACAGCAAGTTCTTATGGACTACTGTTCCAGCAGACAGCTTGAGAGCTTCCTTTTCAATGGGCAAGAGGGAAAGATTTTCCTCATACTCAATGAATGGGAAGCAACTGCAGGACAAACAATCTGGAACAGCCACTATTTCTCCTCTTCTCATGTCCTACTTAATACACCCATCTTGCCTTAAATGGCTGTTGACAAACCTCTTTCCCAGTGCCCAATTCTCTCAGGTGTTTTTTTCATCCCTCATGCCCGTGTCAGAATTTCCTCTCCAATTTCAATGTAGGGCTTGTCTAATTTAATCATCTCTTTGCTCTTCTTAAAATATTTAATCTCTTCCTCCTTCATTGACTCCCCTTCTAAAAGTCAACTCTCTAACATCAACTCCATGACCTGTCTTATAGTAAAGACTTTTCCACCATGTTACTTCACATCCAACTTCTCTCCCATAATCTCCCCTTGCCTTGGAAAGAGATGCTTCTTGTTTTTTTTTTTTATTTTTTTAATGTGAAGTTTCTCGCCACCTTTGTCCAAGATTCATCAAAGTGCTCGGGGGAAAGGACAGTACTGTTATATTTATTTTTTTCAAATAAGGGTTTTCTTTTCACCTTTTATTTATCTGTAGACAAAATGGAAATTCTGCATACAACCTGAAATAGCAAAATCCATATCTTGATTTCCAAGCAGTTTTAATTTGCACTGCAGCAGTGTCTCCTGGAAGTTACAGTTGAAGACCATGCTAACATTCTCATTCTTTGTGACTGAACAATGACATTTATTGTCCTTTTTCCATTGCACAACAACCTTTACAGAAGAGACTTTCCTAAACACTGTGTTGCCCACCCTTTAGCTTTTACAGATAGAGCCTCCTGAGGAAGACCACCAGAACAAGATGACATGGGTGAGACCATGTTATTTCACATGTCTGACATGTAAGACTGCATATCTTCCTACTGTGGAAACCAAAAGATATTTAGGATCTCATTTAGTTAAGCAGGATGGATTTAACTAAATAATCTACCACAGTTTGGGATAAGTATTCCTCTAAAATCTCATTTCTCTCTCCACTGAGTCTGTCCCTTCTCACAACAAAGTTGGGATGGGGCATTCAGCAGCAAAAAAGCGTGGATTTAAATTTTAATGTGCACAGGAGATCAATTAATGTGTTTCACATGCAAATATGACAGCAATGACCCTGATTCAGAATGCTTGTTATTTCTAGAGGTGGCATATGGTTCTGTGTAACAGCAGGCATAATGATTGCAATAAATTGCCTCCTAATGCTGTGTAATGAACTCTGATTTGTGTTAATTTGGGCAGTACTTAGCAATTCATGTTAATTTTTTAAATCAGTTTTGTAAGACACTGTGTATGAATTCAGCTTAATGTTTGTGTTTTTGGCAATGTTAAGAACACAGTCTGACATACAAATTCAGCTTTTGTGCAAAACTATGAATCATTAATAAAAATGCAGAAGTGCAAGAAAGACAAACCTCAATGAAACTTTGAGTTTCAATGTCCTTTAGGTAAGGCATCTCAGCTAACTGCAAACCACTTGGGGTGGGCTTCTTATCTTTTGGGGTTTGTACAGCATCCACAAGAGGCATCATGGTAAGAATCCTTCTTGACAAATCATAAACAATGTTAATGTTGTGACAGCAGAACAACTGCCACTTGGGAGGAGAATGGGAGAGAATAAATCAGCAACTTTTACTGTTCTTGTTTTCATTTTATTTACTACTGAATTTGTGCTCTGGATTCTTCTGGATTCTCATAAACCTGCTTATTTTAACAGTCAATGGGAGTTTCCACAGGCTCCAAATTAAGCATGACTTTATGTACTCTACTAAGCAGGGATAAAATTACATGCTACAGTGCTCTCCTGGACTGCTGCATTAATCAGAGATTTAGTGCCCTGGAGTAATCTTTTCTTGATTAAAATCTAATTCTCAGTGTTATCAACAATTTATGTAATAAAATCAGAAAACAATGTTGGACTTATAATAGAAACTAAGATGCAGCTGTAAATTAAACAAGGTTGCTGCATCACCATTATAAAACTAACTCATTAAAAGTGTATTTTGGAAACCTAATTGTTTGGTTTGCCAATTTCTGTGGCTTCTCCCTCCATGCAATCAACATTCCCAGTATTGCCATGCAGGTAACTAATGAGTAGTAGGGAAAATCTCTGTCTTTATATGAAACAGCTCAGTTATTACATCAGTTATAGTGGTTGAGTATGGATTTAGTAGCCTGATTCTAGGCTGCTCTTTATAAGTCCTACAGGTAGATATAATTACAAAGATGGTTATCTGAATATTATGAGTACGAAGTACACTTTCTCATCCCTGTAAAATAGGAATTTAGTGCAAGATTATATAGGTCCATCCTTCAAATCTTTATCCAAATAATGAGAGAGGCATGATTAGAAAGGCCATGTAAGACTGTCAGTCATGGAATAGCTCCTTTCTTCCAATTAACTCTGGATTAGGTAAGCGAGTTGCTAATACAAATATTTGAGGACACATTCTCTTAAAGCTGAACCACTCTTCTAGGTTGTTCTTGTTTGCTAAAATGCAGCACAAGGATGTACTTTTGGCAGTTGTTCCGCTCTCTAGTATATAAGTTAAGAGCACAAGAAGTTGCAGATTTCTCTGAGGGTTGCCTGTGAACATTCTTTCTCATTCCTGTGAGGTCAGAAAGGCAGAGGGTCCTCAATAAGAATCCCTTTTTGAGATAATTTTTTTAATTCTTAATTTCATAATGTCTTTCTGAATGTTGTAAACAAGTTCACTACCCTTTATCTTGACATGAAAGGTGAATTTTTCAGTGGAGCAGCATAAGGGAGTGTGAGATAATCCCTAACATATTCCTGTTATGCTGCTGAAGGGGAACAGAGAGTATTACATCTTCCTCTGCACTCAGTTTTTCAAAGTCAGGATATAAAGGGTGAGGCTTGCATGCTCATTGGCCCCAGAGCGTAAGAAACTTATGGATCATAATTTCCTCACACACTGTTAAGATCACTGAAGGACTATGCTCACTATGGCAAACTGCAGAAAGGAGAGCCTGTTCAATCACCTATGACCCCTGAACACATCCTCCCCTCCACCCAAATGTGCCTTCATAAATTCCTGGAAGTTTGGACAGTTAGATAAGCACTTGACTAGAACATGAGATAAGGTAAAGGTGGTGCTATTGTCTGATTATCTCAAACTAGGGGCAAATAAGCTGGGCGAGCACTGATAATGGACATAAAGAATACACGAAGAGAGCCAACTAGGCAACTGTGCTGAAAATCAGCTCTGACTGGTCTGGAAAGTGGGAACCATATAAGAAACCCACCAACTGAAAGGAATAGAAAAACTGATCATGAGACTTACTAGCATTGGAATTGAGAAAATCATGTAGCCCATGGACATCCTTTTTTTGCTAAAATGTATAAAGGATGAGAAGTTTTGAGGGACAGGAGGAATTCCATCACAGAGAAGACCATGGTGAAGGACCAATAGGATACCACTGTACCCACAGGCATGGTGAATATCTTTCTACTTAGTCTATTTCTCTCTCACTCTCTTTCTCTCACCCCCTCCCCCTTTTCTATTTCTTTCCACCTCTCTACCTCACATTTTACTGTTAGATAAAATCCACACTATTGATTTCAGCATATGGTCTTGTTTGCACCTTTTTTTTTTGATGTAGAGGCATCTCACAATAATCAGATCTTAACACACAGGAGAGTGGCTTGTCTAGCATGGTACAATATTTTCCATGCTCTTTTCCACAGCTGGTTGTAAAACATAGTTAAAATATATTTGCTTCACTCATTTTCCACAACTCCAGCCTGAAAATCTGCATAGATTAAGCAGTCTAAACAGACTCCACTTCAGAGCTATGCATGCCTGGGAAATCAGTCATGCCATTTAAAGGCAAAAAGGCTCCTTATGATTATCCAATCTTACCTCAAGGCAGAGAATCTCATGTATATCACTCTTGCATCGAGCAATATCTTCTGTGCTGGTGTTAATCCTACCCTCCAGAAAGGCATCTCTGCAGATAATCAAGACAAAACATCCCTCAGGAGTTTGTTTCTCACTCATCCTTATGTCATAAAATCCATTTTTATTTGTCAGCTGAATGTTGTCTGTCTCTGCTTTCTGATCTGAGTTCCTTGCTATGCCTTTCCCATGTAGAGAATCTGTTCTTCAGTTTCCAATATTTTTCTGAGTTAGAGGGCACCTCAACCACCTTTTCACACCAAACTTCATTTTGAAGTTTCAGAAAAACAGAGCATTCCTATTCTGCTGCGCTTTAGGAATAAAAAAATGTTGTATACTGGCTGTATAATTTTGCATAGATAGGAACCCTTTCCATGGAGAAATAAGTGGATTTGGCTCTTTTACCTTTTACAACAATGGTCTGGTAGGAGAGAAGTCTAATTTTCTGTTGATCTTTATTTGGTATCAATCCTGCATTCAAAAATGAGAATCCCCCCTGAAATTATTGCACTTTTCAACAGGTTCAGATTTCACATTTTAATTTAGCAAAATACAAAACTCATCCTGTCAAAAATGATAATTAGAGGTCTGTAAATAAGAACTTCAAAATTTTTATTTCCCCCAAGATGGGGTTGACCAGATGCCCTTAAAAATCTTTGCAAACCTGGAGGGAATAAAGACCTCACCTAAAAAATCTCCCTGCTTATATAATAATTTCATATATTTCTCATTTTCCAGTTCTTAGGAAGTGTCAATTTAATTTTCACCTGAACAAGCCTTGTGGGAACCAAGAACTCATGCAGAAGTGAGTAACTATGATCCTAGAAGAAGAATTTAATATTGCTGGAGTGCAGGATATATGATGTGACACACAGTGGGCAGAAAGCACTTGTTTTTTCTTTCAGTCTATTCTGGATGTTGAAAAGCAATCTTGCTGACATTTTGTGTTACTCACCCTGGACAAAATCAGCTAATCACAGAATCACAGAAAGGCTCAGGTTGGCACAGACAACAGCAGGTCACCTGGTCCAGCCTCTGTGCTCAAGGAGGGTCATCCCAGAGCACATGGCACGGGATTGTGAGCAGGCAGTTCTTGAATATCTCCAGTGAGGGAGGCTCCTCAGCCTTTCTGGTCAATGTGTTCCAGTGCTCAGTCATCAGCTCACTAAAGAAGAAAGTTCTTCCTCACGTTCAGGTGGAATTTCCTGTGCCTCAGTTTCTGCCCATTGCCTCTTTTCCTATTGCTTGAAAAGCCTAGAAACATCCCCTTGACAACTCCCCTCAAATACTCACAGACATTGATGAGGTTCCCTCTCAGTCATCTCTTCTCAAGGCTGAACAGACCCAGCTCCCTCGGCCTTTTCTTGCAAAAGAGGGGCTCCAGTGCCTTAATCAGCTTTGCCATCTTCCAGTGGACCCACTCCAGGAGACACCACAGGGTAATTATTTAACCTTATATTCTATTACACTTTCTGATTAAACCTATTTGAACAATTAGTTGTCAAAGAAATAAGGTTTTACATTATCCTGCTCCTAGGACCTCTTCACATGGTGTGCTGCTCCTGGGGACTCTTCACAACTCCTTGGTTCCAGCACCCTGTTGTCACAGCTCCAAGATTACCCCATACTTGCCGTGAAGTTTTTGTGATATTTTTTAACTTCTTCTAACATCAGCTTTACCTTTCCATCCTTTAAATCCTTGGATTAATTCAGAGCATTCTGAAAGCTGTTCTGTGTTATGAATACAGGCAATATCTCCTACTTTTTCTGTACCTTAGTCCTGTTTGAAAATATTACTGATGTGGGTGTATGCAAACCAGCCTACAGGTGAGTGTCCACACTTCATTCAGCTCAGGCTTCTTCATCATCAGAGAGAATTCAAAAATATCCCCTGGACAGTTTGGCCTTTGCTCATAAGCAAGTCACATGGGGAAAAGATTTTAGAAATATTCGTTTCCCTTCTCTTCACTGGTTTCTCTTTTCTTCCTCATTTCTATGTAGCCTACCAAAGAATTTAATACACACACAAAAAAAATTAAACACTTGCAAAATCTGATCCCCAAGAAAACTATTTACAAACAGATAAGCAAGCCAAGCAGGGTGGAGGGGGCCTGCATATCTAAGCAGTGTAATAGGCATTTGCTGCCATTTGAGCTATTTTCAGTGTCCTCACAGCATGCCCAGTATGACAATTAGCTACTGGCACTGGGAGGGAGCGACTAATACCACAAACTGGAATTTATTTGGGTTGTTCTCCCTCATGTCTTTCTTCTTCCTCTCTTAATCCAATGTAATGGAGTTATCTTTTTCTTAAAAGAAAATTAGATACCCTATAGAAAAAGATGACTTATAAATAAAGACCCTTTGAGTCCTCAATCTATTTCTTTTTTTTTTCCCATGACAAATGTGATTTTAATAACTACAATGTTCAGAGCAATTATTCCACCACAGCTGGTAGGAGCAAAACATGTTGATTTATCGCTGTTCATCTTGGTGACCCTCATGGGCTCAGGGGGAGTTCTGATACTCTGGTCAGTCTAGGGCCAACATCCAAGAGTTGGGAGTGAATGATTGCAGTGGTAGACAGAGCAAAGATTACAGTCAAGGTTGAATTACTGCCCTGACTTTACTCCTACCATTTTCAGATTTTTTTGAATTTGGATTCTATCCTGAATGAATTTCCATTCCATTTCCTTTAAAGAAAGTCTTCTTAACTTTGGCATGTTAGCGATAGAATAAAATAAATTACCCACAAACCTATTTTGTGTACTCATAATCCTTGTATCTCAACCATAGCTGAATGGATTCCATTAAGTCTGTTTTATGCATCCAATAATGTACCATAGTGGGTGCCTGGGGGAAAAATATTATGGCAGGTTATGTAGTAGTACTTTCCTAGTTACACCTTCCCAGCTACCAGCAATGTGCAGCTAAGCAAGCAGTAGCATTATACTGTTAAATAACCCTGATGGATTTTCTTCTGTGAATTTCTTCTATGAACTTGTTCTAGTGAGTTCTAGCAAGGGCCCTTTGCCAGGGACTCAGAGATGTGCTGAAGTCATGACTTTGTATGAAGTATATTATGCACCTATTATTTTATAATGGTAGCACTCACCTTTCTTAAAGATATACTTTGTGATTAATTCTAATAATTTTCAGATAAAATTGGCCACATTACACTCCAAAAGATTTAGAATGTCTGCCTGCCCATCCCTCACAGTACACAATTTTCTTCACAATCACAGATGCTGACTGAGAGTGCTTTAAGAACATTCAGCTACTCTGCTCTTAGTGATGTCAAAAAATGGTGCTCCTGGAAATGCTATGCAAATACTTAATTTCTCTTAATAATGTCTCATTGATCCCATAAGGTTGTGCTCTTGGCATTCTGTGCTCTAATATTCCAGAGACCTGCAAGACTGCTGCTGTTGGTCCTTTCATGCTGCAGCCAAAAGCTTACAGCCATCAGTATCTTCTTACACACTCTTACTGAATTTACCACAGTGGTTCCTGACTTCCTATGCCTGCCCTTGGGAGGTAATTGTTAGTGGAGAGAAACTTGGTGTGTTGTTGATGCAAACAAAAGTCCTGTTACATAGCAACCAAATTAAAGTGACTGAAATTAACTTTCTGTAGAAAGCATAAATCATAGAGTCACAGAATTGCTTGGGTGGGAAAGGCACCTTAAAGATCATCTTCTTCCAGACCTCTGACCATAAGGGACACCTTTCACTTGTCCAGGTTTCTAAAAACCCCATCCAGCTTGGCATTGAACACTTCCAGGCATGGGAGAACCACTTGTCTGGGAAATCTGTTCCAGTGCCTCTCAACACTCAAAGTAAAGAATTTCCTCCCAACATCAAAATGTTATGGCTTTTTATATTATTAAACAAGTCTTCTAATTGTTCATGAAAATCATTACAGAAAAGATTTTTATTCAGCTTGACTTTGGATTTTTAAAAGGAAGAAATGCCCAGAGAAAACAGGTGTTTCCTGTTTTAAGATACTGCATTGGTCTGGATATGAGAAGGTGAGTGAGGTTCAGCCTAGGACTCTGAGTAAACTCAGGTTTACTCTGCTGCACAGTAATTTTGGAGGCTGGAAAACAACCAGTCCAGGATGCAGAAGCAGAGCAGAAATTTCTCTGTTTTAGGAGACAAGAGGGGGATATACTGCTGAGAAAACTGGGTATGTGCACTGAAGTCCTTGGGACAAAGCAGGATAGTTGCTGGGGTGCTGCTCCTCACTCTGGGCAAGAGGGAAGACTGGCACGAATTTTTAAAAGCATTGACATGTCCCAGAAGCCTTCCATCCCATCCTCCTTCCTACCAATGCCCAAAAGCAATTCCATGGAGGAAGGTAAGAGTAGTAAAAGCACAGAGATGAGTCCCCAAAATTCTTTCTGAGTGTCCCTGTGACATCAGGCCTCAGTGGACATGGAGTGGAATCCTGGTGATGTTGGATCTGCAAGCCCAGCCTTCCTGTGCTCTGAGGGACTCTGGAACCAGAAGATAATGGGACAAATCCTTAGGGAAGTGGATGGAGGAAGGATAAATGGTATTGGGAATGGCTAGGTGGGAAAAGGGAAGGAAATCCAGGGACTGAATGCTGCCTGTGAAAAAGAGGGTTGGAATAAAGAGGGCAAAATCCAAGCTGACCCTCTCCATCCTAACTCCTCTTGTCATCACCAACCACTCCCATGGATCTGAGCCTCTGTAACTATGGCAAAACAATTAAATAAAAAGTTGTGTGTATAAAGACCTTACATTATGAATTTTTGCATGTAGCATGTTATGAATGAGTTTCCTTCTGCCACTGGCCAATTGATTACAGTTACAGTAATTTTACTCTTTGCTTTCATTGTTAGGTTAGCAACTGAATTAATGACTACTATGAAAGACATTTTTTATTCCAGTGCTCCTAATCCATAAAGGAAAACATGAACAAGTGGCTGTTCTATTACATCTACAGATGTAACACTGACTTTGGCAAATTGTTTCACTGTACAGAGAAAGTAACAAACAATCTGATGGTGGTAACAATTTCTGATATAATTAGATAAAACTTACAGTTCAAATTCAAACAGCTTAAAAATATATTGGTTATATTATGGAACAAAGGAGTTGGGAAACACTCTCACAGTGTGGATTTGTAGTTCTGGTAAAAAAACTTTGCATAATTAAAACATCAGTTCAGAAATGGGCCCCAAATTTACAAGATAACAAGAGTGCTTTTCTTTTTGCTTTTATTTTAAATTATGAATTGTAAGTCTTTCTTATAAGTAACTTAATACACAGAAAAAGATGTGATGGCAGCATCTCCTCTAGCATTATCTTACTTTGTAAAGACCGACAAAAAGTGGGAGATGGAGTATCCTTAATAGGAAAAGAAATTTTAAAATTACTCAAAGCATTGAAGCCTCATAGCTTCAGCACACATACTGGACTGAGACTGACTTTAGGATCTATTCTGAAATTAGACCTGGAAAGTCTTGTTTCCTTGGCAATTCAAAGAAACAATTTATGGCTTTATTTTGAGGGCTCTGTTAGGCCCAATGTCATCAGCTCTGCATCTGCAGTTTGTTTGCTCTCTTAGGCAAGAGCTAAGCTGGCCACAAGAGAAAAAATTGTGGGTAAATAAATAAACAGATATGAGCAGCTTTCTGGGATCTTGGGCTTGCTTAGCATTTCAAAGGCCCTCTCTTTTTAATAAGTCATTGGACAGCAGAAAGGATTGCTCAGTAAAATCTGACATTTAGAAAGAAAAAGAAGACATCTTTAACAGTCTTTTCCTAGCAAAGCCATGAATACATATCTACATAAGCTGAGCCAACCTTCTGGCTTCCTTTTTTTTTCTAATTATATTGCTCAGACAGAGTGTTCTGTCTGCAGGCTTGAGTCAAAGGTCTCTGTGTTTTATCCAGCATGGATAAAACTGATTCATGACTGCTGATTCCTTCTCTGCATGGGGTGTTGATGGGTGCAAAGGCTTTGGGAAAATGTGGCTCTTGACTGCAGTTCCTGCCTAGGACTGGTAATACATAACCAACTATCTCCTACCTAACCACTCTAACTCCTTTTGAAAGTATTTGCTGTACATTAATTAAGGTGGATTCCTTATATCCTTCAACCTAGGGGTTGTACTGGGTGATGTGCAATGGTCCCTTCAAACCCAAATTATTCTATGATTCCCTGTAAAGCAGTGTTCCAGATCTGGAATCAGTACCATGGCTGTACAACAAAGGATTCTTGCATGGTCCAGCAGGACCAGCACATCAGCACAGGGAGGCTCTCACTCGGCTCATGGACTTAGGGTGCTCCCTCTTTGCCCGCCTGTTATCCCTGGGATTTTCCTTTGAAGCCAACAATGGAGTAAGTTGAATACTGGGTGCAAAATAGCTGATGAAAGCTTTGGTCCACTGTGAGCAGGATTGCAAATCTTTGGCTTCATTTGAAGTAGAGCACGGTTCATTTGGATGCTGCTTTCACTTTCAATTAATGGTGGCCCTGCTGTGCATTTGCTTGTTATGTGATTCAGCTGTAGAATGACAATCCTGCAATGGATACTATTTTGCAATTAAATCCAGAGCCTTTGATATCTTCAGCACTTGCCTGGACAAGCCTCTCAGAAGTCTGATCTAACAACAAACCTCCAGAGGACCCTTCCAGCACAAATCTTTCTATGATTCTAGCAGGGCTTTTTCATCATCCATAAGAAAAGGTTATTTAATATAGAAAGAGGTCTGTTCCTCATGTGACATGCCAACACTTTGCTTTATCACTGTTAACCATAGAAATCACTAATGTAACTCACAGCTCAGAAGTTTTAATCTATTCTCCCAGCTAGTAGTAGGGTCAGGGAAACTGCAGAGGTATTTCTAAAGAAAAGGAAAGTATGGCTCCAATACTTTTATACCAGAAAATGATTCAGTGGAAAACCTGCTGAAAAGGTTGAAGTGTAGTTAAGCAGGCAGATAAAGAAAAGTACGACATTCACCTAAAATATCATAATTAATGAACAAATGTATCATCTTGAAGTAAATTTGACAGTGTGGTCTCATTAAGTTCATAGCACTATTTGCTCCAAAGCAGATGACTTGTTCTTTTTATCCCTTTAAATATAAAAGCATGTAAAAAGAAATGCAGTTTTCCTGAAGGTCCCATGCATGAATAGAAGGTAATGCAGGCTCTGGATTTCACAGGCAGGGTAGAAATGTGGTTCTGCTTAAACAGGAAGATCTATCATCAAATGATAAAAATTATTACAGATCAGATAAACTCAGTGTAAGTATATTGAGTCTTAATAAATGCAAACCTGGACCTGCAGGTTTCTTAGGCTACTCACAGTTATTTATCCAGGAAGCTGGCAGTTGGTTGGCATTGAAATTTAGGGCTGCTCAGGTTTTGGTATGAAACATGGAAGCTTTTAATGAAGAAATGTCAATTGTGGCAAAAAGCTGTGAAAGCGGAGGCTACAGCCCCAGCACAGACAGGTTCTGGTAGAAATACCCATGCAGAATTCTCCCAAAGTGTCTCCTCACTCTGCCTGTTCCCAGGACCCACAGCACATGGCCGGTCTGTTCTGCTGGCTGCAGCAGTGATGTTAGCAAAAACATCAGGGTCCAACAGGCCTTTAAAAAACACCATGCCTTGATTCTGCATGCTGGTTTCACTCTTCATGTTTTCACCAACATCATACATATTTGGAAGACTGATCACAAATGTAAGAGAGAAATTTTCAATGCTGTTCACTCCATTATGTGTACAAGACTTTAATCAAGAGGCAATGAAAGTGCAATGAAAGTACAGTTCATTTTTTCAATGAAACAGAGACATTAAGATGACTTGGGCATTTATAAAACTCTACCACTAAAGGCTCACTTAATGTGTTTGTGTTTAAACATCTTGGCTAAGATCGTTCAGTGATTAAACACAGACCAGGGAGAAAAATTTTGGGGGAATGTTGGCCATAATCCCCCATAGTAATCTATTACGTATCACTTCTATAATGGATGACATCACCTCTCTTTGACTCATCTTTACATGTCTGTAGTGCTTGAAAAGGATTTCATTGTTAAGATATAGAAGGTTTCCTCATACATCACAGCTGACAGGAGGACTCTCATTTCCCGCATAATTCAGTCTTCATTCTGTTCTCATAAAGCCAACCAGCTGAGAGATATCTTCTAACAACTACAGTTGCTGTTACTCTGGACAAAATGTCAAACTGTGCCCTTAATTCTGACTGTGTCCATTGTTACTGTATGCTGTTGGCAATCTGTCAACATTTAGCAAGGATTTAGTCCTTTGTTACAGCCCACCATCTAAGAGTTTTATGTAATACATGCCTTTTTTGTTTTCTCTATTGGCCACTAAGAAGAAATGTTGTAAGTGATGTTAAAAAAAAGGAGCTTCTGGCAACTAACTCCTTGTTTGTAACAGAGACTGAGAAAATCTGGTATATAAAATGGAAGTGGAAAATTGACTGCTCTAATGTTGGCTCAGGTTAAGATTTTAGTAATCTCACTGTTTATGTAATACAGCAAGCTAATCACCTTCCAAACAGCACCTGGTATGGTAAAACAGAAAATCCTGGAGCTGGAAGGTGTGTCATCATCACACAGCTTAATAGAAACTATGGGAAGGATACAGAGAAATATTTTATTGAGTCTTTTGCTTTATGAGTGCTAAGAACATCTGGACCCTGTTGTTTTGCAAATGGCCCACCACTGTTCTATACTTCCTTCTTTGCTTATGCTTATGTATATTTGTGCAACATCAAAAAATGTTTGACTTCTTGAGTGAGCGCATACAGATCTTTTTTCTACAGCCTGGAGTTGGCTAACACCAACTTTGGACTGAAACATGGCATAGCATGTGCACCACTAATGGATAATCCAAGGTTTCTACACTAAATGCTTCTTCCTCCTTCCTATATTTCCTTCACAGTTACTTTTATGTCTCCCCAGACAATATTTTCTTGCTGAGCAAGCTGTCCAGTGCTCCCTGCTCTGTGCATACAACCAGGGTTGTTGCCCCATCCCAGCTGCAGAATTGGCCCATGTTAAACTTCATAGAGCTGGTGATTGCTCAGCAATTTAATTTGTCAAGATGTCCACAAGATCATGACATGTGGTAACCACTTTAATTAAAAAAAAATCAGAAGATTTTGAGCTCTGAATCAGGCTTAGGACCCAGCAATGTAAAATATGGTAACCCTCAATTGGTACTCAGTAATCAATTGGACACATGTACAAACTGGAAGTCTGACCAAGAGGTTGGTTATGTGAAGAAACATAGATAGAGTGAGATGGTACTGGAATCACTCTCAAGAAGACTAATTTTTGAGGAAGACCTCTAAACCTAGTTGAATGCATATTGTGTTTATTTGTTTTGACATGCGTCTCCAACAAAGCCTTCTCTGTCACTCTAGAAGCCTTTCACTGATCTTCCATCATCTTAAGGAATTTATTACAATGACCATTCCCAATAAATTTTCCTCCAGGAAAGATGAATCCAAACTTAATGGTTAGAGATAATTTCAGGCATGAGAACATGCAAGTGAATTATTCATGAAGTTTAGTGCATATTAATATAATACAATACTGTCTAATCTCATTGTTTATGTAAATGTTCCATTTTTATTTGAGTTCTCTTAGCTACTTGACCTTAGGGATGTCTGCCAAAAAATGATTGATTTCTGCTCTTTGTTAGAGTAGTGTAAATGGGCAGGGCTGGCTGGACTTCTCACAGGATGTGTAGCATAGAGTTTCAAAATGTCATGTTCTGGAAGGTTACAGACTTAAACAGGCTTCAGCTAATGGGGTGTCTGCAGGGTCTGAGGAAAGGGAAAGTTTAAGGCCTAGATGCTTATTACAAAGTCATCCCTGCTTCTTCAATAACTCATCTTGATATTTTTTAATTTGCAAAAATGTGTCTGTGTGATCCCATAGGCTCTTAACTACTTTGTAATGAGTGTGTATGAACAGATGGAAAATGTTTTCAATTTCTGAGAGAAGTGCTAATGGATGTCACCAGCTATTAGAAAAGCTCAGGTGGTTCCATTTTGGGAGAATAGGTATTGTCATAAGCCTCTTCATTTTTAATGAAATGTTTGCTCATTTATACCTTTATGTTAAGTTTAAGACTGCCTGTACTAGTGCAAAAAGATTAGAAATTGAGCTGGAAATTATTCACTGTGAAATGGTCCAGAAACTTAAATCCAAATATTTCACTTGAAAAAAAACAAAAGCTTGTTGTAGGTCACACCAGTATAAGGGAAAATTAATAACTGGGGAAAAAAAAAACAACAAACCCATCAAGACTTCTTTTTCCTTCTTTGTAACAGATGCAGAAAAAAACCCCCAAAAACTCACCCCCCCAAAAAATTATCACAGCAGAAAGGAACAATTTTTCTATGTAACATTCAATACTCTGATTTTTATCCACTAACCCAGATGAGATTTCATACTGGTTTTGAGCTCCCTCTAGCATCAGACATTAGGATCTTCCCAAGAGAAAAAACTGAAATATGAAATGTGAAAGGATAGAATGAAACTCCATAAGTGAATTTTCCCTTATATATCCACACTGAAGGGCATGAAGAATTAATAGAGTGAATAGGGCTGAGAAAACAGCTAAAGAAACCAAAATGTTTTCCTGGCTGGGAATTGGAGAATGGAGGGAGGCACAGACGAATTGGGATGGAGTGGTACTACTGGGCTGCCCCTCCTCCTCTGATACTGCAAAAGGCAAAGTTGAATAATATAGATTGCTCCTCTCTGTTCTGGTGTTGGCTCACATGGCTCAGCTGTATCAAGACATGGCTTGATCAAACAGCTGCGAGCTGCATGAGAAGATATTAACAGATAAAGACATCTCAGTGCACTGTACACAGGCTGATACTTTGGAGATTAAAATGTGTAAAAGACCCTTTGTGCAAATCTTGCATTATTTCTCCATATGTCTGATGCACAGAGACCAGCCCCACAAACAGAGCTCCTTCAGCACCCAAGCCAGACCTGAAGGAGCTTTCACCCAGCTACTGCTCCTTCTTATGTTCCCAATTCAGTTTTCACCTTGCCCAATAAAGTGGGCAAAGGAGTAGCAGCTATGACAAGTAAGCCAACCCCTACAGCAATAATTTCTCTACCTCTGCAATGTGAAGAGCAACAGAGCTCAGAGGCAGAAATTATTTTTCTCACCTGTCCCATGAAAGGCTTTCCTTGAGTGATAGCTGAGGTTGCAGTTGTTTGTTCAGTGACTGGAAGGTGGATGAAGGAGCTCAAACGGAAGTGTTAAAATCTGCATAGGGTGGAAAAAAGTCTGCACAAAGCAGGCTCTAGGTGAAATATGCTCCTCACAGGTTTCTTCACAGCACACATTTTTTAGGAACATCTTGAACATTTATACATTTATTTTGCTCTCACATTTGATGAATCCAGGCATAGAGAAAAGTCTCTATTGTGCAAGATACTGTACAAGTTATATATCTTGGCCTCAGAAAAATTACACTTAGAGCCATAAGCCCAAACAGATGGACCAGACATTCTCCAGAGACTGACTAGGTGAACCATGGACGACAGCTAGGAAATACCTATATCTAAGCAGAAAAGAAAAAAATTGAATGAGAAATAAATTTCAGTTCCTGCATTGAAAATTGCAAAGAAAATGGATATTTTAACTTCAATCTGAGAGAAAAAAATTTAACCATGTATGCCAGTGATGGTATGTTATCTTCCTTTTGTAAAGTAGAAATGTTTTAACGACCTCTCTCTGTCCAGCCCTGCCAACATTTCAGCATTTCCCCAGTTAACTACATCCCTAAATGATGCAGGGAACCATCAGGCATTACATGACACTGCAGCTCCTAATTCTTCTGTGTATATTCCTCTGCAGTCAGGCTGAGTTTGTCTGAAGTTTGTTTTATTTCAAATAATCTCACAGCAGAAGAAATGGAAGCCTCACGAACAGCTGGGATATGGCAAGACCCATATCCTGACTCATAAAAGTCTCAGGTAATCCAAAGAAAAACTATTCCAAAGGCACAGAATGGCAGTTACTTTGCTTTGCAACAGCTCTGCACTGAAGGTAACAGATGCCTTTCTTTGAAACCAGTCTGTTGGAATTTCACAGAGGGGCAAAAACTGCAGGAAAAAAACCCCAAACACAAAAAAGCCCAGCTGTCGGGTTCAAACAGCCTTGAAGTGCAGCTACAATCCAGAGAGACAGAGAAACATGCTGAAAGCCAAGAACTGAGAAAAAACTCCTTCAGTGTTTATTGACAGAAATGCTTTGCAAAAGCACTGTTTTCCCAACAAATGCCTGGACCTTTAGGGCTGGGCTGGCTTTGTCCATCCACATGTTTGACACCATCTACTGAAAATGGTGATCTTCAAAGACAGATTGCTCACCTGCCCAGCACCATAACTCAAGTTGTGGCAAGAGTTACAGAGCACAAGCACTGCTTCCACCTGCTGAGATTAACCATGATAAATGAGCTTTTTAAATTCTGGCACGAAAGAGGGTTCCTACTTGTGTTTCATTAAAATGGAGCTAGTAACAAGTATTTATATCCTAAGCAGCTGGGAGAAAACAGGGCATAGCACCAATGCAATTCATGGCAGAAAGAAAGAGTCTTTTTCCTGCATAAAAGATCCTCTTGGATGAAGAAGCAGCTTTAAAAGCTGCTGCTTTCACAGAATATGACAGCTTTTCAGACAATACTAAAAAATGCTAAAAATCAACCTCCAAGCTGGAGATGAATACTGTGTCTGGAGTACAGAGGAATTGGATGAAAACTTCTGTTGACAAAGACCAAACTTGGTGGCTGAAGATGACTCAAATTGAATTTTCAAAAGTAAGAAACTAAAAATTTCATTTCTTTGTTAGTTGATGAGCTCCTTTTTCACATGTTTTGTCCCAGAGATTTGGATTATTTTGGGTACACAAAAGCTCAGCATGCTCAAACACCATCATCAGCAAAAAGGTTAATTCTGGCAGCACCATGAGGAAAGGAGTGGATGGTCTTACTGCGTTGAACAAGGAGTACATACAAAACCACACAGAATGCAGCTGCACTGTCTGTGCCTCTTTGCAAACAGCTTTTCCTCTGCTGGCATCAGGGGCTGCTTTCCTCTTCCCTCTGTCTACTCTATCAAAAACCTCTCTCTTCTTCCTTCAGTGATATTCTTGATATTCCCTTTCTCAGAATGTCTCAGAATAGTTAAATGGTGTTGAAAATCCCTTTGGTCACTTTAGGAAAGCTGTCTTGGCTATGCCCCAACCTCTTGCCCAGCCCCATGAAGGTGTGGGAGAGCAGCTCAGCAGTAGCCAAAACACAGGTGTGTTATCAACACTTTTCCAGCTGCAAATACACAGCACAGCACTGCCAAGGCACTGTGAGGAAAGTTGACCCCCTCCCAGTCAGACCCAATACATTTCATAATATACAACTCTTAATAAAATGTATTTATTAAAATGTACAGATGAAAATGTGACTGTAAATGAGTTAGAGAGTTTAGAAAGAAATGTAAAACTTTTAAGGAAGTAATTTTAAAAGAACCCCACAGTGAACTCATTACTTGTTCCCAAAGTCACAACATTCTTAGTTTCAACAAAATTGTGTCTTACAAAGGTGTGTCTGGCTGGGGGAAATCAACATTTCTTTCCTTGGACTACATTCTCTGCTTTTGTCAAAATGAATTTTACCATTTGAATTTAATCTGATCTTGTGTCTAACTTAAGCTCTGATGTTTTGCAGGCTATGCAAACTTGGTTTGCTCTTCTTTCACAAATACTTTTAAACAAGAAAAGCATTACACAAATGTTAGCTGAGTGCCTCATGTCTGCATTAGCAGAACAAGTTCATACAGCCCCTTGTTTGATCTGCTTGTCAATTTTGCCCTGAGAGAATAAACAAAGTGTCAGACTCAAGATTTATTTGTGTAACAGAGAGGCATGCAATGCATGAGTTTTGGAGGACTACAGGACTTTAATATTAATCCTCATCCAATCCATGCAGGGCACTGGTCTGGAGGATTTACAGATATCTGGTAGCTCAGATGGACTAGGAATGGTGTAAATCTAGGACAAGTAGGCATGGAACTCGTGTGGTTTGACTGCATGGGGTGTGTAGTGAAATTCATGTTTTGACAATCCAGATTTTGAGTCCTAAGAACAGTGCCTAGGTTGTATGCAGTTTAGCCATGTCACATTGATCAGCTTCCAGAAGAAAAAACAGGATGATATCCAGAGAAAAACCTGCAGGAGGGGGTTACAATTGTGCTTTTGGGCCTGGGACTAGAAAGATCTGCTTAATCTATTTATAGAACATGATAAATGATTTCATCAGGGAAGTCTTAAGTTTTCCTTCGAAGTCATCCCTCAATTCCTGCCAAATCAGGGCTGGTCTAAAGCATTAGCAACATTTTAGACAGAAAGGAGAAATGCAGGAGTGAAAAGACAAAAGAATGCATAGGTGAAAGCCTTCTCCACCATGACACTGCATCACAAGTTGCTTGGGCATTCAGCTAAAAGTTGAGGCAAGATCTGTGCAGCCCAGCAGATTTCAGTTTTATCATCAAAATAAAAAATAAAGTAAAATGATGAGTTTTCTCATTATCTCAGCCCAGTGCCTGCTATCTGCCATGAGATAAAAGTACCAAAGCGACAGTTTTCTGCATTGTTTTTTGACTGTCCCTCAAAAATGTATGTATTTTGGTGGATATATGGAAAAACCATGCAGAAATATTTCTACTACATTTATTCATAGTGCTGAAGTGCTTTGGATGCCTGATCATGAATAGGGTGCCTGGTGGACACCAGCTGGACAACATATCAGAAAATTATTCTTTCACCAATTGGTTTACAGTATAGAAGGCCAACACAGATTGATGTGTGAGTGCAAGGCATAACAACTGTGTAAGAGGTGCACTCAGCATTCTAGCTACTTGATTGTTTCAAGTTTTATGTTCACATTGTTTCTGGTAATTTCAGATGTTTTCTTGGGTGTCACAATAAAACATAATTTTAGGGAGGCAACAGAGATGACATTTTCATAGTATATGCAGCCAATGCTTCCAAAGTATTAAGGAATCAAAGCAGGATAACGAGCCAAAAGAATGACCTGAAAATTGTTTGAAATGCTTTACAGGGTGGCTAACATTGCTGTATGCTTTTTTGAGTACAGGAATCTCAGATAACCTGTATTTTTCAGTTGTACATTAACTAATTCCAGTCTAAGTTACCACACACACTGCCCCTGAATATTACACACCATAAAATGGACATGAAAGAATAACACTTCATCCTCACAGATCTCATGTAGAAGAAAAGAGAATATCTGTGAGTGTTGTCACATTCTGCAAGCATCAAGAAACACAAAACAAAATGGCAATTTGCAGCTAATTTCACCCATTTCAAATTTAGCTATGGGGCTCTTCCTAAATGCTATGGATTTTATATGCTGATATTACCCCCTCTTTAGGTGTACAAGCCTTTTGCATACCACTCAAAGGACTGTTCCATGGGTCCTAAACCTCTCACCTTTTAATTTTGGTATCTCCTGGCTGAGCAAAACATGATCAGAAGAATAGTCTCTCATCAGGGAATACCCTCCTGTCTCTTGGTGCTTTAAGTACAATGCAGTTATTTAAAAAATATTATTTTTTTTAATGCCAGCTATGAATGAGCATTTGCTTTGGATTCTCAAGTCAATCACTTAGTAACTTATTGCAGGAAATTTCAACCTAAATTTTTTTCACTGCTTCCAAAGTTGCTCCCAAAAAGCAATTTAGTGCTTTGAATGCCTCCTTCATAGGGTAAGTTTGCTATTCATAGCCAAGAATTCCTGTTTGTCTGAAGCTGAGGGAGACCAAAAAAGTTCAATAAACATCCATTTTCAGAGCACAATTAGTTTCATTTGATTCAATCCACCTTCTAGACTTTGTAGGATGATTCTATTGCTAGGCAAGGATAAGAACTGCAGAATCAAGCAGTCTGATGATTCACAGAGAGATGAATAAGTATTTTCTGAACATTAATAACCCTTTTTTTCCCTGAATTGGAACACAGTGAATACAATTGTATGTGTAAAGCTCTAAACCTCTACTTCTGCAATGAATAACTTGCAAACATTGGCCTTTAAGTAGTCTATGGGCTAAGTGCTTAAGCTGAAGTAGACTTGAGATTTTCTGGTGTTTTTTTTCCCCGTCTATTCTTTCTATTTCTTCCCTCTATTCAATCCTGTCCATAGCCCTGACACAGGTTGAATGCAAGAGCTTCATTGGACATACTTGAAATGCTTTATAATCAACTCACCAAGCACACATTCTATCATCTTCATGAGCTTTTGAATGTTTTTTGCTTAAAGCAAACACAAGGAAATACGTGGCAGGAAGGTCAAGGGCAGTAGGTCTGGGATAAACACTGTAAAACAAGTGACAAGTGAAACTTAAAATTTTCTGCGCAGAACTCATTGTTAAGCTGTAAAGGTGTCATCTGTTTAGCTTTTCAAAGCCATTCAATAAAACAAACACAAATAAATTTCGTTCAAAACAGGGTCAACATGCAAGAAATAAGAAATATTAATGGAATCCTGAGAGTTGCTAATGACATTTCAGTCCAGTACTTCTGAGCCCACCACTATGGATTTCTGCACTCAGAAAAGCTTGTGCTGCCTAGAGGTTATGTTTTAAATAATTCCAGTGCCCAAAGGCCTTTACAATTTTGAATGCATCTTCTTCCCCTTCCCTCTGGGAACGAAATACCAAACATTGCTAAGCATTCCATAAAAGAGAGTTACTGTGTATATCTCATCAGAAACCTATTTAGATAAGAAAATAGTTCCAGAACTACAGAAGAATAGCCTACAAAGATATATATATATATGTATATAGTCCAGAAAGAAAACTGCATCCTGGGTGACATCCAAAGCCTGGTGTGGCCAGGAGGGCCAGGGAGAGGATTCTGCCCCTCTGCTCTGTCCTGCCTTGCTGACAGCTCACCTGCAGTGCTGCATCCAGCTCTGGGGTCCCAGCACAGGAAGGACATGGACCTGTCGGAGTAAGTCCAGAGAATGCACATGGACATGCTCAGAGAGATGGAAAAGAAAGGCAGCAAGAATTGGAATTGTTCATTCTGGAGAAGAGAAGGCTTTGGGGTGACATAACCGCAGCCTTCCAGCACCTGAAAGGAGCCTACAAGAAAAACGAAGAGGGACTTTCTACAAATGACAGGAGGAGGGTGGAATGGATTCAAGCTGGAAGTGGGTAGGTTTAGATTAGATATAATCTACTGCCACTTTACTGTGAAGCTGCTGAGGCACTGGCACAGGTTGCCCAGAGAAGCTGTGCATGCCCCATCCCTGGAGTGTTCAGGACTGGGTGGAACAGGGCTTTGAGCAACCTGATCTAGTGGGAGGTGCCCCTGCCCGTGGCTGAGGGTTGGAACTGGATGATATTTAAGATCTATTGCAAACCAAGCCCTTCTATGAGTCTATGTTATCATCCTGTGTTTTTATACTGTGCACTGCTTGACCTTACAATAAGTAATTGTAACACACACATACAAAAAAAGGTGAGTGAAGTACCCCTCTTTTCTGTTTTTGACAATTTTGACTCCAGTATTGTGCAGTGCAAATTATGAAGGGTCTGAGTAAATCAATTTAAGAAGCCAAAGTATTAGTTTTCAAAGGGACTGGAATGAAGCACTAAGTATTTGAAAGGAAGCCAGAGAAATGGAAATGCTAAGCATAACTCTTCTTGAAACCGCATAACTTTATGTGAAATGTGAAATCAAGAGTCTGAGATTGTACTGTGAACATTTTTCTTAAATGACAAAACATTGATACAATAAAAATTGAATAAATATAAACTCTGGTGGAAGAAATACACTCTGTGCAATGAGACATAATAGTTGCATAACCTCTAAAAGGTTATGCACTAAACATTGTTTAGTGATGCAACCTTGGTATGCTGGAATTCAATGGCAAAATGAGTCAACAATGTAATTTAGGAGGGACTCTCCTGGTTCCCTCTTCACACAAATCAAATTTGGAGGCAGAATAATGTCTTATGATAGCAAGGCAGTACTTGCTGAATGTGTTGTGTGGCAGCTTGCAATATACCTTCATCTGAAATCACATTTATAAAAGAAATGTTCCATTCAAAACCATTTTTTACCCCATTTACTGACACCTAATCTATAATTCTTGAACCACATGTAAGACATTGCACTATGAAGAGAGCAGTGAAAAATAGCACCGAAAGAGAACGTTTTTGTGTCTCCATAATCCCACAGTGCAGGGACAGACCTTCAGATTTAGCCTTTAGTGGGTCCATGCAAGCTAGGGGCAGACTAGGATAACCCAAATCTGCACATGAAATTATGTAACACTATTGACACTGCCCTGACTGGATTGCTCATTCTCACTTTTCATTTAATTCGAATCTTCCCACTTCTGGAATTATCTGCCACTGCCATTCAGACTCATCTCCAGACAGAATGAGCAATCCTCTGTCCTACTGCCATCCTGTCTTTGTGCCTGGTGCCATTTGCATGTTCTTTTAATGGAGATAATTACAGTCAGTCAATTGCAAGATGCAGAACCAAGCTGACAAAGGAATGTAGTTTTCTTGGGAGGTGTGGCTGTGAAGGCTATTACAAAGGATCACTATTCATCACTTCTCATGCTTTCTGAAAAATTTTGTCTCCAGCATGTCTCCATGCCTGTAATTAATGGGGGAAGAGTCGTGTGAGGGGGCAGCACCTTCCCACTGCAAGGCATGGGAATCCCTAAAAGGAGACAGGAACCAGGGAAGATATCCTCCTCTGACCTCCATCTGCCCATAGGACATTATGACCTAGAAAGAGTCTTGACCATTCTTTTAGTATGGTACCCCTCAAAAACCTTTTCTACTGAATCTGGTAGATGGTTTCAAGCAACATGAATCTTATGCCCAGACTTATATCTAAATAAGGCTTTTGATGGTACCTCAGTCAAACAATCCTTCCTGCTCTTCCCATGGGCATGAACTTCACTGTGAGCTTTCAGTGATACCCCATTGCATTCCCCACTAAAGCCTTCCTATTTTGGAACCAACTCTGCTGGACCTAGCAGTCTTCCATTATCAGATGTCACGACAGTAGACAAAAAAAAATTTGCATAGATGTTTAGATGTTTTATCTTGTTTCTGGGTTTTCCTAGTCACTGATTTTTTTCCTGCCTGGTTCAAACCACAATGAGGTGGTGGAAGCTTCAGAAAATACCTTCTAAAGTCGAGAGCTGTTCACTCAAGTGCCACATGAAGATTAAATATGTCTGTGAGCTGGGACCAGAGCTCAAGTTTCTTAACCCCTTAAAATGTTCCATTCGGTTGTTTGTATTGCCTTCTCTGGTTAATTTTTAATGTTTCAAGTCCGTAATTTACACACTCAGACCAAAACTTGCAATTTACTCTGTTTCTCTAATGTAGTTTAAATTGCACTTTTATTATTAAACACTTAAAAATGCCTTTGGACAATCTGGAGATTTGGTGACATTTCATAGTTAAAATTATTATATTTAGATTATTTTCTTATTATCCCAAAGTCTGTTGGTGTGGGAATAGCAGCTTCAAGAGATTGTTAGTTATTGAGAACAACATTTGGATTATTACCTTTCCAGAAACTACTCACATTTCTGCTGAGAAAATGCCTTAATTTGCTTTTACGACTAAAACTTAATGAGGTATTAATACAAAATATAATTATTTTTTATAATAATTTTAAAATTTATAGGATCACCAAAGCAGCATTCTGTCTACTAAGCTCATTTGGACATTTGGTCTCCCTGGTAAAAAGCCAAAAAAACGTCTGCCAGTTATTGCCAGGGCTAATGATGACCTCTGACCATGGTGGCCCAAAGTAATCTCTGCCTTGGTTTCCCAGCCACTAAATATGATGGGGAACACAGATCCCTGTAAGCTGTGACCCTTCTTCTTGTTTCATCTTTTAAAGCTCCAATTCTGCAGCGCATACAAGCACAACTTTATCATCGTGACAGCACTGCTGTCAGTGGAGCTGCTCCAAGAATAAGGTCAGCAAGAGCATTCCTACAAGGCCATGGATTGAAAAATATTTGGGGTAAGATTTATTTCCCAGTTAAGAACCTGAATGGTGCCCAGCACAATAGATTCTTCTATTTGTTTGTGGCTTCCTCAGTAAAAAAGTTTGTTACGATAGTAATAAAGTGAGAAGTTCTATCTATCCTTTATCATTTTACAGCACTATCATATTTCACATCTGCTACTGTGTTTGACTTTTATCCCCAGCCCTGTTAATATGTGACATATCCAGAGAACTGCAAACTCAGAAGATTGATTGAACATTTCTAATAAATATTAAGCTCTGGTGTTATGCACTTGCACATTAAGAGAAAAGGACAAACACCTGCTTTGCAGACGTCTGAATTTCTAACGTGTCAGATGAAACACACTGGTTTCAATCAAAAGCAAAGCTACTTAAATGTGTCATGGTTTGAGCCTGGCACCAAGCCGTTGCCCCCATGAAAATACCTCCTCCCTGGTGTCTGCTGTGAG